>CACRXP010000292.1:455415-474593 GCA_902702965.1 Spirometra erinaceieuropaei
AGGAAAACAATAGGAAAGTCACCAAGTGATGTTATCGTGTCAAGGAATGACCCAAAAAGTACAATGTTCGTTTATATCAGCACAAAACTCATAGAGTAATGAGCTCTCAACTCAAAAAGTGGTTAAGGTAACCTAGGAAAACGAAAAGCACCTTAGGAAATATAATTGGACGGTCAAGGTCGCTGAAACTGAGCCGAACAAAGCAATAACCAATGGGAATGACCTTGGAATGCTAATGCAGAGGAAAGTGGGTGTCAGATGAGCGTAGCAAACTATAGGGATGTAGACACAGTTTGTCCAATTTTGAATTAAATGTGTTAGAACCCCTAGTGCCTTGCCGGTTATCCACCGGCACCACGGCGCCGCGCTAGCCATCTTAAACTTTTCTCCCTTTGGCCATTGGAACACTGCGACATATGGTAGTTTGCGACCTCTATCATCCTACTGGCTAATCCTCTGCGTTTTTCTACCTTTCATTGCCATGCTTAATCCTGCCTATTTGGTCTATTCATTAGAAATACCGAGGACAATTGGTGTCCAGACACCTTGGACTGGTGAACACCTCCACATGTCATCGCCGTTCTCACTTGCTTGTATCAACCAAGGACCGCGTCCAGGCCAACCAGTTCCCGTAAAGGACCCTCCGTGTCCCCTATCCTGTCTGAGCTCCAAGCGTATTCTCATCGTCCTAAATAATCTCTTAACTTCCCTTAGGCCACTGCCTTGTGTTCTTATTGGTGGTCGAGTAACGGGGTTTTGACAGGTAGCGCGGTTGGGCGGCTTACAAAACAGCAAACCAAGCAGGTAAACAAAAACTGCGACGATAATGAGAAAATTGTCAAATTTCCTGGAACTTGTAAAAAAACTTTAACATCTTGAGCAAAGGATTAAAAGTGAAGCTTAAGCTACTGAACACTCTAAATGGAGTATTTAAAACGTGTCGGTATGTACTGAAAAAATGTGAAGATATTTTGCGGTATTAAATGGACCCCAACCGTAATTCGAAACTTAATGCTAACCTTAACCTTAACCCTGGGCCTAGCCTCGACTCTAATCCAAAACCTAACCCTAACCTCAACCCTAACAACAACCATAATTGAGAGTCTAACCGTATGCCTAATATTCAAATCTGGACAATGTCCCGAACCCTAACCCGGCAACGATAGGGTGTAGGACCCCCAACTAACTCGAGCTAGCATGTGGACCTTATCGTACGCTGAATGGTAGTAGGGGAGGTTTTGCCGTTGGGACACCACACAGGACGGAGAGCGAGAAGACACAGAAAATGGATAAGTTCCTGCCGAAAGTTTTATCGTACGCTGTCATTTGGCCAAGAAAGTGAGCGCGACAAGTGAAAAATAAACGAAAAGCAATTTTCTGAAAATAACGGCCTTTGAACTAAGCGCCGCTGGTAAGTTTACATATAGTCAGGAAGGGGAGGAAATTTCAAACGATTGGAACGGTGAATAATAGGTGATGCAAGGAAGATGAACGTGCGATCACTGGGACAGTACATATATCATTCTGAGGTTACGGTAGGGTGCAGGAGGTCACCGACAGAGACCGTGAGAATGCGACGTGAAATTAACAGTTTTGTAGTCAGGGCAAAGGGGGATAGTAGTGCAGGGTGCTCGCGATAAGGCCTAGCCCACGCCGTCTCGCGGCGGCGTGACGGTGTGCACCCTTGGCTGGCAATTGGGTCTCGACTTTTGGCCGCGGGAAGGGAGAGCGTGATAGCAGGGGGGTAAGTCAAAGTGTCTGTTGGTGGAGTTGGTTTCAGACACACAGGCCTCCAGCATTTCTCGCTCTGTCTTATTGCTGGTCCCCGCCATTATCAGCGTGCTCGCGAAGTTGAATTCGTGGCCTTCCCCCAGGGTGTGAGTGGCGACCTGAGACAACGGACCACACCTCCGGACTGCCTGTTGATGCTCCGTCATTCGCGAACTAAGCCGTCGTCCGGTCTGTCCTGTGTAATGGCGAAGGCAGTCCCGGAATGGGATCATATAAACGACACTCGACTGTTCAATAGAAGCGAAGAGACGAACCTCAGGAAGCAGTCTTGAAGAAGAAGAAGACACGATCGCCGGGACAAGAGCTTTATTAGCCTGACGTTTCGGATTCCTGCTCGAATCCATCATCAGAGACAAAAGCAGATAAGTGGGGTTCATGCATATGCGGCTGCAGTATTTATAGGATGTAGTAGCCATGCTACCGCATACCTTATCTGCTTTTGTCTCTGATAATGGATTCGAACAGGAATCCGAAACGTCAGACTAATAAAGCTCTTGTCCCGGCGATCGTGTCTTCTTCTTCAACCCGACTGTTCCCCTACGTCTAGTCGGTTCTTTATTTGAATGCTTTGTTGGGCATTGTCTCTGTCGGACGGTTAGCGATACCCACGCCGAGCTCTCCAACGATACATTTCGTTTTTTCGGACACATTCTTTATATATGGTAGAGAGTGCTGGAGTGTTAGCGGCTCTCCTCTGTTTGTTCGCCGCGGGTGCGTGCGGGGCAGCAGCTGACGAAGCTGTTTGGGTATCCATTCCTTGGCAGACAGTCCCGAAGATGCCGTAGTTCTCCCAGTTCTCCTTACGGTTCACTGCAGTACGTTTTTATCCTCTGGAAGCATGCCCTAATACAGCTGCGTTTATACGCCATTAGGGAGTTACTATGGTATTTGAGAATTTGAGTCGCATTAGTCTCCTTCCTATACACCGTGGTGCTGAGTTCACAATTGGATGTGCATGCGACGAGAACGCCAAAGAAAGGCAACTGTTTGGCATGCTCTTCTTCATTTGTGAATTGAACGTCGGAGAAGACGGCATTAAGCAGGTCTTGAAAGTCTGAGAGTCTGCTCCTTTCAATTATAAGGAAAGTGTCGTGTATGTACTGGCCCCAAAACTCATGTTCATAGTGGTCGAAGACGACTTTTTCTAGCTCCTTTAAGACTAGTTCTGCAGCCAGGCTGGATATTGGCGAACCCGTCGGTGTTTCTTTGATCTGCTCGTACGTTTTGCCAGTGAAGATAAAAAAGGTTTGTTGGCAGAAAGCAAGGATTTGCCGTAAATAGTCGATTTTTAGAGGTCTGTTCGTTTCGTAGAAGTTTTCTTCGAGACTTTTGGGTTGAATGTCGCATGCTTTGTCCGGTGGGATGGATGTGAATAATGAAAGCACGTCAAAGGGCACCATAATTTGATCAGGACGCATAGATTTTCCTCGGATGTCGGCCAGGAGTTGGGAGATCGAATTGATAGGGGTCCTCTAGCCCTCTCGAAGAAAGTTAAGTTTACGAGCCATCCAGTTGGATAGATTGTTTGTGTTGCTGTCTTTCAAGGCAAAGATCGGTCGATGGGGGACATTGGGCTTGTGGATTTAGGGTAATCCATAAAATCGAGCCGATGCCGTGTCCGTTGGTCTTATCTGTCGCCACTCGTCTAGCAGTATCGCAATGTTGCGTCTGAGTCGGTTGAAGAGTCCGGTTACTTGAGTGATCATCGATTCGGTTCGCGAGAAAGGCACAGATTTGTAGGACTGGTAGAGGAGCGCTCACCGATCGTTTCTACAGAACTCACTCGTCCCGTTGTGCTTTACGGTCTTTCTCTCGAGCCCAACCAGCAGCCGTACAGCGACGCATGATATAGACAGGATAGGAATACCGGCAAAGACAAGGGAGACTGGAATGGCCATTTCTGGCTTATTAGCCGTCGTCAGCCAGTCATACCCAACCCCGAATTGTGGAACACCTGGGACCGGCTGACGACGGCTGATACGCCAAAAATGGCCATTCCAATCTCCCTTGTCTTTGGTCGACAATACTATCTGTAGGACTGTTGGTCTTCGAGGATGGCTTGTGTCTTTCCGTTATAATCGACGCGGTTCATCATGACGGTTGCTCTTCCTTTGTCGGCTAGCAGCATTTTTATATCCTTGTCCATTTTAATTCCTTCACTGCTTCTATTTCTGCAGGTGACGGCCTCCTGTACGAGACGGAAAGCTATAACTAACATACGTACTGTCCCAGTGATCGCGCGTTCATCTTTGCCACAAGAACCTGGGGCTCACATATTCGCTTTCATCCATAATAAGTGATGTTTGCATCACATTGAAATTAGGATATATTTTTGTAGTTTCCATTTACTTGTCGATCCTACATTCTATCGTTACCCCTAAACAAAAAATACCTTAAAGTTAACCCTAACTGCAAGCCTAACCGTCAACCTAACTATGAACTTTACTTTCAACCCTGGTCTTAACTCCAACCCTAGACCAAGTACTAACCCAGCCCGAGACCAAGCATAAACCCTAGTCCAAAACTCACTCATAAACCGGACAATAGAACAAACCCCAAACCCTAACACTAAATTCATTTCGAGCCCTTACACTAACCCACACCCCAAAATATCCACCAAACCGACAAAAGAAATCCTAACCTAACCGCTAACTGAAAGATAACCCGGAAGGTAACCCTTATCATAGGCCTAATAAAAAACCTAACTGTAACCTTAAAGCAAATATAAACATGAAGCTGAGCCTGGAAATCTAAAGGTAAGCCATTAATGTTATTCTTCGTCTAACCCCAACCAACATAAACTAGGCGGTGACTAAAGAACTAGTTGTTAACCGCCTACCTGAGTCAGTCATAATGCGAAGATAATAATGCGTTGACGAACCCGGACAGAGTAATAGAGCCCTGCCGCCAAAACTGCCCAATTAACTGTACGTATTCCTTTACACGCGCCAATATATAATTGGGTGTGACTTAGGATTTATTTTTCCTCCGTAAAGTTGTTCCTAGGATAAAGGTTTATTCACCCACCCACTGACAAAAGGCTCACATTTCAGGACGCGGGTTTTAGTTAAAATGGGGTTCTCAACAACTAAACACTTTAAGCCAGATATTTCCGCCTATCAACAGCACCACCCAAGACGGATAAATTCAAAATATGAATGGATATATCTAATAGTGTTGATGTTCGTGGGTTCATCAATCCACCAAATACATGCATTATTTGGTAGAAAAGTCATTTATTCAAATATTATATTCAGGGAAATGACATATTTAGGGTCTCTTAGCTCAGGTGGTTAGAGCGTTGGCTGTACTAAAGCCTTCCCCTTACTGTCGCGGGTTCAAATCCCACCGAGGCGCCGTGTTTTTCACAGTTGGCCCAATATGTGTTATTTAGGTTTCAAAGTAGTTTTTAAAAAAAATTCCGAATGATTCTGAATTCTAGCTGCCGTTTCATTTGCATGTAGGGCTTTCAGCCCGTAAGATTTATGCTTACCATGTAAGGAAAATCGCACATTTCTCTTTGTTATTAAGAAGACAACCTACAAACCTCATGGGATTTTGTAATTAGGCAAAAAGTGCATTTCGCCGGGGGTCCTCAAAATGGATGTTAGATTGACTGCTGCCTGACGTTTGGCCAGACTACAATATACCTTTGTAAGGCCATTCGTCGCAATCAAAAGATTGATATTGCTCTCTCTGAAACGTCCCTGCCCTCCCAAAAATTGATCATGCATGAGCAAAAGTTATGCGGTGCAGAAGTATCACTACAGACTGCTCCTTCCGACTGGAAGTGGCACCCAAATGATGAAGCGCGTGGCAAGTCTTCATCACATCTGTCGTCTGAAGTAAACATCACGTGCTCAGCAGGTCCTCAGTCTGCCTTTAGGGGCCTTAGTGAGAGCGCACTAGGCGTATTTCCACATGAGTTTTGTAACGTTGTCGGAGGTATTGGTTACACGTGCGTTTGTGATGCAGTTATGAGTCTAACGTTAGCGGGAAAGCATGCCACTGCCAACTGCTGTGACGTTCAAGTTAGACAAATACACAGCCTGCATTCTTCCCTGAGGCAGGAAGGTATGCAAATCTTTGAGTTATTTGAGTTCACCTAGATATGGCCACCTATCACATAAGTAACTTCATACGTGTTTGATGAAGAGTTGTTTTTGAAATGTCCCAGCGTTTATTCTACGCTACCTTGTCCCAGTAATATGATGCCTCTGGGAAAGTAGGCGAATTCCGTGACGCTGCCCTTAATATGAGGGCAGTTTGAGTTCCAGAGTATTCCTGACGTCAGACTATTGAGTATAGCAAGACTTTCATATCTGGAAAGTGGGCATTGGTAGCTGAGTTGGAACACAGATCTCCGTAATTCATACTGATTGTCCTGTCGTTGTGTTACAGACGGTGGTACATTTATGTCCCATAAAACATGGCTATTTGTCGTGTCCATTTCCTTAGTTCTTCTAGTCTATAGTTATAAATTACCTTGATGTTTGAATTGCAAGCTAACTCAGACTGTGCAGTCAGTAACTTATCTCATGAACTGCTAACCGAAATCCAAATATGCGTTTTCAATTAAGAAGAGTTGCCTAAGTGGGATTGTAATATTGATCGTTATGCAGCATAACCCCATGATATTTCAATCGGGCCAGGAGGTCAGCACTCGCCTGTAAAACCGCCGTCAGTGAAAAGTGACAATTAATTAGTACGGATTTTCCTAATTGATTTCGGATTCCATTATAAATTTAGATACATTTCATAGGAACCATGCTTGAAAATATTATTTCATGTAGTTAATTGGCAGAAGACCATTTCTTCAAATATACTCAAGGAAAGGCCATATTTAGGTTTTAAGATAATTTTTTAATTCCCAAATAATTCTGAACTTTGTCTGCCATTTCATTTACGTTTACGGTTTTCGGCCCAGAAGGGTTATGCTTACGTGTAAGGAAAATCATATATTTCTCTTTGCATGTTGGAGTTAACCTGTAAGTTTGACAATATTTTGTATCATATACGGACTATATTGTATGCTTCACGAGGAGCGTTACTAAATGGGCAGGTGCTGGATGATTTGAGCGGACACTGCACAGTCTTGCAAAATTTCATTACTAGAAACTTTTTTAAAAACAAAAAGATGCCCTTTCTTCGAGCACAAAGTTGGAAGAAGACGTACGTTTCTACCGAACATGTACAAGAAAAAAAAATCTTTGTTCATGTTTTTCATAAAATTTGACGTATATATGGGCTTCGAAAGTTGGTGGACATAGTGCATAATACTATGTTAGTAACTGATTTTACAGGGTGAGGTTTTTTTAGGCAGCCGTAAAGAAGTACATATAGAAGCCAGTGCTCTAATATGTCTGTTATACATTGAGATTTGCTGCAAATAATCAATATCGCAGGCCCATTTGCGTAATCCCTCCAAATCGAGACCGCACTTTAGAATTTCAGCTAACATTTCGTCTGAAAAGCCTGCTTTACCCCCTGTGGTCACTGTCTGGCGAAATTAACATAATAGATCTGAAAATATAACAAAGGAATGGGAAAAATCATGTTGTTTTTTATGAGTGCTTTGCACGGTATCATAGATGTAAAGTCCCTTTGGGACTAGTTGGCCGTCTATCTGTCACCATATTCTCGTTTGACAATTTCCGTCAGCTGCTAAGACTGCCGGCTCAGAGGAAGAAAACAACTGAAGTGTGTCTAAAATTCCAAATTGTTAAAACAACAGTTGGGCAAGAATACGCACTCTAAACAGCCTAGTGAATCCAGGTCCATGTATTTAAGAGATAATTCTCAAACGGGACGTATTTTACTGAATGGGTACGGTATTACCGACAGAGACAAGGAAGATTGGAATGGCCATTTCTGGCTTATTAGCCGTCGTCAGCCAGTCATACCCAATCCCGAGGCGTGGAATACCCGAGGCTCGAACTCGCGACCTGTTAGTTAGAAGTCCACGCCTCCAACCACTAGGCCACGAGCCCGCGACCTTGTCGGTTTTGATCGGGAATATAAAATGGTAGACTACGCTCCCCGGTCTTTCTTACGGAACTCACTCGTTCCGTACCATTGCATATTCCCTATCGAAACCGACGAGGCAACCGCAGTTATACCCCAACTTCGGGTGTTCCACACTTCGGGGTTAGATATGACTGGCAGGCGACGGCTAGTAAACCAGAAATGGCCATTCCAGTCTCCCTTTTCTTTGTCGGTAATAATATACTGCCTATATCATGCGCTGCCGTGCGACTGCTGGTTGGGCTCGAGAGAGAGCCCGTAAAGCACGACGGAACGAGTGAGTTCTATAAGAAAGATCGGTGAGCGCCCCCTACCACTGAATGGGTACATTTGTAACCAGACTGTCACCAGCATTTCAGGGCTAATAAAAAAAGACACTTTTAGGGGGAGAATGAAGAAGATTACATTAGTCTTTTTTGCAAATAGTAGGGTACACACGAAGATTTGTCCTCGAAAATATACACAAATCGCGGATGCACACCCGAGGTGAAACAGAGGCAGTTATGAATGTCACCCGCATAATCGAAAACTGACCTCTCATTTACGCTCCCCTAAACCGGAGGCCTGTACTGCAGATGTCAGAGTAGACACTTGCGGAGTAAGGTCAAAGGCAACGTCAATCCAATCAACAAATTGCAGAAGTCTGCGGTGTTGCGTGAAGCATAAAACACAGCGCATCAGCAAGTGTGGATCCTGCAAACGGAAAGATAGCTTGCTATCTGGTACTCTTTCCGAGCAGGAAACACCTAATTAGGTTGCCGTATGCTATACAATATAACTGCCGCAAACGGGCACTTACCATTTGCTTGTACACCATTTAGGCCTCAGCATCCCTACCAAGCATATGACCGTATTTTAGATGTCGAAACACACCTACAGCAGCTGGCCTAGACAGCAAGGCGACAGATTAATCTTTCATGTCTGAACGTCTGAAACGTTCTGTATTAAATTTACTTATATCAGCCGTTAAGGAAATGCTTTCTCACTAACAAAAACCATTTCTAAGTAGTTTTATTGATGTAAAATTTGTAAACGCGAAAGGAAGCCAATAACGCTCTATTAGTCAAGCAATTGCCCATGTTACTAACTCTTCTTAGTTATATTTTCGTACAAGAGTAAGTTTTTTACTGGAGCACAGTAATCTGAACGATAACGTTTTACCAAGTCAATGTGCGGCCCTCTGAAAATTGTCATTTTTTGTCATTTCCAAAAGCAGAAAAGACCGGTCACAACTTGTTAATTGTAGTAACTGAAAGACAGGAGCTCGCCGTCAGAATCGCATCAATCCATTTAGTGTGGGCGTCAACCACCGCCAAGACCATATGGCCTTGGAATGGCCCAAAATAATCGGCGTGTACCCTTTTCCATGGGGAGACGGTCCAGGCCCAATGCTTCAGAGGCACCTTCGGTAAGGTCTTCTGTGTTAATTGATACATGTGACACGCTTTTCCATATTTTGGATATCTGCGTCAATTTTGGGCCATGAAACATAACTACGGGCGAGAGCTTTCATTCTAAATGTACGAGGATGAGCATTATGCATATCTCTGAGAATGGCCTGTCGGTCTTGTGGTGTCACAACTACACGATTGCCAATAATATGCATCCTTCTTTTAGACTCAACTCGTTCTGACTGCCATAGAATGGCTGAAAATCAGCTCAGGCAGATGACGGCCAGCATTATTGCAGGGATCTTTTTACGCGGCTTTAAAGGGGTCTCTCGATGTCCACCAACTAATTCGCTGACAGAATTACAAGTGCATTAACTAGGTTTTGCAAAAGATTCACGGTCTCAAAAGCAGGTGCTCCATTAACGTCATTGTCTACAATAGGACGCCCACTCAAGGCGCCAGCCACCACGTTTGCACTACCCGTAACGTATTTCATTGCATAGGTGTGAGCGGAGAGAGTGAGTGCCCATCGTTGCATTTTCGGCGAGAAAATCTGTTGTATCCCTAATTTTCCACCCAGCAAACCTGAGAGGGGTTTGTGATCAGTATGAGTCTCGAAGGGTTGACCAAAAAGATACGCGTGGAAACGATGTAGGCCAAACATTATTGTTTGGCCTCCTTATCTACCTACGAACAGTTGGTTTCCGCTTGGCACGTGTTCATTGATGCAAAGGCAATCGGTATCTCCGCAACAGAAGGCATTCGGCGCATGAGAACCGCACCCACGCCGTAAGCGGACGCATCGCATTTCAGCATGATAGGCTTTTCAGGGTTATAATGAGCCAGAACAAATAAGGAGGTAAGAACCGCCTTTGTCTGCTCAAAAACACTTTGTTCGACTTCGACCAGTTCCAGCAACGATTCTTTTCAAGTAGTCAATAAAGAGGCTTTAGGATTGTAGCCGATTGACTCATAAGGCGCCTAAAGTGGGTAACCAACCCCAGGAATGGAAACAATTGACTAGTATTGTTGGGGTGCGGCGTCATCTCCAAGGCCAGAAGCTTATGTTCGAGTCGATGTAGGCCAGTTTTATCCACACGTAAGCCCGAATATTCCACCGAATCTGCAAGGAAAGTACACTTACCTTTCCTGAGTTTGAAACCTTCGTCCCATAAACGTGCTAACACGAAGTTTAGAGTCTTTAGGTGACTATGCTCCGATGGACCGATTACTGATATGTCGTCAAGACATGCAAAAGCGTGAGGTACATCCTTCACGAGGCCATCAATCAAGCATTGAAATAAACCAGAAGCAGAACTTACTCCAGATGGTTGTCTTTTGTATCGAAACAGACTACAAAGCGTATTGATGGTGGTGGCGTCTCGGGATTCGGTATCTAAGACGACTTGGCTGTAAGCACGCCTCAGATCCAAAGTTGTATGCTGGTGACCACCTGAGAGAGGTGTGTGCAGATCCTCGAAGTGCGGGAGAGGATAAGGATTTAGTTCCAATAAAAGCGAAGAGACGAGTCCCAGGAAGAAGTCTTGAAGAAGAAGACACGATCGCCGGGACAAGAGCTTTATTAGGCTGACGTTTTGGATTCCTGCTCGAATCCATCATCGGAGACAAAGGCAGATAAGGGTGATTCATGCATAAAGGGGTTGCAGTATTTATAGGATGCAGTAGCCATGCTACCGCATACCTATGAATATTCACGGCTCCCTCCCCTTCATCAGGGATCGTTGCACGTGGCGTGATGGCCGACATTCGTGTCGTTAATTGCTGCAATTTCATCACGTGCGTTGGATGTTGATGTGATGATTGCTCGACCATCTGAGATGCTGACCCGGGTGTTGGGAAGAGTGTTCACCTGTGCGCTCCCCGCGTGGCCAATTACTCCGCCTAGACGAAGTCTCAGCACGGTGTATTGAATGGGAAGATCATTGCATTTATTAATAGACTGGGGGCCGGTAAACCATGACTCAAGCATCTCCCTGCTCACGCGGTTGTCACCTATTGCGATAATTTCGGCCTCATCAAATTTGAATGCGTGGCCGGATCTCGTGGAATGAGCCGCAACTTGAGAGCTGGCGTTATTTCTCCGCACCGCTGCAGCGCGTTCGGCCATTCGCGTTTGGAGTTGTCTTCCGGTTTCTCCGACGTAGTTGCTTTGTCCGTAACTGCATCAGATCCGATAAACGACTCCAGATGTTTCTTGCCGTGGCAGTGGGTCTTTCGGTTTAATTAACTGACGCCTGAGGGTTGCCTCCGGTCTGTGTGCAACTCCAACCCCAAGTGGTGCGAGAAGGCCGCCAACAGCTCCCGACTCACTGCCGTGCTCACTGCAGTGCGTTTCGACACGCCGATAGAGCGTCCTTACACAACTGCGTTTGTGACTGATTGGGTGGTTGTTGTTGAAGTTCAGTACTTGCATCGTATTTGTCGCTTTCCTGAACACTTTGGTTTTTAGTTGACCACAATCTTTGCGGCATACGAGGACATCCAGGAAGGCTAGCTGGTTGTTCTTTTCCTCCTCCATCGTAAATTGTATGTCCGGGAAGACCGCATTCAGACGTTCCTTGAATGTCAGCAGTTGATCCCTGTCGATAACGACGAAGGTATCATCCACATACCGGGCCCAGAACTTCGGTTTGTGGTGTTGGAAGACCAGCGACTCTAACCGTTGCAGGACTGCCTCGGCGATGAATCCCGAAATCGGCGAACAGATTGGTGTGCCCTTCACCTGTTCGTAGATTGCCTCGTCGGACGTGAAGTACGTCCTGAGACAGAACTTCAGGAGCTGAAGGACTTGGGCGCGTCCAAGACGATTCTCCGTTTCATCGTATTTACTTTGTAGAAGCAGCTCGATTGTCTCGATCGCCAGGTCCTGGGGAATAGAAGTAAAAGAGGGATGTAACATCAAAAGATACCATGACCTCATTTGGATGGAGGCTAACCCCTTTGAGTTACTCCAGGAATTCTGCTGACGAAGAGACCGTGGTGTCTGACTCAGCGGTCAGGAACTTGAGACGCCGGAACAGCCGCTTAGCCAATCCGTACGTTGGAGTACCTTTGAGCGACACGATGGGTCGGAGAGGAGCGCCGTCTTTGTGCACCTTGGGGCGGCAATAGAATCGGGCCAAAGCCGTATCTTGGGGTTTTGCCATGCGTCTGTCGGTCGGTGTTATTGCACCTGAGTACTCCAAGGCCAACAACGTAGCATTAATTTCGCGTGTCAGCTCTTTTACAGGGTTTGTTGCACATGGGACATAGAACTGTCGGTCCACCAGTAAACCTTTGGCTTTTTGAAGGTAATCTGTCCTGTCCAGCACAACCGTGGAGTGCCCCTTGTCCGCTGGCGCGATGACCAAGTCTTTGTCGGCCTTCAGTTCTCTAAGCGCATCACGTTCGGCCTTGGAAAGCACTTCCCGCGGCCTGTGGGCCATTAGGAGAGACAACACTTGGTGTCGGATGAGGCTCTTGGTCTCCTCCGTTGCCTCCGTCTGACTAAGGATTGATTCCACTGCTGCAATCATGTTAATAGTTTTGGCGTCAGTCGTGTTGAATGAAGCTTCGTGCCTTAAAACCTGCATCTGATCCTCCCTCAGCTCCTTTGACGACCGGTTGTGCACCAGTTTGTCGTTTCTGGGCGACGTTGGATTGGGCAGCTTTCGAAATTTATTCTCCAGTGCTGCGTCGCGTATCGTGCTCTGTTCGCGGGCTTGTTCAGCTATCCTCTGCAGGAGCAGATTTGTACCGATCTCGCCCATGAACTCACAGCATCTGGTCTTTTCTTGGTCAATCCTTTGACGGTACTTGCGAAGTCTCGCGTGGCCACGCGAAGTGGGCAAGGGCCGCGTCCTCACGCCTACTCCCTTTAGTCTCATGTTCTCTACCATGGTGATGGACGCCTACCGTGACGAACGCCCTCGGATCCGCATCGCTTACAGGACGGACGGCCACCGCGTTAATCAGCGGCGGATGCACTTCCAGGCGCGCGTTTCCACAACCACCGCCCATGAACTCCTCTTCGCTGACGGCTGCGCTCTCAACGCCACCTCCGAAGGGGATATGCGAAGAAGCATGGACCTCTTTGGCACCGCCTGTGACAACCTCGGCCTGGTCATCATCACGGAGAGGACGGTGGCCATGCATCAACCGCCACCCGACGCTACCTACAACGCACCCCAAATAAACCTGAATGGCGCCCAACTGCAAATCGTGGACAATTTCACCTACCTGGGTAGCACCCTCTCCTGCACTACCAAGACCGACGATGAATTGACCTGCCGGATTGCCATAGCCAGCAAAGACTTTGGCCGTCTGCAAAGCACTGTCTGGAACCGTCACGGTCTCCATCCCAACACCGAGCTGAAGATGTACAAAGTGGTCACCCTACCGACGTCGCTGTATGAAGCAGAGATTGGACGGCGTACAAGTAGCAGGCGCGAGGAATCAACCACTTCCACTTCAGCTATCATCGGCGGATACTAAGCTGAGGTGGCGGGACAGGATTCCGAGCACAGATGTACTGGAGCGGATGGGAATCCTCAGCATCTACGCCATCCTGAGGCAACTACAACTGCGTTCGATCGTCCATCTCGTGTGGATGGACGACAAGCAGCCAATCAAATGACGCTTCTACAGAGATGTCGCCACGGGCTCCCACCGACAAGGAGGCCAAGTCCACCACTACAAGGACACTACGGAGACTTCCATGAAGCGTTTGCAGTTCAACCCGGCCAAATGGGAAGACCTCGCCCGAGACCAGTTTACCTGGAGGAGAACAGTGAAGGCAGGCGCAACGATTTATGAAGCAAATGCAGAACCGCCGCCGAAGCCAAACGCCAGGGTCACAAATCTCAACTGCGCTCAACCCGCAATGCCAATTCTCAACCAGCCTCGACCTGCCCACGCTGCCAGCGGACGTTCCGGACACCCGGACTACGCCATCTGCTGTCTCCTCGTCCAACTCTGCCTCATCCTCCACACCGAAATTAACAATGACCCCACTCCTGAACCTCCACAACCATCCTCCTCCCACTTCCCCTCTTCCTCCATTGCTTCAACATCTGCTGCGACGGTTCCTCTACCTAACATCACCGCATGCAATCCTGACACACCAATAAACATAAAGCGCTTCACCAAAAACGCCAGCGATGTGAATTCAATCCATATTTTTCCTCACTGTGAACACACCTTCATTTCACGCATCGGCCTGATCGGTAAATTGCGAACCAATTGCCTCCTTATTTACGTGACATACAACACTCTCACGCATCTGAGATGTACGCTACTCAATTCCCACTGTGTGAAATCCTGGTGCTTGTGTTTGGGGGGGGGGGGAAGGAGGCTAGGTCTCGTGCATGCGGCGTGCAGACAAGGTCACTGGATATGTCAACCACCGCGCCCATTCCCCGCACATGTCAAATGACCGGCTCGAACAGTGGCAGGGGCCTGAGGGTGAGAACAGAGAGCGACGTCGAAGACCAGCGTATTTTCCTCACTAGAAACAATCTGACGAGCTCGAAGCTATCAAAGTGCGCTAAAAGCCGTGGCTTACGATGTTGCCATTTGGCAGGATAACTTGGACCTCCCAGTCGGGCCAATGCTGTGTGCTTGTGTGGAGCGGTCGACTGGTCGTTTAAGCGTCAGGCCTCAATGACTCCTTCCGAATGTGACCTTTATAGCACTGCTACTCCGTGGAATCCGTGCCTGGTGTGACGGCACACCTGGGGGCGGCTTCAGCCGTGCCAGCCGCTTTTGTTATTGGTCAAAATCCCGGCCATTCGCTGTATGAATCAGGGAGTGTGGAGTGGAACGTCAGGATACGGGCTCGGCCATGCCATCCACCTGCGTCATCCCCATCTCCGGTCTTCTTGACTCTTACTGACAACGGGTCCATGTCGGGAAAGAAGATAGAGTATGGCAGATGCAGCGCAAGTCTGCACTCACTTTAAACTGATTCATGCACATGTCACCGTGCCTGCTTCACCTTGTTGCGGAGCACACTGTGGACGTCGTCGACAACGCCGACTTATTCACTTAGGGTAGCTCAACGGGGTCTTATGCATCGCGCAAAAGCCTCGATAGAGTCCACACGATGCCCAGAATAACCAAAATATGCAAAAGTAGCATTGTTTATGTCCCTAATATCGCACTTTCCCAGCCAACGCCCGCAGGTGTTCTCGTATTTGTGTGGATAGGCGCTGACTCGTACGACCAATATAGCCTGCACCAAAGGAACAAGTTAAGGAGTAAATGCACACATAGGTGGTCTGAACTGATAGTCTATCCTTGCCTTCCCCGTGTAAGACGGGGTTGATAGAGAACAATCCTTGAACTCTTGTTGCCGGGAACGTCCGTGAAATGGCTTTTTCAAGGCGCCTTCCCAGGAGTTCACTCGCCACGTCCCCTAGAAAGGAGACTTTGAGGAACGGAGATTTCTTTTCTACCGTTGGTATGACGAGTTTTGCTGGTCTTTTGGAAAGATTCTTTGCACTAACTCTGTCAGGATACCTGCTCTCACGAAGCAGGTTCTGGATTCTTCTAAGTTCATCATCAATGCTATCTGCCAAACAGATTTTTCCAACCCTTCGCACCCAACAACGGACTAGATTACATATCTGTTGAAGGGGTTCGAAACTGCAGAAGTCACTTATTGCACTGACCAGGTATCTTTTCCATAGACGCGTCTTCGAATGCTACCGTCAGCACCTCTGCTTAGAAGGACGTCTAGGAAAGGCTGGGAGCCTGCCGTTTCCAGCTCCAACGTAAACCTAATCGGCGAATTTGCTTATTTACAGAATCCAAGAGGGTGGTTATGCCGGTTTGTCTGGTGGTAATTGCGAATATGTCGTCAACCTTACGACCATAGTGCTTTAGCTCATTGATTTGGTTGTTTAACTGAAAATTCTCCAGCTTGCCCAGGAGGACATTGGTTAGGAGAGGACCAAGAGGCGAGCCCATAGCAACTCCGTCCATGTGTCTATATATTTGGTTGTCAAAAAATGACCGCACATTTTATGTGCGTTTTAGTACTAGTTTCCTGAGCGGGTTCGTCGGCATGCCTATTTTTTGATGACTGGTTGACAAGAATTCACATATACACTCGACTGTCTCTGTGGCCGGGAAGTGTGTGGAGAACGATGAGACATCAAGTGAAAACATCACCACACCGCTCAGGTTTAGGTCTTTAACGTCTTTAATGAATTCGAGGCACCCCCATAGCTTTCCGGTGCTATTTGGTACGATGCAGGATTGAGTTACTCTGATAACCACTTCTCTGTTGCATGACAAAGAGAGTTGTGCATTTCCAAGATCCGACGGACTGGTAGGTCGTTCTTGCGAATCTTCGGCAGACTGTACAATCGAGGGATGTGTGTGTCTACTGAGCAGACGTGTTCGAGGTCGCGATCGCTTATGAAGTCGGCCAGTCGTGCTCCTCCTTCGCCCACAGAATCTTTTCCTTTGTGAGCTTTCGTAAATTTCTTCTGATCTGACAATATTGGCTGTATTTTCGCACATAATCCGATCTATTCATTAAAATTACGTTAGTTCCTTTATCCGGTCTTGTTACCAAAATATCCCTGTTCTCTCTCGGTTGCTTTAACTTCTGTTTATGCACTTTTTTCAACTGTCACCCCCATTTTTGCGCTTTAGTTGAGATATTGAAAATTGTAATTCACCAGAGTTGATCCAGGTGTTGGACACTATCTGTGGAAGGGTGTTTTAGATCGTACGTCTGGCTACGGAGATTCTCGAAATATGTTTCCAAGTCTAACTACTTGAATTTTCGACGGGGTATGCAGAACCTAGGACCAAGAGACAATGCCTCAAGTGATGTTTTATCGAGAGGCATAGTAGAATAATTATGTACATACTGATCTGCGTCCTTTGAAGCCCTGATTGTGGGTTCATTTCGTTCATCCGTTGAAGGAGTAAAGATATCTTTACGTCTCACGTTTTATTCCAAAAGAGTCAGTTTAGTTGGCAGTTCGCTGTATTTCGTTTTCTGTCAGGATGTCTCGGCTGCGCGTTAACAAACGTAAAGCTCTGGTTTTTCCATCTTTGCGCAGGCGCTTTTTGGTCATCCTACCAATAAACAAGTAGCATTCTCAGGCTACTTAACTGAGCTAAGTAACGAGAAGGCATTACTTATTTAAATAATGTCGCAGTGAGTTCATTCTACCAACCTCAGAATTCCGACTTTACATGAGGCTTAGGTGAACGGGGTTAACAAGTTGATAACCCTACGGTACACGTTCAGCATAATCTCCCAGTGATCAAGACACCTGTGTCGTTTGTTTGTGATTCTCTAAGAGACACCCGGCCACTGATCTCAGGATCAGAGCCTTCACAGATGACACGACCAAGGTACACTTATGACCAGAAGAACCGGTGAAGTAAACGGCTAAGTCCACTTTTTTCTCATCGAACCATTCCAGGAAGTCAAGTGTTTAAACACCTGCCAATACTAACATCTGAATGCTGCTCAGCGATGTTTTTAACAGCAACTCTAACCAAAAGTTTTGTAAGTTTGTCCTCGAACGCGAAAATGTAAATTGTCATTGCAGACCTGAATGCCCCTCTTATTTCTCTTAGAATTATTTGAGTCTAGGGCAGAAATCCTGTTTTAAGACATGCTGATGTAAAACACAAACACGCGCAGAGCGAGGAAAACAATAGTGCACATAACCTAAGCGAGGCTGAGTGATGCAACCACCTGAAGCTCTAGCTGCAGCAAAATCACCAAATCTTGCTCTTTTACCAGACTGCACACACCCGCTTTTGCTGCCTGACATTCGGCTGCGTTATTTCTGCAGTTCATCTGTCAGCGTATGTGCTTTCGGATCCTTCATCTACATCCACACTGTTTCCGTTTCTCGTTATTCCTTGTCAATCTGCCACCGGATTAAAATGAATTATATCTACTAAGGTTCCCGCGTTACGATGGCACAGTCAGTTGGCAAACATTTGTTTTCGGTAATTCATCATCAGGCTGCTAAATTACATGGAGAATAACCCTGTGAGTTATGGTTTACCTCCTTTTTGCTGCAATCAAATCCTTTATTTGGCATATTCCTGCGTATAGGGGCAGTCAACGACTTGCTGCAACGGCTTCCTCCCTCGAAAACACGGCCTGTGACAGGAAGAAAATGACTTTCGAGAGTGCGGATCGAAAAGGCTGCTGTCTCAATGCACTACATAATAGCTTTTCATGACAAGAGATGCATACGAGGTCGCCAAACATAGGCCTCTGTCCTTAACAGGGATTATAACTCAGCCTTATCCCCCGCCGGGTTCTCCTGCGAAATATTTCGTTTTCGTTACGCCTAAACTATTCGGTTCCGTTTAGAACAAAACTGGTGAAAGCGGGATGCATTTGCATTCAACAAGGATTCCTGTCGTGGAAACTACCCTTAACTGGCATAGATAGCTACTGAAAGGATGTTAATTCAGCATCTGAAGTTCGCCATCAAGTATCATAACTTTTAGATGACTCAGTCACAGGCCACAATGCCATCATGCAAGTTCCGTAATGGCAGGAGAGCATCTAAAAGTCACCCTCGCATCCTGGAAGAGGACTGCAAGAAGCAAATTAAAGATACAAATTAGGCGCGATATTGAAACCCGTCAGTATTATAAAGCTGGAGGGGCCCGACCAGAGTGACGGCGACACGTCAATAAGATAACATGTGCGCACCAAATACAATAATTGGTAAGACAAATTGTCACAACAGGACAAAGTGCTGCATATGGTAGGACTGCCGAATAACAACAATATGTACAATGAATGGCGTAATTTCGTGCCACCCCCTATCCCACTTTTCTTTCTCTCTCCATCTGTATGAAGGTTTTGACAGATTTTAAGTCCTCAAACGCGGTTACATCTTTTAAGCCCTCAAGGATGAATGTCGGCAATAAAGTACAAAGAGACTGTTGGGACCTTAGGTAAACAATGCAGTTCAA
>CACRXP010000292.1:514808-674614 GCA_902702965.1 Spirometra erinaceieuropaei
TTACTAACGACGACTCTTTGTAGTCTGGAGGACAGAAAACTCCTGATCCACTTAAACATTCTCCCTTGAATCCCTACATTCCAGATCTTTTGTAAAAGAAGCCTGTGTGGGACACTGTCAAAGGCCTTCTTGAAGTCAAAAATATGACATCTACAGTTCTGTATTTAAACACCGAGGTCTTTCTGTGAAGATTCTGCGGGGAGCCTTATATCTTTCAGTTGATATGTCTTCGGGCTCTCATTTGAATGAGAGTTGGTTGGACTCAAAGGCAGCACACTTCTCCACGTTGAAATCAAGAAGCTATTTCTTTGACCACGCTTGCAGTCGGTGCAGATTATCTTGAAGGTATCTCTGATCATTCGTTCCTTTAATGACTTGCCAGGGCTTAACGTCGTCTGCAAACATTATTTTGCCACAGTCGAGTTCATGAAGGCTGTCATTAACATAAAGAGTAAAGAGCAATGGTCCCAAAACTGAGCCTTGAGGCACACAACTGGTCATGTTCACCCATTTAGACATATCATCTCCGATAGAGACACGTTGTTTCCGACCAAACAGAAACGCCCTAATCCGGTTCAGAAGATCTCCCCGGATGCCGATGGCGCTCAATTCGTGAAGAAGACGTTGGTGCGGAATAGTATCAAAAGCTTTGCGGAAATCGACAGTTCGACCGTCGATTTCGACGATGTCCACCGTATGCCCCACAGACTGCATTGTGGGAGCATGGACGGTGAATTACGCAGGGGTTTATAGTGCCAGTAGACTTGCGGTGCATCTACCTACACTCTCTCCTCCTCCGCCGCCTGAGCCCGGTGTCAAGACAGAGTCAAGAAGACCGGAGACGGGGGAGGCCGCAGGTGGATGGCTCGGACGGATCCTCGCCTTGGCGCTCCACTCCGCACCCCCTGGTCCACACACAAATGACCAGAATTTTGACCACAAAACAATGGGGTGGCGGCAGTGGTCCAGTTGAGCGACGAATGCCGACAACAGGGTCCGCCAGCGCACCCCGCAAATGTTGGCATTTGTTATTGCGCACAGATAACGCCTGCCAGAGTCCGATGTGGCCCCCGTGTTGGTCCAGCGCATCTAACACGTGGCCCGTTTAGAGGGCACATTTGCGGAAATCGATGTACACGACATCGACCTCAAAACCCTTTTCTAGAGCCTTGGTCCAGATCTCCAGACAAGCTAGCGGATTTGAGAGGCAGAAACGTTCTCTCCGGAAGCCATGTTGAAAATCCTGCAAGATGTTATTTTCTTCACAAAACTGCTGCATAACGCTCTTTACTAGAGCTTCCATCGTTTTGCAAGGAAGGCCAGTTAAGCTAATAAACCTGAAGCTGCTTGCTGTCATCCTGCTACCTGCCTTATGTAGGGGAACGAGGTTAGCTGTCTTCCACTCTGATGACAACCATCCTGTTCTCCTTGACAACTCAAAGAGAGTCGAAAGAGGTTTCGACAGCTCCGTTGTTAGCTGCTTAAGTATTAGCCCGGGAATTCCGTTGGGTCCGGGAGACTTATCAGGTTTTATTTGAATGAGGACGCGTCTTACTGCTTTGACGGAAAAGGCGACGGTTTCAATGACAACAGTATCCTGGCGAATTTGAAGCTTCGGGCTGTCTCGGTCCATTTCAAACTGCTGATTGTCTTCTGAGGACACCACCGTAAAAACCACTTGATAAAAACTGAGACAGAAAGTGCACTTTCTGTGGCCCTTCAACTACTAAGCTTTCGAGGCTATCCTTTAGACACGCAATTCCGTCCCTATGTTTCCTCCTAATTCGGATGTACCCGTAAAACCTCTTGAGACATGTAATGGATTCTGCTATCAGTCGGCGGTCGAAAGCAGCTCTGGCAACCCGTATTTGTTTGCGGCATTTATTGCGCTGATCCTTTTATTTGGCGAATGACCTTGGATCTCGAAGTTGCAAATACTTTTTGCAGAGTCTTTGTTTCTTCTTCGTGGTCTCCTTTGGTCGTCGGATAGACCCACGGCGGTCGCATACATGGTCTTGTCATTTTTCTTGGACAATGGGAGTCAATTAGACGCTCTATCGTCCCGCGAAAATACTGCCAGAAGTCGTCTGAATCTTTCATGTTGACTAACCCGGTTTCCTTCAAAAGAGTACGTCTCATTGGGCTAAAGTCACCCTTCCAAATGTTTCTGCGCCTTTTGATTTTTGGTTGTTGGTTCGATAGGAGAGAGCACACACAGGTAAATGCAAAATGATCGCTTAAACCGAGTGGAGGTTGTGGATTCACTTCCCTTATGAGTCCTTCTTCTTTACTGAAAACGAGATCTAAACAGTTAGATCGTTGTCCTTCTCTCATTCTTATTCCGAATTTTATGTGTTGAATGATGTATTCATTCAGGGATAGTTGTAGTAGCTTGTGGTCAAATGACGTGGACGGGGCGTTTGTTAGGGGAATCTTCCAGTCTATTCCTGGAGCGTTGAAGTCACCCAGAAGTAGTAAGTACTCCTGCTTACATGACAACTCCAGTGCACTAAGTAATTCCATATCGGTCGAGCTGGGAGACCGATAGACAACACATAGGTTCAGTGTTGGTAATCGCTTGATACATATCTTGCATGAAACTTTTTCAAAATTTCGCGGCGCCCCATCGGATATTTCTCGCTGACAGCACGAAATTTCCTTAGACATATCAATAGCTGTGCCTCCTCCTCTACATTGAAGCCTGTAACAACGGAACAGTTGGCAGCGTTCAATACTGACTTCGCTATTAATTATTTCCTCAGTCAACCATGTCTCTGTTAGGACAATTTTGTGAGGCTTCTGTTCAGAGACTAGTAATCTGAGTTCAGCAAACTTGTTGAGGAGACTCTGACAGTTAATGTGATAGATTTCTAGACAGCGGCCACTGGTGCTAGAAGCCTCAGAAGTTCGCGCCTTTGCATTGATTAGGCTGTCGGAATGACGGCCTTCGGCCAGAGAAATGTCCTTTTGATCTTAATTTTTTTGTCCGTTCTTGATTTGTAGGTGTGTTTCGCGTCTGCTTCTCCGCTTTCTCAGCTCCGTTATCGGCTCTTTTGGCTCGTAATCCGGCTGAAAAAACTTCAGGATGCTGACTCCACAGAGATGATTTTCTCTGTAACAGGAGCTGGGCCTGTGCTTCAGTCTCCAAAATTACTTTTAGCGGTCGAGGCCGAGAATTGGAACCGGATACTGACCGATTGTTCCCTATTCGGAAGGCTTTGAGAGCATTAAGCGACTCACCGTCTCTTACCAAAGCTTTCGAATACACTTGAAGAAGGTATACGTCATACTTAACTCTCACCTTTGGAATTGTTGCCGTTGATTCGGGTACTCATTTTATAACTACATTTTGGTTGCGACTGAATCTAGCGCTCGTTGTTGTCGCACATCTTTTGAGTGAATGAGCGTTCTTTTCCAGTTTACTTATTTCCCAGGCTCCGGATGAACTGGCTATTGGGCTAGCGAAACCGAGATCCGTGTACGATTAATTTATCTTCGTGTTAATAACCTTTCCTTCTGTGTGTCCGCGTTGTTCGTCGAAAAAACTTACCTCGGTTTCTTTCGAAGCCTCCGCTTGAATATTCGGTCCACAAGGTGTTCCGATATCTTTATTGTTCAACATAGTTGGGAGCCTCCGGCGGTCCTTCGTGGACCTCCTGGTTGTCCTCCTCAGTTGGTCTGCGTGCACGTAAGCGACCTTCGTTTTTTGGACCGTACAGAGGTGCGTGTGGTTTTCCTGGGATGGTTCTTTTTTCTCTGAGTTCGCTTTGAATGGTCTTTTTCTCGCCTAAGAGACTAGCATTCAACTGTGTCTAATTCCCTGGAGGAACCATCGTCAGTTTCAGCGTTTAATATGGCTAAAGGAGCCGTGGTTGCATATGCTTTTTTCGGATTCTGGATTGTGGAATTCGGCGGCATCTTCTCTTCACGTAAGTAGTGAGTAACCTTCCTTAACTTTTCTACCTCCATTTTTAGACATTTTAACTCTCCCTCCAATTTCGAATATTTATGGATGAGTCCGAAACATGCTGTACAGATTTCATCGTCGTATGTGACATCCCCAACGTCACTAGAATTTTTGCTCGTTTTACGGGCATTGCTCTGACAGCAGAACGTCCAACACTGCAGTCATTAATATCATGGTCGGGTTCGACTCCTGCCTGGGCAAGCATTTTACATCGTGTTTTGAGGGCATTTCTCTGAAGAACATTACTGAGTTTACAAGTTTCAAGCGGTTTTCTTAAAGGTATGAAACGAATTTTCAACTAGATCACAGATATGAGGTTAACGACTCAGCCTTTCGTAGGTTTTGGAATATCTCAGTGCTGTTGTGGAGAGGCGACTGGACGAAAACAGGTTATCTTGCACAGGCCCTGGTGTAAGTTTCCAAGGATGGATCGGTCGCAAAGACGAATCGGATCCATAATACCCACGAGCCTCGAGGACGTCCAGTAGATAGAAATCCCGATAAAAATGAAATTCCCCGAGGTCGAAAATGTCAAACCAAATTCGAAAGGCGCGGTCCTGATAGAAATCCATAGATAGAGGGAAGGTGCCATTAGAAAAAAATAAATCTAATACACTATCGTTTCTGATCGAAGAGTGGACTAATTGAGGCAAGTTTGAAAAGTAAATGGTGTTTAGAAGCTTCTGGAATTTAGGAGAGGAAGTATATGTGTGCCAGTTAATTTCTGGCAAAATAAAATCGTCATCTGATTAAACGAACCCTCCAATTTTTGCGGGGTTTCGGTCTATAGCATGCATCACGTTGGATAAATCAGCTGGCATATGTTGATTACCTCGGTAGCCTATGGTCGAATGGCGTGAATGCACGCAGGAGCGGAAAATTTTAAAAATGCATTATTTCGTTTGTATTATTAGGATTTTTAGTTGCGCAAATTTGTATTAAACATTTCAGAGGATCATATGGCAAGCATACATATTCTTCCGGCCAATTCCTGTCGAGACAGTACATTTGTATAGGAATGGGGTAAAAACTAAAATGTGTGAACAATAACACAAGGAGATTACGGGTGGTATTTCCTTATACCTCGCGCTTTGAGTGTTTTTGGCTACATGAACCTGCCCTTACTTGTTATCGACCGTTTCCCTCTTTGCCGCATTGTCGTCATCGAAAGTATATATTATAAGGGCAGCTGAGACTTTGGATACCTAAAAAGAGACAACGAGAAATTTGGAGTTTCTGAGTTCCTTCGAAAATTGACGCATAGACAGAAAATGCACACAATCGATGGCAATACTCACCTTAACTCGACACCCTTCTACAAGTCAGTGGTTAATACTTAGTTTACGCTTCGTTTAGCGCAAGAAGCAAAAGGCAACTTGATTCACTTTGGTAGAAAACTGGATTGTCCAGCTCGGGAGACGTTTGCGTTTATAGAAGTCTGCTTAAACTGAGAAAGTGAAGCTGCTCATTGAAAAAACTTTATCCTGTTTCTGGCATCTAAAAGAGATTGGTTAACTCTCAATTTGCAAGACGTTTAATGTAAGAAATTGACTAGAGGTTGGAATGACCGACCGAGCTAGTCACCTTCCACTGGCAGAGTTTTTCTTTCGCAGTCTGTGCATTTTGGCAGTTACTTCTGGGAATTGACGGCAGCTGACTCTGCGCGTCGTCATTATTGTGGCGGATGTTTGTAAATCAGGCCTCTCCTCGACTAATTTCGTAGTGAGACCGCATTATCCAGTCATTTAAATATTAGACATCGAGCTCTTTGAAAATAGGAGGACCAAGAAAGCTGTTCAAAACTTCGGCAACGGGGCAAAATCTAGTTTGATAAGCAATTTCGGTTTCTCAAGCTATCAACTCAGAGGTCTCAGTTGCTATACCAAATTTTGTTTAAACTAACCAGCTAAATCTTACAAAGGGCAGAACGTTTTTTGAGCGTATCGGTATTTTCGCCAGAAAAATGGCGGGACTTGGTATGGCATCGGAAGTTGTAAGCAAGTGACAGTTTTTGGATCATTTTCATTTAGCACCACATACTTGAAGTACCTGAAATCGGAAAGTTAAACGTATACGTGCAAGTGAGTTCTTAAATAGTGTTAGTCTTTGTATACAAACGCTAAATTGTATTTTTGATGACGAGTAGAATGCTTTTGCGTTTGCTTACATGTAAATGCACGCGACGCACCGCAACACACGGAGCTGAATTCTTTCAGTTTTTACTCTTCTAATTCGTGGACATCTACTTGGATTGGTCTTGCGGAAACTGCCTTGCAGCCCCGCGGCTGCACTGCGTCCAGAGTACCTTCAAGGGATTCTAGGCTTTGAGGATTTAAATGTCTGGCTATTTTCGATTTGTTCTGTACTTTTGCGTTTACTTTATCCAAAAATTTGTTAGACTGATCGCTAACTTTTACGAGTCTCTATTTTCTATAGGACATAATCATGGAATTTGTAAATCAATTTGGACGTAGCCGCTATATATTAGAAAAATACAGAGCGCTGACATTTTACTTCAACGAAAAACGCTTTCAGACGTGCAGAAATAAAACGGTCTGCAGAAACGACGGTGTATGGGCTAATTATATTTAACAGGCAAACGACAAATAAATTTATGTGACCGAACACCTTATTAACAAGGCCACCCTAACATGCAAGTACTTTAGCATAGTGCTTTTTCTTATCTGCTAGAAATATTCGGTCAGAATACATCAAAGTTTCATACTCACAGCATCGTAGATATGAATATTCAAATACGTTCAAACATCATGTTCATGGTTTTAACTGAATGGTTAATCCTATTACGTTTGCAATTAATTAATTAATATCTTCTGATTATGTCACGATTTTACGTTTAATCTTTCACCACAGGGGAATCTTGTCTCGCATTCTGTCGCATTCCTTACAGTCCATGATCTCGGTTGCAACCGTGAGTTAATATTTTCTGGAGGATCAAGCTTTCTTTATGCCTGTTCCACACGTACCAGATTGTCATCTTTTGCACACAACCTCAGTTCACATGATAAGCTGTTATTCACACTATCCTACACTGCCTGCAAATATTTTATATACTACCTAAAAAATATAAATTATCTCACGCTCCATATAAAAGCGTCTGCATTGGCAGGAATGTTTCTGAGCTTTTTGGTGTTCGAAATGTAGTTTTACACGAGTGGAATCCTATAATGGTCAGATCACTTTACAATGCAAACAAAGCAGATAGCGCCTGCGCATTGTGTCCCCGTGCATTAATTTTTCGAAGGCAATATTAACACTCGTGAGCAACAACTGATTCTCATAAGACAGTATATTATTTTAAATTGACTTCATGCAAACCATTTCTAGGGAAGGTCCCAAAAACGACAGACAATCGATATTAAGGCTCGTATATGTTTCGATGATGCCAAACTATTACCTCTTTGCTGTGCAACAAAGCTAGCAACAAGTTTTTTGATGCCCAAGGCATTTTAATGATTTTTATTAGTAACAGGCCATATACGACTTTTCAAGGAAGTTAATAATCTATTTAGCATGTATTGTGTTTGAAACGTATCACTGCGAAAGCCGTCATTACCTTTTCTTAAGCAAACAACATGCCTTTGAGTAGGAAGTGTCCCCCAGTAAAACTGGCACGGACCTAATATGTCTCTAAATCCAAAAAATCAAGCACACATTGGATCTCCTTAAATCTATACTTTAAAATGGTGGAATCGATCGGAATGTTAGCAATCCCATTGTCAACACGTTTTAGTTATCAGTATGAGTCACTTGCGACATAGAATAATATTAAAGGGAACAAAATGCTCCACTTCCCCTGTGGACTAATGTTACTAACGGGAACGAAAAAATGTGCACAAACTAATAGAAAAAATCAGACACAATTGCCTGGTCCATTTGATCTACTCAAAACTATTGTTTTAGCTTGATTGCCCAATAAACTAGGTATAAACTTTAGAAAGTTGATGTTTTTCATTGGCTCATATCCGTCGATACTCCATATTTTCCACCAAAATTATTTACCTAGCTGCTTCGAAGTCCACCTTTTAAAGGTATATCCGCTTCTAAAGAAATAATTACAGTTAAGAAGTCATTTGTCATTTCCCAAGTCACCTCTTGAATTGTTACCATTTTCATAAAGCATGAAGCACAGTAGATGTACTGTCTGTACCGTACTGATGTTAACCAAAATTCTGAAATGCGTCTTCAATTCCAAAATGATTACTTAAGTGGAGTTGTAATATTGATTATTATGTGGCATTATACCAAGGCCTTCCAGTTGTGTCACGATGCCGGATTTCGAATGACCTTCATATCAGTCGCCTGCATAACTTTTATTCCGTAAAAAGGGCTACTTATTAGTATAAATTTTACTCAATGTTTTTCGGTACCCTTATATTTTATTGAAAACATACACGAAAACATCCTTTCTTTTGTTCATTTGGTAACAAATCGCGTTTGCTTCCAACTTTATACTTGGAGAAAGAGTGTCCTTTGGTTCTAAAAAAATTTCTTATTGTGACACTTCTCAAGACCTTGGAATTTCCAATCGTACAGCAGCAGATTATCACATTTATCAATCCTGCCTGTAAAATGGACAATGTGGTCTACATCCACTTTCAACTTTATATGCATGCTTTATAATAACACATATAAATATACGAGTTGTTTGCTCGAAGAGAATGAAGCTTGTAGTTCGAAATTTCTGAGCGCAGGTGGAAAGCCCAGCCAGGTTTAAAATTATTCGGAAATCAGTTAAGCTATGCAAAACCGAAAAACACTCTCTCTTCAAGCATAAAATTTCACAAAGACGTAATCCGCTAAAAAATAAGCTAAAAGGAATATTTTTGTGAATATTTTCTACACAATATATTTGGATTTTTAAGGGTATCAAAAATCAATAGTAGAAATTCGTGCTGACTAGGCAGCCACTTTTTGCGTGGTATATTTTTCGCAAATGGTCGATAAAAAGCTTATTTGAAGGCCAAAATCCCTAATAAAGTAATCCTCTGAAGTTGAAAACACATTACATATTCCCAGTCAACGTTTGATGTGATAACATATTGCATTAATTTATAATCCAAATGAGTCATATTCGGTATACTTATGCTAAAGTTGCTTTCTATGAAGAAAAGCACTTTAACTTAGCAGCATGATTTATGCTGGAACGGCCATTAGCCCGACGAATTAGTACCCTTTTATAGACGTCAGGAGTAATCATGATTGCTAAAGCAATGCATAAAAATACAGGCAATTTATTGCATGCATAGGTTTGCCTTTAATTCCTGTCTGTGTTTATTGCAAACTGAAAAGACAGTTAGCTGTCGAAATAATGGGCTGAACTTCCGTCCTAGAAGTAAACATAATTTGCGGAATGGTGATATATCCAGATTTCGTCATCGATTGGCCGTGGTTTCTCACAGCAATTTGGGGCCTTTAATTGTCCCCAATCCACTCATAAAATTCCACTCAGGTAAAGTAAGAACATAATTATACCGTGGGAGCGGGCCACAAACAGAACCTGCAGGTCTTTTCAGTAGAACCCCTTATCATTGAAAAAATAAAAAGCTTCCAATAGGAGACAAAGAAAATGAACTTACCAGCAGATTTATTGGTCAACCACACTATATCAGTAGGACTTAACTTGCAGTACACAAATTATAGTCAATACACAAGTCGCTGCCCGGCTGTGACGTTAAAAGTTTATTTTGACACATTGCTTTTAAATTCATTTTTTCGATTTTGCAAAAGGAAAAGGAACCCTTTATGTGCAAGGAAGGCAATCAATCGCCCTGAAATTACTATAAGATCGAGGTTCTAATCATCATTTTGAATCCTCATCTGTCGGGTGAATCGCGGGTAGAAATCGTAAGATCGGTTGCAAGTGAATATTCAGCATCCTTAACACAAACTACGTCGTAACCCCTAAAGGCATCACCTGCGCAGAGCTTTGTTTTTAAAATCTATCATCCTATTCTGATGGGATCCAAGCCGTCCTCTTGTTTTTATGGAAACCCGGTGCGCCATGCATGTGCCAGATCGTGTGCGCAACGCTTTAACGGGGTGTTTAGCATTGCCAGTCACTGCGTCCAGCCCCGCCTCCGGTCCCCCTGACTCCATCTTGCACTCTCACCCAAATCTTTGTTGGAGGAGAGAGTGTGCATATGCGACAGACGTCTGCCACCTTTATGAGCTAGTTCACGCACGCGTCATCGCTATGCGCCCACCTTGTTGGATTTCACCTGACAAACGGTGTAATTTTTAACGGTCCAGCTGCCATAGCCTTTCAGCTGTTAGTTGACTGTGTGTATGATAAGAAAACTCACACAACAAATATTGGAACCGTAATTTGCGGCCAGCCTAGTAAACTCTTGAAAGCATCAGTGTCCTTCAGGTGTCACTGCTAAAACGATAACGCTCCTAATTTAGAAAAAAGACAAAATATATCTGTTGAGGTAGACTCAAGATGTTTTCCCATAAATATATTCATTACCATTCATCCAATATGTCCAAGTAAAAGCCTTCCATTTTTAAAACAAATAAAGACCCCGTAATGCCGAACATCTCTGGAAATCGAAAACTCGGCTAGCCTCTGCAAACACTAGGTAAGCTAGAATGCTTTCTTAAACACATTTAACTGAGAGCCTATTAGTAGGCCTCCTCTAATGTAAAGTTGCACTTTTTGAGTTATTTTCGACTTAGTGGCGGCATAATCTTACCTAAGGATACAACCTCACGATAACCGCAACAAGGCCTTCTATGTAGGAACATGCGATAACTCTTGCCCGATTTCGGTAGATATATCTTGGTTGATGGAGCCGATGCCTCTGCGAAGACCTGGATGCCAGACGAAAAATGGATCTTCTGATATGACTTGGCTCGTTACCGAGGTGACTTTATGCGGTTGTTTTGGAATTCAGTAGGTTGCCGGGAGATATCGCTAGCAGTACAAGACAGTGCTAGGTACACTCCTAAAGTGGAATTCGGGTCGGTATTAGTTAGCTGCGTTAACATTCTCTCCCTAACTCTCTTGAGACCATGTAACGAATGCAAGATATTCATAGAAACAACTGAAGAAACTTGCATGCATAAATCGCCAAGAAACAGATGCTAGAGGAGCTTTCAATTTTTTAAAAAAAAGTTGTTATATGAGTCCCTGTGAAACTGTAGGCGAAGTTTGGAGAATAATTATAAAAGGGGTTTGCCTTCAGTGCTGTTCAAAATCAATTGTTTAGAATGCCCTGCCCAAGGAAGGTTCCTGCAAGATGATTGTTTCTTGGGAAGTATTTACGGACCTTAGTATTCAAGCCTGGATGTCCGAATCTCAAAAAACATTCTTTTTCTTTGGACGCACAATAGTGGGAAAGTTCCCGTTGTTGTTTTCCTTCTGAAGGACCTTTTCGGATTGAAACGTCACGTCTCTCCGTTGATACAGGCCTCAGAATATAAAAAAGAATATTACGCTCTGCATAACGAAGCTTGAAATACGATGCGTTTTATTATTCTACTGCATATAGCCTGAGCTAATACGTATAGTAGGTGGACTAACTCATGAAATGTCAACCGAAATTTTTAAATGCGGTTTCGTTTCGAAAAGACTAATTTAGTGGGGTTCTAAAATTAATTGTCATGCAGTATGATTCCACAATAATTCAGTTATCTCAGGATGACGGCTTCGAAAGGATTTCTTTTCGGCTGCACGCAGGAACTACACTTTGTAAAAAATATCTACTTATATAAAATGCATTCCTCTCATTGAATTTCGATGCTCTTAAAAAGCAAGTTATATTTCATGCAAAACGTGCATAAAAATATTCATTCTTTTACTCATTCGGTAGAAAATGACGTCTTCCAATTTTGTATTGGCAAAAAAGACATCATTCGGTTTTCAAACACTAACAATTTCCGAATAACTTTCAACCCGACCTGCCGTTACGCTTGCATTCGGGGTTCCCGAACTCCAAGTCGTATATTTTCCGCGTATGGAAAACCGTAAATTTCTCTGCGGCATTAAGAGGAAACCTTATGGGGTTCATTAAAGCTAGCAGTGTATTTGAGCCATATTACTGACGTTACAAGCCACATTGGTGACGTTTTATGAACGGCCATTTCACGGTATTAAAAATCTCAAAATTAGAAACTTTTTATAAACCAAATTTCACCCTTCATTTGAACAAAGATGTATTTTTTACTGACTGAGCAAAAAATGAATATTTTAATGCATATTTTTCATGGAATATACGTGGATTTTTAAGAGCACCGAAAAACAATCAGAAACATACATGCCACCTTAGTAGTCATTTTTTACAGAGTGTGCTTTCCGCGTGCAGCCGAAAAGAAGTTCTTTCGAAAGCAGGCATTATGACGTAACTGAATTATTATAGAACTATGCCACATGATGATTACTTTTACAACCCCACTTAATTAATCTTTTCGAAAGGAAAACGCATTTCGGAATTTGCGTTGACATTTAATGAATTAGCCCACCTACTGAACGTTACAGTAAAAGTATTCTTAACATGCTTCGCGCAAAATTACTTTTTACAAGTGTTTTTACCAATTTTCTCTATCGACGACTGGAACATTTAATTAAATTGGAGAACGACGCCCTTCACGAGCGTAATATTTTCTTAAATGTCCCGCGTAGGGTGCAAGTTTTGCTTTCCATAACTGTGAAGGATCTGTGGAGAATAAATTCCAATTATCTGACTCCATGAGCGCTATAATCACACCATTCATGTCAGGTATGCAGTGCCGCATTTTTTTGCTACAGAACAGCCACTCCATTTTTCAAAACATTAACAGAAGAACAGGCTGGAACTGTCCCCTGTTAACATAAACATAGGCATTAGTTTCACCATACGTCCATCACTCGCCCCGTATGCTGGTGAGACCAATTTATATTTAAAGTTTGGATTCAGATATTAAAACCCGAGTATCAGGTCATGCACCACGCTCTGCCATGAAATGTGCCCACGATTTCTGAGATTTAACCAAAATGGCGATTATTCTTGCGACCCCGTTGCTAGACTTGACTACTGAAGTAATCCCACTCTGTAGCGTCACCCTACAAAACACTGATGTATGATCGTGAAGTTAACGAAATATGCTACCTACATACGTCGGAATTCCCAAAGTTGAAACGCGAACGCTGACAAACAAGCTCTTTTATTATACTAACTAACAAGCAGGTATGCAATTAGTGCTGAAATTTTGCGGAGCCATTTCCGCAACGATATTATTTTGGAAAAGACCTAAGTACATTTATATCTCCCTTTAGCCCTTTTGCATTCTTTCCGAAGATTGTCCTGGTAATTCACAATTTCAAAATAAATGATGCTAGTCTTGAAAATGAGCTACGTTTTCTGACCTTCAGACGCGGTTTTTCTAAAATGATGTCGTTTCGGCGATCGTGTTTATTGTTTGCTTTAAGAAAGTGCTTACAGATACGCGTGGTCGTTGACTCATAATCATACTGTGACTTGATGAGAAGAGCCACACGTCTCATTTTTTAATTGCTGCCTATCACAACTGTCTTTTAACCAATTAATCGGTAAGTCTGTCTCAGTAATGCTGAACCTTTTTTTAATGTCCCATGTGTGGAGACATAGGAATTTTTGCAGCGGCGCTTAAAAACTAAGTTTTCAGCCGATGAGAAGCAGAACGTGAAAAACAATAAGTTTTACATGGGACTTTCTAAAATAGGTAACTTCTTACCATGGAAAATTCTATCATACGCACTGCACGCTGCTCTTCTTCGGCAAGCAAAAGAGCCCTGGTCTTCGACCGAGAGTTTTTGTCTGTAGGTTCGCAAGCCATCACTACGTTATGCCCAAACGTCTCCAACCAGCCAAACAAGGGATTGGTCAGTTTCACTGCCGCATGCCTAGGCTCGGTCTTTGCGCGCATACTTGTTGCATAGCTGCCGTTCATAACATATGACTGTTCATAGAATCAAAAAGCCATTTTATCGGACTTCTGGACAAAGACTGAATTTCGAAATTAAATGGCTGACCACGAAAAGAGGACTGCTTTGCCGGCAATACAAGATTATGCATATATATCGGGGAATCTAGCAGTTACAAAACTGCGTAGTTAAGGCACGCAAGGGCGGTTGTCATTTTGCCGGGTTATAAAAAGAACGTCAAAAACGGCCATGCGATGCTGACTTCTCTTAATGCTCTCGCACATGAACATATTTCGGACAAAATGGACCCCGTGTTGCAAAAGTATGAGCGACTAACCGCCAGTCTGGGGCCAGGCGACTACCGTAAGGACAAAAATGACAAAATAATTGGTTCGAATGTATTTCGCCCATTTGGTGGAAAAAGGAGACACATTAATGTTTATCGCATCGTCTTCAAAATGCGAAGGAACGAAGAATAACTTCCAGAAAGACTCTGTAACTGGTCCCGCTGTTCTTTCTGGCAGTACAAAGCGCAGATAGGATTAAATATGATCAAATTTATTTTCCTCACTGGTTTGAACGTCTCAGACTTTCTGAGTTCGTTTGAAACCTGCTCACTTGTGCTAAGAGTGAACGACATTAAAACCGCAAGAATAAATAATCATTAGGACTACATGAGCGGAGAGGCAAACTGTTTTGACGTTGGAGACTAAATATGACCCCTATATTCGCACTCTTTCGGCTCCTGCGTTTAAACTGCTTAACGGATGGATGGCGGTTACTATGCGGTACAACCAACAAAGCACTGATCACAATGTCTTTATATATTTTGTCATATAAAGAGTTACCTTAGTTTAGTTGCGAAAGTGATAAATAGAGTTCATCATCCGAGGGAAGACAACGCACGGCAACATGGCTACCAAGCAGGTTCCTGGCCATCCATACAATTCATATTCTTAAAAATTTGCTATTGCTTACTTCGTCATCATTTTATTGTTTATAGCATATATCTTTAAAAAACACTTTCCATTAAACATGTGTGGAATATGCTTTCTGTTGGTCATTTTACATGAAGTTGGGGTATTTCATACTGTGTACTGGGAAAAAGCGAGAGTTCAAATCTCCGAACGTTCGTAGTTGTGGAACTTTTGAAGCTGTTTACGCAGTTTTTCGTACAGCTCATTATTTCTAAGCCTTTAGACCAGCGCTGACAGAGTATGGAGCCTGATCTTTACTCGGATCTTTTTAAACGATGAGGAAAGCATCTAGCAAATGGTTTCGAAATCTTAAGGAAAGATTAAGCAAGGAGATTGGATTACAACGCGCAGTAGCACGAGTTAAAGTAGGCTTATGTTGCACAGCAAGTCTACGCATCCGTAAACAGGTATTTGGTCGTCATACACTTTTGTTACCGAAATCGTGCGGAACATCATTTAGTTAGTGCCATCGTTCATTTCCTGTCCTTTATTCGAAAGTAGAGAACAGCAAAGTTAAAAATGATCCGTCAGTATTTTAAAAGCACCCTTGTTCTCACTACGTGTTGGGGAAGTTTTCGTTTTATCGGACTTACGGAGATAACCGTCGGTTCTGGTGGCAAGTTTGTGCACACAGCCAAAACTCATCATATTGAAGGCAAGCCAAAATACACGGGTTTTTGGTCTGCACCTGCGGAGTATAGAACGTATGTAGCAGACTGGACAGATGCTTTTTCTGTGCAAGTCGAAGGAAGTAGAGATAGGTTCGTACGGCATCCTGTCTGTGGCATTTTTCTGACCAAGTGCTTTCATGGGTTTAGTCAAACTGACTTACTAACGTAACGAATGTGCGAACAGCAAAAAATTCAGCTTAACTTACAATCCCCATTTGCACTCGAGTTTCCTCTTGCTACCTGGAAAAACGCCAACGATCCAAGAAAGATGATGTACCACGCATAATCGGTAAACGGACGCTTATTCGTTAGCTCTTTCAAAATCTAAGATGACAGGGTCACAGACTCTGCAAACCCCAGTGAAAACTGATCAAAATGCCGACAGCATGCACTTTGAGTGCCTGTGTTAAGAAAGATTACGGTGCTTGTGTTTTGCTAGCAAATATTCTGGTTTTCTCTGTGTTAGCTAATTTTCTTTTGAGTGTCATCTGAACTTGCATATATAGTTCTTAGTTACTCACAATATAACTAGCTGTTGATTACTGCAAGACAGTGTTAGCGTGATGACCTAACGCCTTGGATATTACCTGTTATCAGTCTAGTGAAAGAACATGGTTTTGTTTTTGACACAGGAGATTAACTGTCCAGGAGCAAAAACAGCGTTTCTCAGGGCAAATCCGACTGAGATCTAATTTTTCAATACAAACATCAGGGAATAGAGTAAATCTATCGTTATTTACCTAACCCTACCTGCCTGCTAGCATAATATGGGCATTTCACAGCTATTCCACCAAAAATACTAGAGATTAGCTCACATATTCATATCGGTATTCGAACCGAACCTAGGGGGATTGGTGCTGAAGGATTTACTCCAAGAAAATCGAAGAGCTTGATGCTCAAGTCTGAAGTCCAATGAGATTAGGACAAGTTTGAGACTCTAAACGTTGGAGACAGCTAGAACAGCACTGACGACGTCCTATACACAAAAACGGTCGACGGATGAGGTATCACAGTCACTCGTGGGTATCTTTAATGACGCGTTTCAAAAAACATTAGTTTACTGCCAGCTGGCATATTAGTCATGCTCAGGATATTCAGGCACTCCAAACTTTAGCAACACATGAGTGAATTTTTGAGCCAAATCCCTATAGAGTGCTGCCCTAATTTTCTGATAGGCCTTGTCGTTTTAACTATCATTTTTAAATTACTACCTCCCACTGAGCACTATGACTCTTATCGCAAAAGACAAATGCACATTGAGAAGACGTACTTATCCTTTGCTGGCTCATTAGCATCATTACCCGGAGGACCTCTTAATTGTAGAGCCTAAGCCTCAGAAGAGAGTTTTGTGATGTGGAAACTTTTGCACTTATTGTCTGCAGACTTCACGTTATCCGTTCATATTTTTTGAACTCGACCGAGTGCTTCAAAATGGAGAAGGATGGTGGACGTACTGGATTTTCCAGCCAATTAGCCGGCAACCACAAATCACGCTTCTTAAGTTGTGCTGCCTGATGCTCCGTTTGTCAGTTCAGTTGGACGCGCTTCCACAAAATTCACGCGGTGGTAATAAGATTCAACCGTTTTGTTAACACAATTGTAGTCCTACCAGCCTATCGCATATAACATAAGGGGTGTTGATCCATTTCTGAAAATATGGAATCTTACATATCCACCGTATCTTTTTAATATTCGGACAACAATAACTTTTCGCGAAAAACGCAGATAAGTTCACTAAAGACAGTGTCAGAAACTACAATCAAAACCTACAACAAAATAACTCATTTTAACTACAACACAAAAAACATCCACACTCATAACGATATGCTATTATTAAATAATCCCAGAAAATCCATGAGTATGGAAAGGGCTTGCTTCCGCCTGAAACAAATTACGCAGTTTCCAAAACGGTATGCATTAAATTTGGAAAATCCACTTAAATCAGCTTTCAGTGCTTATTTGCGAGAAAAGCAATGCCTATACAAGATACGCTTACGACCATACTTATTTCTTTAATTCGTTAACCAAGACCATTTCATTTTTCGTTGCTGGTTTAAGCTAGAATGTATTCAATATTATTTCCTAGGAGAGGTGTACGAAATTCGTTCTATTGCAGATTTCGTCATTTTAGAACTTTGTCTGTTAAGGAACGACGCTAATTTTTTTTCTCGGCAGGTTCTATTTTTAAGTGTGTTTTGAAACGAAATCTACTTTGTCACTTCTTTCTGATGTTCCGAAAACTTGCGCTCCCTATTTTCTGTCGGAGAAGTTGACTCATGTATGTATGCATATGGTGGTGGAGGGACGCTCACCGATCAAAACTGACAGAACAACGAGCCCCTGGCCCAGAAGTTAGAGGTGCTGGACTTTTAACTAACAGGTCGAGAGTTCGAGCCGCAGGTATTCCACACCTCGAGGTTGCGTACGACTTGCTGACGACGTCTAATAAACCAGAAATGGCCATTCCAGTCTCCATTATCTTTGTCGGTTATAACATTCTGCTTATATATATGCAGTATGGTATTACGGACAAAGACAAGGGAGACTGGAATGGCCATTTCTGGCTTAGCAGTCGTCGTCAACCAGTCATAAGCAACCTCGAAGTGTGCAACACCCGAAGCTTTTGTCAGTAATGCCCTACTGCCTATATCATGCGCCGCTGTGCGGCTGCTGAGTGGGCTCGAGAGAGAACTCTTAAGACACAACGGAACGAGTGAGTTCCGTAAGAACGATCGGTGAGCGCCCCCTACCACTCCCCCATTTGGCCTGGAAAGTCTTTTGCCTGTCAATATACGACCATGTTAGTGTCATCATTAATATTCCATCAGGACTTTCATTTTTGACTAAATTGAGTGTTCGCATACGACGGCCGCTTACTGGCTGAAGCACCAAATGAGTACTAATTTTGTAGCTCGTTTTAAATGTCTATTGTTCTCTGCACATTTACTCGAGTCTGACGACGACACGGAAAACCGACGTCGAAAATTTGCTCAATGAATTTTTTCCTTTTCCCGGAGAACGTATTTGCTTTTAAATTATATTATATATATATATATTAGACACAGACACGTTGTCCGACGTTCATAGAGAGTTTCTTATATTCACAAAAAATTGCAACGAATTCTTCCTACGTTTCATCAAGGACGGCCGAAGCTTCGGGAAGACGGGGCATGTTTGTTTGTCTTAAAGTGCACAAGCAGGATATGCGCGTGTTATTGTGTGTGGCAAGACACGTTGCAGCTGTACGGTCGCTCATGGTTTGTTGATGCGGTAGGGTACACGTTTCATGACAGTACGCATTCGATCGATCCGTTCTGCAGATACGTTGCTGGAGTGGGAAGTACACCACGCGACCCCATATAGATCGTGTAGCGCGGACAGATCTTTCTGTTTTGTCAGCCCTCAAGCCCACCTATCGTCCTTGGCTCCACGGGACCGTGCTCAGCACTGCGGCACATCCCGGAAACCGTATTTAGCCGGCAGACTTTATCAGATGGGGATGTGCAGTGTGTGTGTGTGTATGTGCATGTGTGTAGTGTGTGTGTATGTGTGTGTGTCTTCACACCAGGAAGCCCCGGAACTAATCACCACTCTATCTCCCCTCGTCTGAACAAAAACATCTGCGCCGAAGGTGACAAACAATCCCACAGACAGTCCAGGCTGCTTCGGAACCACTTCCCTGTGCAGCAAATTCTTAAGCGACAGTGGAGTTGGCAACTTTCTGGATAAATAGCCGGTTCTGTTTGGTGGTAGAATTTCTTAAGGAGAACAATTTGACATAAGTGTGAGTGAAACACGCCGTCACCAAGCTCAGCGTGGACCGTAGACACAAATATTCATACTAGGCAAAATACGAGGCAAGAGTCGCTCTTTCCTTCCCTCAAATTCTACTTGAGTAACACTATTCCCTGTGGCGGCCTAGAATGATCACTCAATTTTGGACAGTCCAACAGCACTGTCCGGAAAGCAGGCCAGCCCTGGTCGCTTAGGGGCTAGCACACCGAAAAAGTGGACATGGTGACACTCAACGAAACTCCTTTCTCCGAACAGGGGTGAGTGGAGGTAGGTGTCAGGTAGGCAGTTTTCTGGAACTGACGTCCAAAGGGCAGGACGACAAGACGTTAAAGTCGCTTTTGCTGTCAAGTAGGACGTTGTAAGACGACTTTCCCGTCTCTCGCGGAAAACCGGCGATTATCTGGTGGTCATGGGTCTGTAACTGCACGGGGACAATTTCGCTAGTCTTATCAACGCCCACCTTTTTCCAGTGACAGACCTCGACGAGGTATAGGATAAATTCAACAATGTCGTCCATGTCTTCTTGACGAAAGGGTTAAGGACGAACAGATTCTTCTCTTAGCTGACTCAAATACCCATGTTGGTACAGAAAAAACTTTCTGTGAGGAAGTGCTATGCCAGTTCGGGTACGGCAGTGCCTTGCGCAGATAAAAAATGTTCTCATCACCAACACTTTATTCTCTCTCGCTATGCGTTAGATACAAATGTGCATCCACACTCGTTTGTGACAATGCAAATACTGGAGCTCATTATTACCGGGAGACAGAAGTAACACGATGCCCTATTAACCAGGTCTAAGCGCGACGCGAAATGACGGATGGACTACAATCTTCTTGTCTCTGACATGAGGCTGCGACTTAATTTCAACAGGCGATCGAAAAGTAAGAATTCAGAGTTAAGTTCTGCATTAAGCGAAACGCCTGAACACCAATTGAACTTTAGTTGTCGCCTACATCTCAATGTTAAACAAGTCAGTTTGTGGAAGAAAGTGCTGCTGTTGGGAAGAACCGCTGAATTCCATTCAAGTTTTTTCCCCCGAGGCACTCAGTGGCGCACACCGAAATTACCAGGATTAGTTCAACAAAAGCAACGAGATCCGAGGTCTGAACTCGAGAATAACAGTCACACAACAGTTCGGCCGTCGATTTCGACTAGGTCCACCGTGTGCCCGACAGCGATGTGGGTGCAGGGACGATGACTTGCGCGTGAATTAGTTTATAGTTACAGTAGATGTGCGCAGCATCTGCCGCTTTCTCTCTCTTTACTCCCACCCAGACTCGATGCCGTGACAGATCCAGAAGACGGGAGGCGGGAGATGTTGCAGGCCGCTGGAACAAGGGAACCCCTCACCTAAGCGTGTTACCACGCCGGTCCGGATTCCACTGAGCTGAAGTGCCACAGAGAACATAGTTAGAATAAGCCAGGGCAGCCTGACTCTTATTCCACCGGTTGGCTACTCAACACCAACAAACACTGGGCTGACCGCGAAGTCCGAGTTATTCCGTCAGTTGGCGGTCTTTACCGTTATAGATTCAAGGGCGTCAGATTGCTTATAGTAGGCGATATGCGCCAAGACAGCTGATTTAACTCACTCTTCTTACTCCCAGGCGTCAGTTTACTCCCCGAGTCATTCAGTCGTCTGACGCGAGAAACAGGCTAAACACAACCTACATCAACAGCAATATCGACGCCAATAAAGCGGCATATTTCCGGCGCTGAAGATTAGTGCAGCAGAAGACCTAGGGAGATATAACATTTTTGGCTAATTCAGAAGGCAGAAGAAATTCTGGGATAGGCTGGAGAATTGTTGTTCAGCGATCAAAGTAGTCTATGGTTGCCAACCCACGGACACTGCGCCACTGTTCAGTCACGATGGATTAACTGTGCTGTCGCAGAAGTCTCAGATGTCCCATCGTCAGAGCGCGCACCCGCAGAATATCTCCAACTACTCGTCCACAGTCTGCAAAGAAATCGTACATCGACTTTCTCACGTAGACAACAATGACAGCCCCGTTCATACTTATTCTTCCAGGAGAAAAGTTAGCGCTGTAGCAGCTGTCTAGCGGAAAGGCATTAGTCGCAGACGCAATCTCATCCAAAATCTACCAAAACTGCAGCCTCCAATTAGCGGAGAATCTTAATCCACTATTACAGGAGACGTGAATGTAACAAGAAATGCAGAAAGACTTGAAGGGCTTTCCCAGGTCCCCACAAACGCACACAAGGGGAGCTGGAGAACCTATGATAGGCTCAGAGGAATCGACCTTCTCAAAATCATAGAACAAGCTTTACTTACGTCCTACTTAATCGTCTGGACAGTCATCAGGACAGAAAAGTCTTCTGGAAACACAGTGCTGATACCGAAAGTACAGTAGAATCCTGGAAATAAGCTTTGTGATCTGCCGACTACGATAAAAAATTGTCTGGACATGATACTAGACGAAGTTCTTTGGCGAATTGAGCTAATGTACACTCCGGAAAATCATGCCTAAATCTGGGTGTCACAAGCTCTCAAATCATAAGCGGTTGATTCAAATGGCTAGAACATTAGGAGACGTATGATGACACGTGCCATAGATAATGAGGAAGTCCCTGATGCATTCACGCTGACAAATAATGTGAGACAGGGTACTACACTCGTTAACATAGTCTCAAATCGCCTGTTCTCTACCATGCTGATAGATGCCGACTGTGAGAGGCGACGAAGAATCAACATCGCCTACCTATCCGACGGACATCTGCATAACACCCGATGCAGGCATTTGTGCCGCACTACTGTAGGAATTGGAATGATAATCTATACACTCCGTCGCCTTATAGAGGTTAGAGGGCTGAGGGAGATACGCAAATCACGAACACCCCGAACCGGTGTTGTTAACATCCAAGGATTTCCATCCTGCCTGCACTGATAATGAAGATATGGACACGGATTTCCCTCGTAAGACGTTTTTGGACTCAGTGCAATATTAGCGCGACAGACCAACATCCCTTTTCATCAAAAAGCACCAACACTGTTTTGTCCTGCTTGTCGTCATCACTGTTGTCCCGTTCGCTAGCAAGTTGGACTGATTTCTGTCTTGTCACCACTATGGCCGATCTAAAACGCCCCATAGTCGGTCACTTTCAAATCCATGACGCCAAGATAACCGAATTGGTGCCTAGATATACGTCATGCACCTAGTACACACGCTTGACTTGTACAGACTGCTCTGGGGTATCTAGATCCCGTATGCGTATTTTTGGCCACATGCAAATGCAACGAAATTTTCAGTGAAGTAGCACAGTCCAGACCCCCTTCAAAACACACCACTCAACCTATACTAACATACCTCTAGGCTACATAAAAATTATTACTGAACGTGCGCATAAACGACGCGCGGCAGCAAAACATCGCATAAGTGTTCACAATATGCGTGTATCTATATGTTACGTCAAGTGCTACATGCAAGAAGATGCATATCCGAATTAGGTGAGAAATATGCCATTCGGTGTGACCTGATAAGTGTGTACAGGTGACCAGGTCATAGGTTGCATGCGCAGACGGGCTTTTCAGCTTTGCTAACCATTGAGCCCACGCTTATCCCCTGTAAGACTTAATTTTGTATTTCCATCCGAGTACAGTGGACGTGGGAGAGGGGATTGAGGTAGATTCGGCGGAAGTCTGCTCCAATAACAACAAACTCACGCGCAAGCCACTGTTACTGAGCTCACCTCGTGTTTTAACGGCGACGTAGCCATTCACTGCGGTTGAACAATGGGCTTATCGAATGCGCCCATAGGTAGTGGAATATGGAATTGTCCTCAGTGCTGGTTCCTTGTAAACTAGATGGACTCTTTATTCGGATGGACATGAAATCACCGACCATACGACAACAAACTTTTAGGCGCGGCCGTACTCCTGGTTGGTAAATCAGTTACACAAAAGAAGGTGATAAGCCTAGGCGACATTGTCGCTCGCACCTCTTCTTTAAGTGCAAATTCAAAAAATGACTTAATTTAACACATTGAGAGCTTATGTGGAGACACTTTTGTGAATCCTTTCTAGGAAATAGGATTAATTTCAACTGGTTCTCCATACGCATTGGTAGACGCCGCATGTATACCAGCAAGTAGCGTCAGTAGGTGGGATAACTCGTGAAATGTCGACCGAAATTCCGAAATGCGTTTTCGTTTCGAAAAGATTAATTAAGAAGGGTTGTAAAGCTAAATATCCGACAGCATAATTCAGTTACCTCGGGATGCTGGCTTTCGAATGAACATCTTTGGTCGCACGGAGAAACCACACTGTAAAAAAATGATTTCAGGTAGCATGCATTGTTCTCATTGATATTCGATGCCTTTGAAAAGTCAATTATATTTCATGGAAAACATGCAAACAATCTTCATTCTTTTGCTCATTCGGTGGAAAATGACGTCTTCTTCCAATTTTATACTCGAAGGAAGGGTATAGTTCGGTTTTAAAAATGTGTCTAATTGGGGTCTTTTTTTTAATACCATGCAACGACCGTTCATAAACGTCATGTCTCTGCATATATCAATGTGGCTTGCAAAGTTAACGATATGGTTCAAACCCACTGCTAATTTTTATGAACCCCATATACTTTCCTCTTAATGCCGTAGAGAATTTTTTGGTTATCCGTACACGAAAAATACACGGCTGTTAGTTTGTAAAGCCTGAATGCAAGTGAAACGGTAGGTCGGGCTCAAAATTATTTGGCCAAAAAAAAATCTTTGGCCAAAAAAACCTTTGAAGACCGAATTATACCCTTCTTCGAGTATAAAACTGGAGGCAGACGTAATTGTCTACTGAACGAACAAAAATGAATATTTTTGTGCGTGCTTTCCCTGAAATACAATTGAATTTTTAAGGACCTCCAATTTCAATGAGCAAAGTGCATGCTACATAAGTAGTCTTTTTTAATGAGCATGGTTTTTGCATGCGACCGAAAAGAAGTTTGTTCGAAAGTCGGCATCCTGAGGTTGCTGAATTATTTTGGAATTATGCTGCGGAGGATTAGTTTGGCAACTCTATTTTTTCGAAACGAAAACACATTTCGTAATTTTGGTTGACGTTTCATGAGTAAGCCTTCCTACTGTACTCTGATTTTTTGTTCGTTCCATGCTAACCCGACTAATCAACATCGAAATTCGGTATTTTGTGGCAACACCTTTTCAGTGACAGGCCTTATATGTCATAGTAATTTAAACTACTTTATCAACACTAATAGAAGTCTGGTCGAGATATGCCGTGCGCCTAGTTGTGCTTCACGCTCCTGTGTACCAAACATGTGGACATGTTTGTCCTGAGAGAGATCCGGAGCATGGTTCCTGTGTTACATACAGTACGTCCAGGCTGCGGATTCTTTCTAGACCTCCAAGGTCGGGCAATTCAGTCGAGCAAACTAAGATCTCTGTTGAAGTAAAGTTGTTCACATCCAGCCCTCTTGGTTTGGCGCAAGATGCTTTGCGTAGAAAGCTTGAGAAATCATATAATGAAACTCAGAATTTGCCCGCAATTAAGCACCTCGTGACGCTCTGCGACTTTTCTCAAAAGATATACTTTACCTCTGCTGCAAAAACCCATGAACAGATGAAGGAAATTACTATGGACTCCCCAAGCTCCTGTTTAGATGTAGTACTGTTCCTACACGAACAGGGTAAGTTTTTTTCATCCACCAGATGTCGGTATTTGGCACCATTGCATTCACGATCAATTTGTTATCGTTCAGAATAACACGCTGCAAAATGTTCATAATTTACTAAAATCAATCTTCGTAGACGTACAGTTTACGAAGGAAGATAAGGAACAACAGCTGCCCTTCTTTAAAATGCCCGCCAGACGAAGTACCAACGGCAAAATAGAAATTACAGTTTACGGGACGGTAGCGAACGCCACGCAACTTCGCACTTTCCACAACAACCATTCGGTCGCTCACAAGCAGAGCTGCGTGCGATACCCTGAACAAATAGTCTGATAGCTTTGCGATCAGTTAATGTAGGACGGCCATCTGAAGATGTTTGCAAGCTGATGCCTATATGTTTGCTCTCTCAGGACCCAACCAGAGACAGGATTCATGGTATGGTTTGCTCCGCCAAACACCAGAAGCCACCGAGCGCATTGCTGCGGGATTGAGTTTGGAAATTGTACACCGGCTCAAAGCTACCATGCACAACAGGGACATAAAAATCAAGTGCTGACTAAATCCCAAGAAGTAGTCTGAAGTCGTGTACCACATCGCATGCCTAAACTGTCCTTGTAACTATACAGGCCAGACTGAATGCATGCTTTGATCGCGCATACACGAACATTAGCTGGATGCGCAACCGATTGTCGCAAATGGCTGCCTAGACCTACGAAACGGGTCACGCGTTTAGTTCGCAGCCACGAGCATAGTGGCCCACGCCGAGGCAAAACAAGCCAGGACCTCAGATTAGAACCCTGTCAATCGGTTTTAAACTGTCACCGGCACGCAGAGCCCTCCGAAGCCACCTCCCGACTGCCGTCACTGATGTTTGATTGGGTAGTGTCCCTAATAACTGTGGCTTGTTCTGTTACCGTATGTATCTCCTACAATGGACTCCTGCACGAGCTCGAAACTTGAGATAAATAAAAAGTGGTCTCAGCGATCGGACTCACTTCTTGCCTACCTAAGATTCTGTTCAAATTTTCCACAAACATTAGAGAAGTACATTGTTTGACTGATTAATTTTTACCATCAGGGGTCATCCCTGGGAGCATGACCTCAAAAATAACTCAACTTGCTCGCCAATCCCTTGCTTTAGGTTGCGCTCATAAACGTTCCTCAATTTTGATGCAATTGACCACATCATAGAAACTGCACAGGTTGAGTCACGTTTCTTCGTGTTTTCTCATATGTTCAGTTTTTTTTACCGCAGTTTACAACTGGCGCGTTCTTATGTTAGTATCGAAATGTTTTTTGATTTAATTATAAAGAGGTTTAAGAAGAGGAGTGCATGCACCAACCTGTGAGGTTCAAATTCCAAATTCTCTGGAGCTATTTCCATTTGTTTCTCGGTTTTCTGATAAGCGCCATCAACAAATGCTTATTCTCTAGGCTACTCAAGTATTCTAGCAGACTCTGCATATACATATTACATATAACTATATTTTTGAGAGAGGCGATTTGGATTTTGGAAACAGCTTTTGTATAGATCTCAAATTATTCTTATTAGTCGAAAAGACCACTGTCGGTCTGTCTGACTAATCCTTGATAGCCTCTGCAACGCTGGTGCGTTTTCTAACAAAACCCGAGCAACTGGTCTTAACTAAATGCAGTGAACTCGGCGGAGATAAAATTGGTAGGCAATTTCATAATCTTCCGGCAATTAACTGCTCGTATCATGTGCTAATTTCGTGAACATTCTCGAGGAGCAAGGGATGATTGGTAATAACTACGACTCCTTTGTTGTAGGTCCTATCTGACCCTCAGTTGCCGCGGGCAGCTAAAGTAGTTGGTGTGTTACACCTTAACAAGTATGATTTGGAAGTTATTTCAAAACCCCTGTAATAATGAATGTACAATAGACGTAAGCTAAAATACATTTACAATATATGTAAGATATTTCAGGGGGTCTGAAGTCCTCATATTATAATATTTTACACGTAATCTTAATCGAAGTTTGGTGTCGTCGAAAATCTATTCAGAAACCAGTGTACGAGCACGATTTGCATATCTTGGAAGTATGATGCGTAGTAATCCCTATCAAAATCCCGCCTAGATAATCTTCTTTAATCCAAAGTGCGTTTCAGAATCTCAGATAAAGTTTTACGAAACATGCCACCTACTGCACAAACAAGTATTCTCTAATACGAAGTCCAGTACAATGTTGAACACCTCGAAACTTTCTAGTGATATTTGTTTCTTGTCCATATGGCTGGTAGGAAATTGCACGAGAACACCTTAAGTGTTTTCTCCGATATGTTGAGCAGGGTTTTCGCGTTCCATTATTCCTGCAAGTGAATGCAATGGACATTGTGATGATGGTTTGGCTTAATTCTGTTGCGAGTGCACCTTTTTAATAAAAGGTACCTTTTGATGAAAATCCGGGTTTTGGATGGTAGTGTTCAAATATACGCTTTAATTAAATGATGGTTTAGGAGCAGATTGAAACCGTCGCTTTTAAGCAAACAACTTGTCTCTGTAATATTCATAAATCCTGCAGAAATAATAACATTTAGAATCTTCACACACGCCTTTGTGGTTTCTGCAGAGTACAAACGCCGATGCCTGTGATTGCAACATTCCAGATTCCTTCGAAGAAGTAGGATTTTCACAGTTCTTTCTCCCATGAGATGAGTCTATGAGCATCTACTTCTGTTATCAAATGTATGAAAGTATCTAAGTTAATCCACAATACCGACTAATTCCTACACTGATGTAATAATAACTCTATTACTGAGACAATACAGGACCTAATCCATATGCTATTATACAAAACCGACGTATATCATGAGTCTGAATTTCTTGAAGGGTTTATGTTAAAGTAACTAAGATAACGAAAATGCGATAAAAATGAATTTTGATATTTCAATAACCGCCTCCTAAGTCCACGGTTCGGAGCAGGCAGCTCCTTAATATTTGAGAGGAGATACTCTGGACCGCATTGCAGTCATCTGAAATTCCTAGCTGTTCCAGTTTTTACCCCCTCTTCCCTATCATACTCTCCTTCAATACCCTCAATATCTACTAAAGCATAAAAAGAGTGCCGGCATTTCTAGACCTCTGTCAAAGGAGTCGACTAGAATCAAAGTGTTTTAACAGTTGTGTTGATTTTGGTTTATGCAATTCCATGAATATTTTGATCTAGTATGTGCGTTTTGATCTCGTGCTAATTCCTCATTTTACTTCACATTTACCATTCTTCGAAGTGCCATATAACATTCTGCGTTGGCGTGCAAAATGTAATTCCTGGCGTACGGCAACCTTTCATGAGTTAAACTCAACACCACTAAATGCTTAGTTTGAGAACTCTGAGTTTTGTATTTTGTCTCTGTGCACGGATTTGATGGATGAAAAACTCACCCGAGGTGACAGGGTTATTTCAAATATGGACGTGGCATTTAAAAAAAAAACGTGTGTCCACAAAAGCTGGCATATTCATGGAAGTACAGTTAGAGCAGTGCGACATGCGCCAAATCACAGTTTCAACTAGTGGTGGAAATATGTCGATTCTGCTTACATATTTCGTGATGTTTCACTGGAACGCGTAGAGACACATCATTGCCTTACACCCTCAGACTACTTGGGAAAGTCACATGCAAAAGGGGATTTTTGAACGTTCTTAGGGTTAAAGTTATTTCAATTAAATGAATATATGACGATTCGGACCGAACCGCCAAATCCTATTCCTATGGACTTAGTTAACATATATCCACTAATTTATGGTGTAATTACTGGTCGTTCATTACTTCCAACCATTGTTGTCATAATTGCAATCATGCTTCCCGATTTTTACACAATTAAGTTTAAATCATGAGCGGATGCTGAGTAACGTTACAGACACCCTCCATATGTCGGAAATCAAAAGAAAAAGTCGTTTTAAGGAACATTATTCAAGTTTTCTGAAGTTTTTGTCCCAATCAAGCATGTTTTCCCCTCGTTAGCTTTAATTTTACCTGTTCAGTCAACCATAAGCTCTTTCATGGGAGAGACAACTGTTCACACTATCTTCACTAAGTGTTTACACAGCGAACGAATTATGGCTTCGAAGAAATCTACACTCGACTGCTAGTGCTGTTAATCAACATTGACAAAGACCGGTTGTCTCGCATCAAATAGCAGTTGCCAGTCAATGCTCTTGCGGACTAAATATTCCATTGGCCTGGTCTATATTCGCAGCTGTTTACTGCGGGCTCGCATCCAACAGCAACGTCTGTCCGCCCAGCATTCTAATCCGCCAGATAAATTATCTTCAGAGATCTAGTAGCCGAAGTTCCATATTTTTCTACTGATGTCGAATGGTGCAAATACAGAAAATATTTCATTGAATAGACTGGGGAGTTTTCCGATGTTTGGTGTGCGATTGCACCAAGCGGCAATTTATTTGCACTCAGCGCGCTCATCCATTCTGGTTTGCCACTGACGTTTCTTACTCGGGAGGACGGGACAATTGCTGCACTGCGTGAACCTTACCGAATTTATTGCTGCTTAGAACGGTTGTTTTCACATATGCTGCTTCACAGAATGATTTGCGTTTGAGGTGCAGCCGCATCGGTCGGTTAATTCTAAAAGCATAGGCAATGTTTCGCGAGGTATCTGGCTGTTTCACCGTGACCTCAGTGGTGACGACAAAATATATTCGCGGCAAAAGGGTGAACTCGATACAGACATCCACATAGGGCTTCTTTTAGGCCTCTGCGACTGCCTTTTGGGCTTATCCAGAATCGTGACGATCCAGTTCTGCCAAGCGATAAATTTTGTCGTAATGGTTGTCTATTGATATTCAGATGGGCGGTTGATGAATGAACATCCGTTGTCTATACTCCGGCCACTTATGTAGGAGAACGTGCATTTGGGCCTCAAGTGGTATACAGTTGTCTAGATTTTTCGCCTTATTTATAGCTTTTTGGTAATGCGCCCCTCTGTTTACTTTTACCACTTTGTCTTAAGAATATCTCAGTTATTTGATAAAGTTTATTCATTTTTAAGATTATCAATATGAGGATTTCGTCAGCCACCGGAAATTACAACCAATCAACGAGCGGGCCTTGTGGATTAGCGTCGACCTGCCTGGGCAGGGAGATGGTGAGGAGGAACTACCAGCATCGTAAGTTCAGTTTATTTCGTTATCCAGCTTTTGGTTAAACTGTACTGTCAAACTTTATACGTGCGAATTCTGTGGACACCTCTGCACTTTTGGCATTGGACACATCTTAACAATACGCGTGTTTTAGTTGCCTGTTGCCTGTCAGTTAAAAAATATAACGGAAATGCTTTGGGAATCCTTGAAAATACGTAACGCATTTAAGCATTTCACCTCCAAATCATGTAAACAGGGCGAAACAGTTGTGAAACTCTCGTGATATATATAATATGAAAGATTGGATTTGTATATTTCGCCACTTTGGACCTATAATCGGCAAGTATATCAATCTCTAAATGGAGGAAACCCACTTTTAAAATAGAACTGCGTGTACCCAAGCTCGAAAGAACAAATATTCTGTAATTTGTTATCCATATGTTGCCGCAAGGAAACATGAACTACGGCACCTTGCTCAATTCCACTAAGGTGGTAGTCTAGAATCGTTGCACCTACTAAAACACACACGTATAGGACTCATGTTAATGAGATCAAAGAAAGCACTCACATGTAATGGACGTCCTATAATGACAGTTCATCCGCCGTTACCGACGATGTCCAGCGTGTGCCTCACAGCAAGGTGATAGCAAGAACGGTTATGGTGGTAGTAGACTTTTGTACCACCTACTGTAGTCACTTTTTCTCCCGCCTGAGCCCGGTGTCAAGACACAATCAAGAAGACGGAAAACGGGAAAGTAGGCGGGTGGCTGGCACGTCAACATCCGCGCCTAGGCGTGTCATCACACCCCTTTGGTTTACAACAAACACTTGACCAAGATTTTAACAAACAACAAGAATGGGTCAAAAAATGAGCACAAAGGCATTTGCAGGCAGGCAATCGGATGCCATTTAATTGTCAGCGCACACCAAACTGCAAGGACCATAGTTTGCCGAAATGTCGCAAAGTATATGCACACAATCTAGGTCATATACTCTTGGACACTATGAGCGCATAAAAGACAGGCTTAAGGGACAAAAGGTATTTAAAATCCACCATTCCTAGGCCAAAAGCGATAGTCTAAGGTGCAGACTTCTAATAGCATTTCATTCAGTACTTAGTACCTAAGCAGAACTACCTTTTCATCACCGCTCAATAGAACTGTTGAATTTGAGTGACGGTTTTTCTGTGTACTGCCTATGCAAGGTTTGCTTGCAACAGCAGTTCCTACACTCTCTTTGTTTTGAACGTCAACTCTTTGGACAAACTTGCGTTTCGTTACTTCAACTCTGTAACTACCGTTTAGAATCCTACACGCTGGCCATTTGAACGTGCATCGCTGTCCTAATTTAGGACAGAGATCCGAAAGCTATTAAAACACTGTTTTCGTGAATTTGCCCTGTAAGTCCAATTAGGCCGTGGCCTAGTGGCCAGTCAATAGTAGTGAAAATGCGATTCTCAGATGGCATATTAAAGGAGGAAGAGGCGTTCACCGAAAGGGGTTTATTGGAAGTCCGATGTTCCGAGTAGTTGATTCATCTACCCATCTTCAGGGACTGGGAAGTCCTGCACTCTGTTCAATGCGTGACCCGCCAATGCCGCCTATGTGGCTGCATCCAACCCCCGTGTCACTGTGACCTGAATCGCCCCCGTCGGCCGCGGAGATGACTGACGGCCCCGGTTGTCCCGAGCCGTGACTGTCCCCCGTTAAGAAGGTTCGTAAAGTCAGATAGGGGGGAGGCAAATTGATGTGGCGGTTGAAGGAGCCGTTGGTGGACATCCAGGCTTCTTGTACTTGCTTGCTGTATGATCACCGCCCCGGCCCACAATTGCAACACAGTCAAAATTGAAGATGTGTCCCATTTGTGCGGCATCGGTTGCTACCTCCGACTTTGGGTCCAACCTTCGCAGGGCCAACTTATGGGTCAACAATCTGCCGACAAGTGAGGCGACCAAAAGATCCGATCCCTAAGTAGGAGATGTTGGCCGTTGTCCACCGACTTCAATGCAGCTGCGGAAGGTGCAACTACTTTGGGAAACCGGTGGACCGCTGCAAACGCGAATGCACGAGCATAAGTTGGCTGTGTGAAGGTTGGACCCAAAGTCGGAGGTAGCAACCCATGCCGCACAAATGGGAAACATCCTCAACTCTGACGCCGTTGAGATTGTGGGCGGGGGGAGGACGATGACCATCAAAGCCGTATACTCTCGGACACTATGAGCGAATAAAAGGCAGGCTTTAGGGACAAAATGTATTTAAAATCCACCTTTCCTAGGCCAAAAGCGATAGTCTAAGCTGCAGACTTCTAATAGCATTTCATTCAGTACTTAGTACCTAAGCAGAACTACCTTTTCATCACCGCTCAATAGAACTGTTGAATTTGAGTGACGGTTTTTCTGTGTACTGCCTATGCAAGTTTTGCTAGCAACAGTAATTCCTATACGTTGTTTGTTTTGAACGTCAACTCTTTGGACAAACTTGCGCTCCGTTACTTCAACTCTGTAACTACCGTTTAAAATCCTACACGATGACCATTTGAACGTGCATCGCTGTCTTAATTTAGGACAGAGATCCGAAAGCTATGAAAACACTGTTTTCGTGAATTTGGCCTGTAAGCCTAATTTGGCATCGGCCTAGTGGCAAGTATTGTAGCTGATTCAGCAACCATCAACCACCACCAAATCACACATTCTGCCAAGGCTCCCGAATGAGCACAATCCTGTTTTCTTAAAAATTGAATGGGTTGCCTATATCTTTTTTACTTTTGGAAAAATTCTTTAAATATACACCATCTAAGAATTTAGTCACGAGACATGCAGTGAATGCGAAGTAGTAGTAAAGAAATCAAAAGCCATAGACTGGCCATTTTGGGAAACCAAGCAACATAATACGGTAAGGGTGCTGTCTCACAGAATGTTAGCCGGGATCCTCGGATGTGTTTTCGATTCAAAAACTTTACTTAAGTAGGGTTGTAATAATAGTTATCTTGCAGGAGAATCCTAATATGTTTGCGTCGCATCAGAGTGCCGTTTATTTGAACAAATTCTATTCAAATGCCTGCGGAAACTGCACTCAATAAAAAGGTCTATTTATGTAGTGTAAATCTTTCTTACTGGTTTCCGGTGTTCCATGAATTTGGGTATGTTTTATGCAAATATTTTTCTATATATCCGTTAAATATCATACTACGTCGACTTTAAATTTTATTCTTAAGGAAAGGGTGTCGTCCGGACTCCCAACAAGTTTGAACTCGACCCACCGTCACACTTAAATTCACGGTTTCCTAACTCTACGCCGTGCATTTTTTCATAAATATAATTATTTATTTCCAAACCTTGTTAAAAAGATGTTATATTGGGATTATTCAGTTTTTCAATTGATGTGGATTATGCTTATATTTTTAAAGAATTTTAATAGGTGGGCATTTGCGATGATCTATGAATGTACATGTCACGATCTTAAAAATCTGATAGTTGGGAATCTTTTGGAACCGAAAAATGTCCCCTCTTCGAGTATAATACTTACAAAAGACGCTATTTGCCACAAAATGCGCACATAGGATTATGGAAACCAAGCAGACTTCAAAGTGTCTGCTTATTTTGGTTGATCGAGAGTCAGTTCTGCGAAGGAACTCGAGAATAAAAATAACTACAACATTTTTAAAGATTTTAAAAACGATTTCTTTCACAATTGCGCATAGGTTTTCACGGAAAAGAGTTAGGTCTACGATCTGATTCTAAATCTGTCGAACATCATAGTTTTCTTTTTTTCCAGTCTAGTGACGTTGAGGACCTACCTCTGCGAAAACGTTTCCGTGACTGATCTGTTATCCGCAACAGACCCACCCGCTGGTTTCAGTTTTAATGTTTTATTGCACTGTCGAAGTCTGAAGAGACTAAAGCAAAGTTGTTTCTCGAAACATTTGGCAATAAAAAAAACTTTATCGAAACAGTTGAGAAAGGCTGCTTGTTTTATGCACAACCTGAGAACGTCTTAAGGTAGATTTTTTCTTAGCCCAAGTGATTCACTTTGGAATTGTACCCAATGGCATTTGAGCTTCTTTTACTGGCAAACTATGTCCAAGATTGACCTGTGTTGATTTTATGAAATGGTCGAATTTTGAATAATAACTGCCAGTTTACTTTCTGTGATAAGTATACGTCAGCACCTACCTTACCTGTACTTGGTACGGCTGCGATCATGCCCGTTCCAGCCGGCTTCAGTGACGTCCCGAACTGTACTTCTCCACGTATGACGACCCGCGACAGCGGGTCCGGACAATTCAACCCATTCTCTTCGCCAACGACGGAGACTGCATACCGAAGGTCTGAGAACAACTTCCGTGTTTTTGCCAACTGTGTCTATTGAGGTTCTGAGTTGACTCCCACTTTGACGCCTGACTTTGGGCAACAGTGTCGGATCGAGGGCAGGAGCATTGAGCTCCTGATGTGGATGACGATGAACGTGCCCAAATCACCTCCGTCGCCTTTCTTGGTTGGCCTGGGTTATCCTTGCGATGTTGTTGCTGGGAGTGCGGTCTGTCTCATTTGAGACGGAGTCGGTTTACTTTACTCAAAAGGATAGTCCTCAAGCAGTGGTGGTCAAATGTCTCCATTCCTCTTTTGTCCTCCACGCGCACAGCCGAGCATTCACAACCATGGAGAAGGAAAACCGGACAGATGCATGGTACGCGCGAATTTTGGATGGCGATGAGATGTCGCGACTGATCTATATGCCCTTCCTAAGGCTTGGGAAAACCCGGCGGGTAACATCGATTCGGCAGACAATGTCGTCCTTATTCTGTCCGTTCGGCAGCACCCTCGGCTCGAGATAGTTGAAAACTGTCTACTTCTTCAAGGTGATAGTCGTCAATCTCGAGAGGTGTCTTTTCCTCGTCAGGGATCTAGCTTGAAACCACTTTGGTCTCTCCAACGTTTCTGGGCAAGCCAACCAATTTAGCGATAGCGTCCACCCGCAACACCGTAGACTGCAGATCACCAAAACTTGAAGCTGCTAAGGGAGTAGCATCGGCATAGTTGAGATCACTCAGTCAGCGCCCGGACGCAAACTCATTTTCGTGTAGTGTCCTCCCGAGAATCTAGTCAATAGCGTAGTTGAACAAAATGGATGAGAGTATGCAACCTTGTCGAACTCCACTGTTAATATCGGACGTTTGAAAAAGATTGATATGGGTCAGAACTCGCGCAGTAGTGGAGCGGCAATAGACCTTGATCATGACGACGAGTTCTGGCGGCACACTATCTACTGTCATTATTTGCCACAGGGGCCCACAATGGATGGAATCTAACGTGGAAAATAAGTCAACAAAACAGACGGTCTTCGGTTGTTGCCAGCTATGGTGGAATTCAAAAATGCGTCTCAGTGTTAATATCCTGTCTGCGCATCCACGCACAGCAGGAAATCCGGCTTGGTTGGGCCTCGTCTTAGAGTCACACAGGGCCTGGAATCGCCTGAGTAGAACAATAGCGAAGACCTTCGCAGCAACGTCGATGGTGCTTATGCCGTAGCAATTCTCACATCTTGCCTTATCTTCCTTTCGAAGGACAGGCAGAAGGATGCCCGAACCCCAGTCATTAGGAGAAAAGTCGTCTTCGCACGCTTATTCAGTCACCTGATGGGGCTGGGACGCCAGGGTGTTGACACAGGGCTCGTGGATTTCAGCGGGTAAACCGTCGTCTCTGGTTGTCTTGTTGTTATGTAACCCCTGTATGGCATCGGCGGTTTCTTCAGAAGGGGTCGCATGACACTGCATAGGTTGGAGAGGGAGGATAATCCGCTGCTGAGGAGAGCACGGTTGTGGTGGCTGGGTATTGAAGTTGAGATGGTGCTCGAGGTGCTCACGCCAGTGCTCGACCTTGGTCCAGTTTTCACCAATAAGGCCATCATTCAAGTCACGAACAGGGTCACCCAGTGCAGAGGGCTTACCATTAACATAGCGGACAAACTAGTAGAGTTTTTGATTGTCACAAACTTTCGAGGCCTGCCTCATGCAAGTAGCTACTTCAGTCAAATATTTGTTTCGGTCATCCATGGCCGACTTTTTTGTCACTTCCCGGGGTTGGCGAAAGGAATCATCATTATGCTACCTGACTCGAACCGTCTGAGCAGAAAACTGCAGAGTTCTTCCACTGATCCAGTTGCTGCGACTTCGTTGGGTATATCCAAAAATTTTCTCAGTTGCCCCATATATTGATGTTTTTAGTGACAACCACTAATTGCTGTAGTCTTCGCCGATTCTGGTCGTATAAAACGACGGAATTTTCTACTCCGGGCTTCGGCAGTCCTGGGTCGTCGTATATTTGTGACATCGAGGCGTCTAGCACGTGACATTTTGGGCATGAATGAGCGGTCAACCTTGGAGTGCGTACGAGCGAGGACGTGGTCTGACCCATGGGAGTAACCAGTTTCGGCACGATTCCTAAAATTCCTAACCACACTCGAAAGGTCATGTTTCCGTAGCCTACTGTAAGAGCGTTCCACCTGCATTCGCACTAATCTCCTGACTAATTTACGTCGCAGGTCTTGTTGGCGCAAAGTTTTGGTTAGAAATGAATGATAGTAAATAAGCCAGCGATGATTATTCCATTTTGTGGTGTCGTTAGAATGATTATTGTTCATTTTTGACCGTAAGAATCATATAATCAAGTCGCGCTGCACTGAAATAGTACATTTTGACTTGGCAACTCAGAAAATGAATCCTTCTGTCCTGTTTCTAGTCCTTTTCGAGGGTATTGGTAGGCAGCGTAACCTTGGACAAATTCTCATCTTTTTTAATCCTAAAACATGTTGGATGCAAGCAAGCCAGTAGGTTCTTATGGATTCAATTGACATTCCATTGTAGATTTTTCACTTAAGCGGCCTAAAATTGAATTCAATTTTGAGCTTTCAATTACTAAACCCACTATCGTGCTGCCTTATTACATATAGTATGTATTATAAAACACCCAATTGTCCCGACTTTCCATGACATTCTGCTTAGTCGCTGTAAGTTCAAACCATATTAGTTGAATTTAGTACGAAAGCATCATAAGTAAAAATATTACTACAGGGTCTGCTGCGTAAGTTGCGACTGTTAACTTTCTGATGTATTGTCGAACATTTAAATCGGCAGTTTCGATTCATCTCTCCTAACATTATGGTTATAGCCCTCGTACAAAAACCATCATTTATCACTCGTGACATCCTGTAAAAATACCGCTTTAAGCATAGTATCTGGGAGACTGGCGTGGAATCTTTATTATTTTCGCCTAAGGAGTTCAGATTTTTATTTTTCTAGTTCGTTAGTTTGGTTTCTATCATGCAATAGGCCCCATTATGAAATGCACTAATACCCCCATGAAATATTGATAAGTTCACGAAAAATAAACAAGGAGCCGAAACCGACCCAAATGCTTCGTATAAATTTTTTGATAAACTGTATGCTCAAGAGGAAGTATTCGTTGGTTAGAACTGATGTTTTTGAAGATGGAAAATGTCGCAATCGCGGGAGTTCGTTTTCAATAAGTAAGTATGATCGTGGAAGTGCACAGTCCTTTTCTATCCAAAAGAGGAGTAAACAAAGTAGCGTGAGCACAGCAGGATTTAAAAGGCGCTTTGAGGTAATCCTCTGGCCGAGCGTTCTCCAAAGATTAGTGGATTCCACGGTATGACGGCCAGTCAATCCTCTTGCCCTTACCAACTTCCAGCAAAACATTGTTAGGAATTTTCGATGTACTTTCACATTTTCATGTCGTCCGAGGCGCCGTTGAAAGGAATTTTCTTAATTTCGCAGGTAAGAGGCTTCGAGATGTTGTCACATATTGGATTCTAAGCGGTGATAACTAATTGCGACTAAAGTCAGAAGATATGCTCTTTCCTGCGTATGAGGATTAACGCCCTTCCGAAAAATTACTGAATACTTTCTTGTTACAGGTACAATCTAATATATTTCCTTGATTTCATTAATTTGAACGGGGTCATTTATCAAAAAATACGCGCATACGTCTATATACGTTCTAAAACATATTCCGAATATAAAGGAAAGTTGGCTTACGGTTAAGGACTACATTTTTTGCCTGAATAAATTCAGTAGCAACATTCTGTGTGGCCTTTAACGTAACGTGCCCGACTACGTATTAAACTAAACAGCGTTCCATTGATACCGGAAGGTTCATTTTGGTTTCGCTTAACACGGTTTGCTGGCTCGGTTGCCCGCTGATCATGTTTGCCTGGGGCTTTTAGGGTCTGCAAATTCTAATACCAGATCGTATCAAGTTTCTGTCGATTTGAGTGGCACAGATTAGTGTGAGCCTTTCTTTGTGCACTGTGAGTGATCTGCTGGTGTTTTAAGATGAGCAGCTGCAAATTTGTATAATTGATGACGATAGAAGTAGATCATAAAACCTAAGGTCCAATCTCAAAAGTAAACAGGACTTAAGGAAATCACTCTTCAGAAAAATACTTGCTTTGTACTTGTCTCTTATTGGTGCACGAGTAGTTCAACTTGGACACGGTATAGCAAGTCAGTTTAGGTTGGTGTAGGTTGGATAAAGACTACGATCATGTAAGGGCCACTGTCTAAGACTCCGGACAAATAATAGCTCTAAACAATCAGCGAAATTCAGTAGGCAAATGCTTGGTCATGCATATACATCATTATACTTTTGGATTTTGCTTGAAACATAGGCAGCCACTTAATGATAGCAAAAATGCGAGTCTCTAGTGACAAACCATAAGAAATAGGGGTGTTCAATTGGAGAGGTTATTTGCGGTCGGACGTTTTAAGTAACCATTTTGACTCCTTCTATTAGCAAGAACAATTTTGCAGTTTCATTTTTCGCTCTACAGGTAACAACGAAACCCGAAAAAAAGTCTATATTGAGATATTTCCTCATCCCTTGGAATGAACCATCTAGTCGTGGGACACTTATGTGGATTTAATACATCATTATTAGTTTTTAAGTTAAAAACTACTTTACAGTCCCCCAAAAACCATGAATTCAATAATAAATCCCACCTTTCACTCATATCGTCATCAATGCAATTTTGGCCTGATAATAATGATTCACATCAAACGTTTGCTAAAAGTTCACCAGGTTTTTGTCAAGAAGAACTGACTGTTGATATTGCGCAGCCAGCTGCCCTGCTCCATTCTTCTGCCATTAACACATGCCAAAGGGTCAGCATCTCATCGCCATCGACACAAGGGAGTTCAAGGGAGCTGTTGAGTAAAAAGATCCAGTCGCTGTAACAAGAAAGTTATTGGTCTGACTTTTGGGATTCTCACTCTTGTCTGTCATGAGTCAGTCGCAGATAAGAGGTATGTATGCACAAAGAAAGCAGTAATAATGAGGGAGGGGCAGTTAACATGCCATCACGTCTTTTATTAGCAGTATCCGCTCTCAAGATAGGGGTCTTATTTAGTGCAATGATTGCATGTTAGTTCGCAACTCACTCGTTAATTGCCGCAATCTCATAAACGCTGTTGATTCTTTCCGTGATAATTACCCGGCAATTTGTCTCGCTGTCACTGGATAGCCGGGCATACGGCAGCACTTAGGAGGAAGGACGCCAGCTGTTAGGTCGCGGCTCTTAATACGGGACCCATCTGTACCCTCTGGTTTGACGAGGCCGAATTTCTAGTAAGAGATGACAACTGCATGAGTCGCAGGATACTTGGGTCACGGTCCTCCGGCCCACAATCGATTAACAAACGCATCGATCTCCCGACTCCATATTCTGTGTTAAGACTGTCTGGGCAAAGCTATTGGCCACATAGAGAGAGCGCAGGCGGCCGACATTTTCAGTGACAGCGAGTCAGCCTTTTCAGTAGTTATCTCGCCATTATTCAGTAACGTGGATGAAATTACGGCTATTAATGCCTTGATTGCGGATTAGCAAGCGATGAACGCAGGTGCTGTTAACTACGCAGGCTGCGGTTGCAGGCCAACGGTGTCTTGTATTACCATTACACTCCTTGCGTCTCCATCGCCCTTATCTCAGACCGTCTCAGGTAATTGGTTCGAGTGAGAACCCGAAGCGCCAAATGATAAACTTCTTATTCCAACGCTTGCAGCTCCTCTTGAACCTTATCATTATTCATTTGCAAAAAATTTAGGTAAATAGTTTTACATGTTTCCACTGCACTGAAAAGTTTACAACGATTTCCAATAAGATTTCTTTTTGAAGCGAATCGGGTCTGGCACTCGAACAGCCATGAATAAATCAGATGCAAAAGTGTTCGCCTTTGTAACCAATGATTTGAGGCCACGGATACCTAGGTAATGCAAAACGTTCAGTGTCTAGGCTTTCAAAGGTCTTGGCATATTTTCTTGGACAAAAAGTAAAATTGAACAAAATTTAGCAACTACGATGCAAACAGACTGAAGTTTTCATTTTCGATTTGTCTGTCGTCAAAGGCCTCCTATAGACTAAAAGGACTGAGAATTTGAACGTTCTATCGGATGAGGCACGGGTTTTCATAAATTTGGCCGAGATCGGTATTCCTCAAATGACGCGGCAATAGCATTTTTCCGATCTGGCCCATATAAGAGGACTCTAGACACGTACCCAAAGATCGAAGGAAGCTTACACATTCCGTTATGCGAAAATCATATAATAACGATCATCGGGAACAATTCCACATACACGCGTTTCTCTAATTCCATAATTGATATACGAGGCGACAGATGGCAGCTGAGATCAGACGCAGAATTCTCCGGTGTAAATATTTTTTTGCTTTCTGTGAAATGACTGGATATTTTACGATTTGTAAATTTATTTAGCCCACTGAAAAATAAATTGTAAAAGTTATTCTGCATGCTTTTATCATGATTACGAATTCGCAAGAAGCCTCTTACGCATTTACAAAACTATTGGCGAAGTGAATCAGAATATCGCTCTTTTCTTTTAACCTACGCGCATATCAAAATTATCGTAGGTCTCCCTCGCCCTTTTTGTCAGAAACAATCCTACAACAAATAGCCAGACAAACCTGTTTTGAAAACCATAAGGTTTTCTGGCTCATACTTCATCTTTTGATGCTGCTTTCTATTTTATAGCATACAGTCTATCTTTGGTTGTGTGGTATCGCTTCAAACACTGCAGCAACCAGCTTTTCCGTTCATCCAAGTACTAGCGTCTCATATCTGACTCCTGATCTACCCCTTCCGACCCTTTTGCAGAATGCATCCCTCTGTAGTTTATAACAGTTACGTCTGATTGAAAAGAAGAACGTGATCACGTTAAGCGACTGCAATCTTCACTTTGACGCGCGCTTTTTACCAAGTCGGCGCCGTTTCTGATTGAATGCCACCGTTTTATTTCTATGCAATTAGCAAGCGCACAAATACTTTTTGAAAAAATCTGTCAGTCGACGTGACGAAATGATGAATTTACCTATCCTAAAGGGCCTTGTTTCTTTGTTTTCACCGGAATCCGTTTTTTAATGTCGGTTATATTATTACAATTCCTGAGGTGTCCTATTAAAGTTTGACATTTTTCGTATAACGAACAGAGCCCAGGTACTCTTTACGTATGGGTTGCCGGGAGTTTAGGGTAACTGCGAAACTTTGCTTCTATAGTGTAAAACCTTTGGTATGTCCTTTTCTGAGGCAAAATCCTGACGTTGATTTAGAAGTCAAGAATTCTGATAAAACGAAAGTTTTGCATTATCTAAATAATTACCTATTATCTAGTCACTGCATTGCTCATGAAGACGAGCTAATAGCTTTCTACGGAGAGCAGACGCATTAATCAGACACTGGTTTAGAGTTCTGATAAGTTGCAGAAAATATGAGCTCGTTGACTGTCGATTGCCGACGTCACTATATTAAATAACTAATCCACGTCCGGGCTGTGTGCGCCTGTTCTGAACTTTTCGATTTAGATGGCACCTTGAGTAGATCAATGAGACGGGTGGAGGTCGGATTTCGACTCTTCGGCGGTCATAGCGCCTCATAACAAGTGCCTGACAGCTAGACTGACCGAAGTCAAGACAAGCTGACATGACCTCCTGAAGCCTACAGTAGGTGGGCTAACTCATGAAATGTTAACCGAAATTCCGAAATGCGTTTTCGTTTCGAAAAGATAAATTAAGTAGGCTTGTAAAACTAGCTAATCTGCCGTATAATTCGATAATAATTCAGTTGTCTCGGGATGCCGGCTTTCGAAAGAACCCCCTTCCGGCTGCATGCAAAAACTATACTCTGTAAAAAATGACTACTTATGTAACATTAATTTTTCACTTGAACTTTCCATGCCCCCAAAATTCCAATCATATTTCATGGAAAGCATGCATAAGACGATTCATTCATTTGCTCATTCGGTAGAAAATTACGTCTTCTTCCAACCTTTTACTCGAAGGAATAGTATAATTCGGCTTTCAAAAACGTTTCCAATTCCTGAATAATTTTGAGCCCGCTCTGCCGTCACACTTTCGTTCAGGGTTTCCAAACTACAAGCCGTATAATTTCCGCGTACGAAAAACCACACTCTTCAACGGTATTAAGAGGAGACCATATGCGGTTTATAAAATATGGCATTGGATTTGATCCATAGAGTTAACTTTACAAGCCACATTGATAAATACAGAGACATGACGTTTTATGAACGGCCATTTCATGGTATTAAAAAGTCCCGCAATAGGAAACTTTTTAAAACCTACTTATATCCCTCCTTCGAGTATAAAATTATAAGAAGACGTAATTATGTACCGAATGAGTGGAAGAATAAATATTTTATGCATGTTTTCTATGAAATATAATTGGACATTTAGGGTCATCGAAAATCAATGAGAAAACTGCATGCTGCATAAGTACTCATTTTTTACAGGGTATAGTTTTTGCATGCAGCCGAATTGAAGTGTTTTCCAAAGCCGGCATCCTGAAGTAACTGAATTATTATAGAATTATACTGCAGGCTGATTAGTTTTACAGCCCTAATTAATTAATCTTTTCGAAGCGAAAACGCATTTCGGAATTTCAGTTGACATTTCATGAGTTAGCCCACCTACTGTACAGCTTTCCGAGCCGAACCACAACTTTTGGAATTCCTGGAAAATCATTGCCAATATCCGAATGTATTTACGCCGTGAATGCTTTCGTAATTTAAAATGAGACAATAACATTTGAGAAATATTAACATGTGCGAACCTTATTACGAAATGGCTTTTATAAATGCCTTAAACAATTTCCCTCTGCTGATCCAAGCGATCGACTCTCTTTCCTCGGAGCTAGACCGTGTTCGGTTTTTTATTTAAAAATGCCTAAAGTGTAGCATAAGTGGCGGTTGGGCATTAAGGAGAGCACTTTCTGACGTTCGCAGTTGGTGAGGTCGCTGTTCACTTCGATCCATTAAGTGAGGAAAACATTTTTTAATTATACACTTCACTGGTATATTCACATGAGGAATTCATTCACTCTCATTTAAGTCCGAAGTTAACACATCCCTCCTCAGTTCGACAGGCCACTGAAGAATGTGTACTGTACAGATACGTTTCAGGACTGGAGCAGAAATTTTATGACTAGAATGTACCCTCTTACACATGCGGCAAAATACCCTTAAAAGTGGTTTGCAAACTTGCTGTGTGTTATTCTGCAGACGTAGCTATGATTACAATTTATATTCTTTCAGAAACACAGTGATTCAAAACGCTTTCAAGGGCAGAATTATCATTCTATCTTATTTACAGGTGTTACACCTCTCCTATGGGAGAGTATGTTCATATTACAGAATTTCCGTGACAAACGTTAGACGTATCCGTATATGATTAGCAATGAGAAAAAGAAAGTTGTGAATTTTTGTGGTATTTTTGGACGTAAAATGTAATTTCATTGAAGATTATACCGTTTTGGTCGAAGTATATACGAAAACGAAAGGTCTTTCAATGAGCAAACTGGCAAATCTCCCGGTGTTTGAATTTGCATGTGCATTATTACATAAAAAATTTATGGAGCAGGGAATTTGGCCAGAAAGTTGGATATTTCATGTGTGCCTGATCGCCTGTCATTTGTAAAAACTTTCTCATGTGCATTTTATTTTGTTTACTTCCTCGCTTAAGAAATTTTCATCGTAGCTGCAAACTTTAGTTTGCGGAGCTTCGCAGGACAATTTTTTGTTTCCTGTATGCGATCTTCCAGTCGTTCTTTATTCGCTTTGTATATTTTCTACTCTTTCATCACGTAAAATACAGTTGAACTCAGACAGTTATGCTGCGTTTCCCTTTAACACAAATATGCTGTCGCACATAACGGCCACCTGCGATGCGCCCATGAGTGCTCTGGCTCGGAAGCTACTTTTCACGCACATACACACATCTATATCTACCAGGTAACATTAGGGTTCAGGCAATCGCTTACAACAACATAAGGGGGCTAGTAACCGACATACGTTTGCATTTGACCCTTTTTCCTGATTTTTATTCTCGTGTGATGCTAATTGACTTATGTGTGCGCTGTAAATCTCAGAATATTGCGCGTTTTGATGCTTAACGTTGGCCTGCACATTTGAGGTACAGTTTGTAAAAAACTGATATGACACATGAACTTAAATGATTGCTAACTCGTAAGAATGTTTCACAAGGTTTGCTAGGCCATAGTTACCTCACAGAAAATGCCTTGTACCAGCATACATCCTTACTCACTTGGTTTATTCCAAACTTAGGGAAGGCCAGACGCTCAAAAACGCTGTTGTTACTTTAATATAACTATAATTCTTTATTCAAATTAAGAAAGCGACCTAGCAAACGATTTTCAATGAGACCTTTAATTGTTCAGCATTTCCTAGCAACCGGGAAACAACAAACTGCAAGTTGCGTTGGCTGCGTTTTCAATGACCTTCGTCAAAACAAAAGCGGTCTGCCATTGTCAAACTTAGTTAACACAGGCCATAAAATACAAAAGATAATTCTAGCATCCATATGCTCAAGTAAAGGGAAGCCATTATGGCCTTGGAGGGATGGAAAATGTTGCAAAACTCCAGCTATTTGAGGATCAGATAAATTGTTGTCTCATGTCCCTTTTCTAGATATTATACCAATGTTTTTTGAGAAATTTGATTATCTTGTGTTCCATTTAAAAACTTGCAGCCGCCATAAAGAAGGAAAAATTCTTCTTATTTCATTACACGCAATATATATATATATACATATAGAGAGAGTTTGGGTAGCCTAACACCTATCCTTTGGAGTGTAGTATGCATATTTAACTGTTCCTTAGATTCTTGCCGTTTACAATGGTTCGATTTCGTTTATGTCTTTGGCGATAGCCCACATGATCTTGAAAAATAATTCGTTAGTTTTCGTGATCTAAACTAAAGTTCAGTTAAGTCAAAAGATAGTAGAATGTGAAAGATTCCGTTGCTAGCTTTTTGATATCCGTTTGGGCCGTTTGTAGGTTTCTGACTCCTTTATCACAACTTTGAGTTGTCGGTAGCTAATTTAATTTTCTTATTACCCTTTTGCACTTTCTACTAGCTACGTTTATGAGCGAAGTCACCTTATAGTTTGTATTTATTACTTGTGAACTTATGGCACGCTAATGACACTGAACTTGAGTGACACATACGCAGAGTCAGCCAACCTACCATCTGTCCAACGGTCGTAGTGGAAGCTAAATGCCTCTACTGCTTTACGTGTGCTTACTCCTCTCACTTTGAACTTGAATTTCCGATATGGATACGTATTCCAGAATAACAAACTTGTCGTTTGTAGCCATATTCATTCAACGAAACATGAAGAACGTTGAAAATAATATTAAACTCGCTACAACGTCATCGTAGCAAAAGTAGCGGTGTTTAAATCACGGAGCTGAAATTTGCATCTGTAAACTCGACTTGCGAAAATAAACAGATCTTTACATGCGAAACATGAGAAACGTTTTCGTGTCTAGGAAGAATGTGGCTTTATAACCAATAAGCATGGATCGGCGCATTGGCTCTATCCTCCTGCGGAGGCTTTTAATTTCTCACATTAACATTTTTTTTCTTATGATGACACAGGGTTTACCACATGTCTGCCGTAAGATTCGATGATAATACCAACCACTAACGCATGTTTCCGTAGCCCCTACATGTTTAAAGTTCTGCACGCTGAAAGCAAATTCGAAACAACCCATCTGTTTACTTAGAATACAGATAATGTAAAGTTGTGAGTTTTATCTAAATTGCTTAAAAAGCTTTATGGGGATGCTATGGTTCTTTTTTGAATTTTTTCATTTTATCGCTGTCAGTCGTACCTTTTTTCATTTTTTTACAAACTGTCGACACTCGCCAGTTTTCTAGTAGCTGGAAAGCAACGAACATTAGATCGGGCTAGCCCAATTTTATTATGCTAACGTATTTGACGAATGAAGTTCGGCTTACGTCGCCAAGGGGAATTATTTTAAGGAGCCAACTTTTTATGATAACTTTTGACTGCCGCTTCAGTCCTTTGTACTATTAACTATCACCGAACAAACTTGCTAATACTTACAGTGCGTGACCGATCTCATAAAATGTTAGTCGAAATTCTGAAATGCGTTTAGACTAAGAAGGATTAATAAGGTGGCGTATGATGTCTATATATACAGCATGGCACGTGTCCTTTTACCAAATAGCCCGTAGCCATTGCCATATTTTATGAACTCTATACAGGATCTTCTGAGGGGCATAGAAGAATATATGATTTTACTTACACGTAACGCATGCAACTTGTAGACTGAAATCGATAAACGCTAATGCAACGACTACTGGGGCTCGAAATTATTCGGGAATTAGGGAACTTTTTTGAAATCTAAATATACAATTTCTTTGGCAACAAAATTTAAAGAACATGTGATTTTCTATGAAACAAGTATACGAAAGCATATTTATGTGCATGTCTCGCATAAAATATATTTGAATTTCTTTGACCATACAAAATAGGTATGAAAAGTACATGCCACTTAAGTAGTCATTTTTTACCGAGTACGGTTTCTGCAGGAGGACAAAAAGAAGTTCATTCAAAAGCCGACATGCTAGCTTGTCCGAAATACTATAGGATTATGCTGCATAATAATTAATTGTACAACGCCACTTTATTAATCTTTCCTAGTCGAAAACGCATTTCAGAATTTCGATTAACATTTCATGAGATCGATCACACACTGTAAAAAGTGCGTTCATCGTTCTAATTAATGGGTCGTTCAACTAATTCTGTTTTGGTACTCGAGCTAGAGCCCCGGAGGCAGTGATACTGCCACTAGTAGTAGGGGCAGAGGGAGATTATCGGTCATGCCAAGGGACATTGAGATGAAAATTTTTGGCGCTTTAGTCGTCATTTGTCAAGCATACCCTAATCCAGGTTTTCAGTACCTGTATGTTCTTTGCTTGAGCCTTATTAGGCCCAAAGCTCCGTAAATTAAACTGTGGGTTCGTTTTCCCGTCGTCCGAAGTCGGAGATGTCATATTTGAAGTACGTGTATTGATCAGGCTACGGAAATGCCCCTCCCATTGTGTTTTGAGGCCTGATTAAGATTCCTTCATGCAGTAACACAGCGACTAGTAAGCATAGGCAGACGGAGACTACCGAATGTAAGTTCTGTAGATTATACTATTGGTTGGCAAGGCGAATGTAGGAGTGTAAGAATGCAATGCACTTTGAACGAAAATGTCCGCTTGGTCAGTTGCCTAAACGAAAACAGCGCCCTCTCGGTCATGATTAGGAACGAAGTATACCACGGCATTTTTGCTTGTCTAGCACTTCTACAGTGAACATTACTGTCCTTAAAACGCCTTTAGCAACGTTGATTGCAACAAACTGTCCATTTGTACTAAAACATTGCGCTCAGAGTAATTCTTGGTTTACGCAAACGACCACGGAGGATGGGGCTACTATGTGATTGGGGATGCTCATCAGACCTGACATGACAAAGGGATCAAAAATAACCTGAAATGGTGACCATAGTCCTGACGGAGGTCAGCACATTCAGATGCATCGCCGGTCGTTTTGAGCTACGAAAGTCAGGAGTTAGTATCGGTATCCCGTTTAAAGCTTTTCAGTTTCCTGTTACGGCAACCAATCAGAGTGGGTGTTTTCGAGTTTCCGAAAGTCAGGCAAATCATTTCTCCTGGCATGCATCTTCTGTCAGTATTTATTTAGTCTACCAAAGGTTGCTTCTATATTCTGTAACACTGTCTTAAATGCCTTTCATACCTATGTGGTCTGATGCCACTTTTGGCAAAATCATATTTGTCTATTTTAGATATACCTTTCCGTCGATACAAACCATTGCTGAAAATATGAAACCAGTTCTCGATCATTTTCGGTGAGTGTTAGCTTACATCCAATGCTCTTTTGCCATTTCCTGATTTTTTTGATGTGTAATCACCAAAAGAATATTTTGAGCGTTCATATATAAAATTCTTCTCCTAAGAGTCAGATTAATCCGGTAAGACTTGAAGATATGATTGCTGACGGCAACAATTTACTCATCGAAGCTGTCAGGCTCCTACTCCGATCCATCTATACATCACGAAATTCTGCGTTTGAGGAAATTTGAGTAAACGAGACGCTCAACTTAGGCCAGCGTTACTATTGAAAGGACATCCCAGCTACGATATAGCTGCATGCTTAACTGGCGGATTAAGCTGCCTCATGAAAGTCTCCAGAAAGACCGATAGCACATTTCGCACATCCCGCCAACGAAAACAGGATAAACGCTGCATAATGGCGTTGCGCTGCTCAAAATACGCACACGTTGCGGCATGCCGAGAGCAAAAATTAACCAGATTCGTTATCTAGGAGGATAAACTGAGTAGGAAGAGCTACCCCAGTGGTTCCATCAACAGATGCTAAGGCCCTCGCATCAGCAGCAGCAGCAGCATAAATATAGCACTTACAGCCTTACATCAAAGGCGCTCTATTACCCGTGAACTTATTATTCAAAGCGATTCATCCTACACCTGCCTATGCCCTTAATATGCATTTGAGTCAGACGCGCCAATGATCGAGTAGACACTTCGAAGCAGTCAAGTGTTATCTACGGCATAACTTGCTTTAACTGTCTATGTCATTATGCAGGTCAGGTTTCCCGGACATAAAGGAGTATTTGCACGTTATTGCACACTAGTCGTCGTGATTACTCACTGCCTGATTCAATATCACACTTTTTTCTGTTGCATCGATTGACATAGAGATGGCGGCAGGATAGCGCGTGAAATTATATAGGTGTGAGGATCCGATTAGCATCGTTCAGCCCATGCATCGAATTTGCGCCTGAGTACCAGAAGTAACTTAGCCATGCTGCGAGGCTCCATTTCAGCCGCAGGGTTACTAACTGCCACTGAAATAATATCGCATCAGTCGGGTCTATTTGTAGAGCTGGGACGAGAACTGGTCCAAAAATCCAGGTGAATCAAATATTGTTGCCAACGACCGGTTCTTCAGTCTTGGCAAACGAGAAGCCTAGGATGCGTATATTCTCACTCATTTTTACCAAATGTATCTGTCTTACTCAAACATTTAAGTATAGGATAGACATGCCGGTTTCAAAGTCTGAACGAAACCCCTACGAAATCGGATAGGCTTCTAATAATTATTTCGGCAATTGCGCTCTACCTTCTCTGGGATTTTCGAGACACGATCAAAAACATTTTCGATCAAGTGAATACCGCGTATTCCTCGGGTGGCAAAGAATCAGTTGGCGTTAATTCGTACTCTGCTCCAAGGACGTCAGTATCTGATGCGGTCTAGTCACCATTTTAAAACGCTCATTTTCACTTTGGCTTAAAAGACGGTCAAACTGCAACGAGTAATGAATAGTTGAGGACCAACCAGTACATAGGAACACTTGATGAAATTTTCCTTCTTACGTCGGGTTTTCTGTTAAAAATATGCTAGGGTTGGTCTGCAGTAGAACTCCTCCCCATCAAACATTAAATGGGATTAAGTAGTTCAAAACAGAGTTTTATCAAAATCAGACATTTATCGGTGGGCGAAATTAACCTTTTACGTATGGATAGCCCCTGTTCCGAAAAGAGAGGGCTTTATCTGCGGCCCTTTTTAAAGCATTTTGCCTGTTTGCCGCACGACAGCTATCTCGGGTCAGACTTTCAAGGTCCTTCCAATCTGTCCTGAGAACGTCATTTTTAAATTTAGTAAATGCAGCAGACAAGGTCCGATTTCCCCTTATCTGCTTTTTACACTTCTGCGAGAGTTAAATGTTCTCCGGTGGGAAATTTTTTGGTAAACGCAGAGACTAACCTGACCGCCATGAGATCGGTGAAAGTTACCAAGTAAATGGTTTGAATATTCTTGACCTCTCAATTTCACTCACTTATCAACACAGAGAGTTTGTGAATGTACATTTTTTCATGTAAGTTTACAGACTAGATAAGTGTTTGCAAACACACTATTTTGCATTACTTTAGGATCGATCATGTCGTCTTATTTGGCGAAGGTGCCGGCGCAAATATTCTTGCTCGATTCGCTGTAAGTCACAAACTTTATGGGGATTGTACTCAGCTGAATTCTCCACAACAGTGGTTTACTTTTTAATGCGTAGGACGTGAACTTGCTAGTTGAGAAAAAACTTCAGCATATGCGAGGCATTCATCTAGGATGCCATACCTCAATTTCACTCTCTTACGTCTACTTATGCGTCTCTCTAGACAAGTTAGGTTAGTCTTACGATGTGTCCCCCCAAATTGAGCAGTGCTCACTTATTCCGATTTCCTCTGATATTTCCCAAAGTGGTTATCATTATTAATTTAGAACAACTGTAGCGACAGTTATTGTGGTCGACTACAATCTCTTGGAACCTTTTTTAACAAAGGGCAATGATACTAATGATGCCATTTTGCGCTGAAAATACAGTCTTAGAAAGTGGAATATAGAAATATGAATCGTTCTTCTGTTTAAAAATGTGCAGATAGGACGGCTTTCTTTGCCTGCCAAAATATGACACTGATAGGAATTAGGAAAAGTTCAATTCTCATTGATCGCTAAACAGTGCTTGCTAACTGATATGCAATGTGCGATGAAAAACACGAAGTAGGGCTTCTAAATTTTGATTGGCTTTCACGTGTAATAGATTATCAAACTGAGGTGTAGAATTGAGTGACAGAATACATAAATTCAATCCGGTTCCCATACGACAGCATGGTGGCCCCATAATTCAACATTCTATCTCTCACCTGTGAGAAATTAGTTATGGCTACATAAATGCCTAAATAACGTTGATATTCTAAAAATTTTCAACGCTTTTATAAGTTTTGAAACAATTCTCGGAGCGATGCATAGATATGTATTTCCTACCAGCCACTTGATCGCAAATATAATCGTCTCCAGGGTCTTATCAGAAGGCAATTGTGACAGTTATTTGAGATCCTAACGTGACGGCTAAAGTAGCCTGTTCCTCATAATGCACACAAAATTGCCTGCATCTGCTGCAGTATTTAATGAGCGTTATAAACCTTAGCCAAAGAGCCTTAAAAGACATGGGATTTTTAAAGGAGCTTGCATCGGTATAACTCATAATTACGTATGGTATATTGTGAACTGTCATATAATTATAAGATAATTAAACTTTGTGTAACAGTTAGTTTGGAAGCCTTGCGAAGAGGAATATGTGGTTCTTACACAGTAGGTGGTCTAACTCATGAAATGTCAACCGAAATTCCGAAATGTGTTTTCGTTCAGAAAAAATTAATTAAGTAGGGTTGTAAAACAGATCATCATGCTGCATCACTATATAATAATTTGCTTACCTCAGGATGTCGGCTATCGAAATAACGTCTTTTCGGCTCCATGCGAAAACTACACTCTGTAAAAAATGTCTGCTTATGTAGCATGCATTTTTCTCATTGGTTCTCGACGCCCTTAAAAAATAAGTTATATTTCTTAGAAAACATGCATAAAACTATTCATTCTTCTGCTTATTAGGTCGGAGATTTTGCCTTATTTCAATTTTACACTTGAAGGAAGAGTATAATTCGTTATTCAAAATCTTTTCTATTCCAGAATAATTTTGAACTCGATCTGCCGTTACACTTGCATTTAGGGTTTGCAAACTACAGGCCGCGTATTTTCTGCGTACGGAAAACCAAACATTTCCCAACAGTATTAAGAGAAAACCATATGGGGTTCATAAAAATAAGCAGCGGATTTGAACCATATTGCTAACTTTATAAGCCACATTCGTAAATGCATATACATGGAATTTCATAACGGTCATTTCACGGTATTTAAAAACCTCCCAATTAGAAACTTTTAAAAACTGAATTATTTTCTTCCTTAGAGTATAAAATTGAAAGAAAGCGTAATTTCCTATCGATGAACTGCACGTGTAGAATTATTTTCGAAATCATGCCACGATAGAATACACTAATGTGAGCAGCTGGGATTCTTGTGAGTTATCATTAACCTTCGTGCTTTTTTACGTAGTATTAAGGCATCCTGAATTAATTTATTTTCAAAACGAACTGATTTATAACAACATTACCTCATTTGTTTCTCTTTACCAGCGTATTTTTATCTATTATAGTAAACGTTTTTCTACTTCGCTTGAAGAAGTGCACCATATTTATTATTAAAAATTTGTTTGATCACATTTTCTAGCTCTGATCAGCTCAAACGCAACCACCCCATCGATTATCCGATACCCTAAATATAGTCATTTAGGTTTCCCACTCGCATTTAGACATTTATTTTCAATGGTTTACAATGACATAGAGGACGTCTACTATTAATTCGTACGGCTATTATTCTAAAACCAGTTAGGTTTTTGGTTACTGACTAAGGTCTTTTATTTAGTCCAAGCAGCCACTTTAACCCAAAAACATTTTCAATATTATTTTCACTCGATAGTCAACAAATAGGGGAGAAAGATTTTCGGCTAATTCCACACGATTTCATGTTACCTCTCTTGAGATAATCTCCACTTTGTGCCGACAAAATTGTAGGGCACCAACCGTCAAAGCTGCTACTATGCTTAATTACATGTTTTTAATGCTTTGGAAAATGCCTCCCGATAATGTTCGTTAAAGGCAAAATAATCTTAAGATTCAACCGCACAGAAGACCTTGTCTTTCCGCAAGAAATTAACTGAAGTCAGACGTAACTGGCAATGTAAAAACGCCATCATTTTGTGTTATTTTCTCTACTGCAGACATAAATGGGAAAAATTTGGTCTCATTCTTAAATAGATGGTCGCTTTTCTTGTCAGTTATGTAGTATTTCGTGGTATTTTCTTATCCTGCACTGACATAATCAACTGAAAAAGACTAACATTTATGCTTACTTTGCAGATGCTCCACGATGAAATGGTTCTTGGAGCTATTCTTATTCACTGCACAGGTCAGACGGCGAGCTTTGCGGACTCCCTGCGTGATAAGGTATCGTATATAACTTTTAACATCACAACAGCCCTTCTGTAGTCTTACAGACACTTATTTGCCCTTAACCTGCCTGTACAATGCAAATCTTCCAAGTTTCTCTGCAGTACAAACAACTCCTTTAATTCACGATATTTCCAAGAGTCCAGAGCAAGGATATAATTGGTCATTGGAGAGATCGTGCAAAGCAAAATGTAACTTGCTCTAGTATATTTGGTTTGAAAGTATGTCGATGTTCGAATGCCAACAGCATACAGATATTTATTTTTTGTACATCCAATCGTCCGAACATATGAAGCAAAATGTGCACAGACTTTTAATTGTTCATGTGCTTAAGTATTCGACACTAAACTGCTTTCTTCTACTAAAAGATGGAGTAGCGAACGCATTTTTATATCAGCTTTTTGAGAGGCCTAGGAACCATCTGTTTCGTGTGTTTGTAAAGTCGCCGTGATTTTAAACTCAGAAATAAGTAGTGATGGAGCGAAACGCACCTTCTTGCCATATCTGCGTCTAATTTCGAAAGAGATCCGGATCGGCCCTTGAGACGTATGCTCATTTTTGGATAGTTTTAGTGAAATAATTATATAACAAAAAGACGGTGACAATGATTTATCCTGCGGTAACTGAATCATTATAGACTTATGTTGCATCATGATTATTTTTACAACACTACTTAATTTATCTTTTCGAAACGAGAACACATTTCGAAATTTTTGTTGACATTTCATGAGTTAGCACATCTACTGTACCATTAGTGGTTACGTTCCAATCTGATAGGATTATTGTCACAGTAAAACGAAAATTAGAATGCATGATTTGTCTCATTGCTTTATTTGATGAGGTTTCATTTATGAATAAATACCATTCCTGTGGATCAAATTTAAGCTTAATATCAAATAATTGGCTAGTTTGTGCTTATACTTTAAAGATGCATATTTGGTTGTAATATTCACTAGATATATAAGAGGAAACCTCTATTAAACTTATGCCAGTTTCTGAAGAGTAAATCGTTTCCTAGTATTTGCTTACTTACATCTCAGTCTTATCAACCTTTTTCGCAGTATAATTACTTATTTCCACTTGAAGAAGTATACTTTTTTCAGCTTGTAAATTGGAAATTGAACACCACGGGCATGAATCCTTCAACAGAAAGTTTTCTCATTCTTCATCGTTTTGGATGGGTGAGTGAACATGTTTGCGCGAAGCGTAGAATGTCTTTCCGAGTATTTCTCAATGCTGTCAAATGCACATTCTATCCAGGCATAGAATTAAAAATCTTAATTTGAGCTCCCCACTTCCAGGATGCTAAACGGGTAAGCTGAACGAATACATCAAACGTTAGTTGCTCTTATGGCCCACAATTTGATTTAGCAGCTATTATGATAGCACCTGCAAAGCTATGTCCAGACGTGGCATTTCTGAATGCTCAGCCCGCATGGTGTGCTTTAGAATAATTGCATTTGCTACATTTCGCCACAAACACGCACGTGTAATATGTTATCCCGGCCATTGCGACATTGCTTGGCATTGGAGAAACATCTGTGTTGGGAAGGAGTATGCATAAATAACGGTACTCGAAGGGGGGAATTGGCCTTCGTTTTATTTGACATTGCTGGACGCTTTTGTGAAAATTGCTCAATCCGTCTCCTTCAGTAAAATTGGCTGGTGTTTTCCAACCCCTTTGTTGTATAACCAATTACCTATGACACAACTTCAAGGTGTACCTTCCGCAACGAAATACGTCTATTGAAGATTTACTGCTGTGGGCTAGACACACGATGGTGATGGTTTCTTCATATCTCTGCATTTTATATTTTGAACACTAGCTGTCTTGTGCCGAAGGCGTTAGGGCAACGTTAAAATACATAGAAGACTGAATTTTCATGTACAGCAAAATGCTGACTGACCTCTTTAAAACATTCAGAGGTGATGCAAAATTAATATTATTAAACTGGTTATCTGACAACATAGTGAAAAATTAATTTGTGCACGTACTTGTACTGATTCTTGAATGCGAATCCTTGAGATCTTGTGCGAAAATTAAAACAAGCAATATATTTCTTGATGCTGTTTATGTTTCTTTCCTCCTCGCAATTCAGGCTTAGTTGCTAGAAGTGCAGAACCAAAATATCTTTTTTTGTTTGGCTATCCCTATTCCAACACGGTTATGCTTGATTGTTTTGGTCTTTTTATGTTTCGCTGACTGCCTTAACATATAATAATGCCTGGACCTGGTATTTAATAATCAAAGGGCGTGTATTTGTCGAATTAAACATGGTCAAACGGATAGCGGCCGGTTTCTTTATATAAGGGAATGAAAACTGAATATTTTTAAAACACATTTTATTCATACTTCAAAAGGACGCTTGTATATATATGTAATTTATTAGCCACCTGTTAACTTTGGTGATATCTACATAATATTCTCATATCGATTTAAACGTGGTTTTAAATGCGATGTAAGTATTTCTAGTCGCTTGTTATGATTAACTCAAGAACGAGGCAAGCGGGTTATACCACAACGTATAGGAGAGTTTGCAAACTCTTCATTCTATAAAAGATTTCTTCGTTCTTCAAAAATAGCTACATGTGCAACACTTTGACATGAAACTTGATGATTTCTCGTCAGCCTCTTTACAAGATTGGATTTTATACAGAAATATGTCAATTAATATTATTAATTTCTTACCGACTGAGAGTTCGGCAACAGGATTTTTTATAGATGACCAGGATAAGCCAGCATGGTGTAGTATTCTTAGGATACCTAAGCTAATATATATATAAATGAACAAATTTCGAGATTTCAGTTAACGCGTCATAAGTTTCCACGCACGATGTACTTCGCCCTGTACAGAACTGTTTAGGATGGCTGCGTGCTGTTCGGCGGGTGAACATTTCATTTCACAGAGAAAATGACGAAAAGAGCATTAATGAACAGTCAGGTCTTTCTGGAATCCAAATAATCTTATTCTGGATCCTGAGTCTAGTACAGAGCTATAAAGATGTATACAGAGATCCTCAAAAGTAGGCTTGAAATCTTGTTGGCACATCCAGTCATAACAGCCGCAGGTTTTTTGGATAATCTAGACGGACAAACGAAGAGGTATACATAAGACATTCGGATGACACTCATTTGCTTAGAAACTGTTCCGAAATAATATTTAGCTATCTAACATGATTTATGGCTTATTATGACACACCAATTTCGCATCTTCAATGCCCATTCAGGTCGTAATATTTTCGGGGATTTGCCCTTTCATAACAGTCAGGTTGGAATCAGGAATCCTTTTGAGTTCAATGCCAAATTTTTTCTCTCCCGATTATTTCCTGGTTTCTCTGGATTCAATCTTTTCTCGCCAATCTTTCTAATGTATAATGTAAAACAGAACTTTGAGCAGAGCCCTTCAAATGTATCTTTGAAATTCCTAAAATCAACATTATCGGCGCCGATGTTTAATGGACACCTGTATCCATGATAACAACTGGAATCAAAGAAGAATTTTTGTATTACATTATTTCGTCTTTCTTGACTTTTCAATATTTCCCGCCCGGAAGATGTGAAAAGATGATAGCGGTTTGGACGCGTTAACTAAGTGTGTCCATTTTACACACAAAGCTAGAGCTGGAAAATCACATTTTACGAAAGAGCATGAAAAATATGTCAAATGATATATGACTTTCTCTGTGTGAAGCGACCTGTTCAACATTGTAAGGAAGACATTCTGAGAAAGTTTGTCGCTTGCCCTTTAATAGACAAGGAACGTTAACCATACCTTCATGTCCTGACTCTTATTCGTTTAATGCTATTTTGTCTAGAGACATGCTGAATACATGCTGAAGACATCGTTCTGTAACTAAAATGAAAAACAACAAGTGGTGGACCGACGAACACAGACTTTCCAGTAAAAGGCAAAACGAGTCTTTGTAAATAACGTCCCACTAGAATTGCGCGTTGCCTTAGCAGTTCACGTTTTCTGACTTCGTTTTCGTCTCACTTTAAGAGGTTTCGGGGACTGAACGTCAAGCTAATTAAGGGGCACTTTGTTTTTTAAATTTTCGAAACTCTTCATTAGCACTTACTGACGTTTTTTCTTAATTCTTTTCGTTCAATTGTAAACTCGGGTACGTCACCTAAAACATTGTTAGTTTTTAAAACGCATCTGCTTAGGTCTGTAAATCCTGAATTTGACCTGCAGTCTAGTTTATTCGTAAATATGCTTCAATTTGAGATAGCTTTTGCGTTCATAAAATTAAACTCGTGAAAGGTACATGCTTCCAATTCATCTCAGTGTTAGTATGCATGAATTTAAACTCGGCTTCGATCCACAAATAATTTCTTTGTCGATGAGAACAAGGAGTTTTATGACAAGTCAAAGCTGTCATTTTAGGTTTTCAGACATTCTTTTTATGCAATATCTACCCTGCTCAATTTCCCTGTCCGTTCATGATTACTTTAACGTCTGCTTCCTTCTTCGTTAGAGACTAGTAAAGTAGCTACTGAAATTCGACGGGCATCGATGTACTACTTTTAAGATGATACTGACTAGGAAATAGATTAGTTGCAACGGACACTTACACGCCTAGCATGTAAAATTTTGAATGACAAGTTTTGAAGCATCAACACTTAACTATTCTATACCGAATCGGATGGAAGTAATAATGCTCTAATAGTCATAATAACATTAACTGCACCACACTAGTTATTGTGTTGAGTTTTGTTTAGAAAATGTTAAGCAAGAAGCAAGGAACTAATTGGCATTTCCACTGAATTAAGGATCGCTGGGACAGAAAGTCAAATATCATCTCGTGAATCAATGTTAGTGAAGGAAGACTTGTGCTCATGACCATGTTTCGCGCACCCAGTTCCAGCCGAGGTCGTTTGTAGTATGGGAAATTATCAACTTACATTGCCATTCTCTTCTGCATCTCATTTTGGCCGAACAGATCTTTTATTCGAAAACTGAGGATTAGCGATGATCAAGATTTTTATGTGAAATACACTGGTTTTCACTGTAGAGGCCTGCATAAATGCATAGTTTACCAGTTTGCTAAGCTGTTTCAGAGATTTGACTGTTCTGGGCCAAATTCTAGCCAATACACAGGATGCCACAGACGTCTAAACTGCTGTTCGTTAACTACGAATGTATCCTCATTTAATAAAACATCTGCGCTGGCCGTGTAAGTGACATAGTCCACTTGAATCCATAATATGCATGCGATCATCATGACGGGCAGAAAACATGCGCAGAGGAAGTAGAAAGGGGAGAGGGACGCCGCACGTCACCCGCGAATGAATAAATGCTGCAGCTTTTTGACAAATCATATTTGCTAGTCGCCATATGTTGGGCTCTTTCTGTTGGGCATTGGTTCATTTATACATAGTGCAGATGTTGCTTATCAGAAGGTAAGCGGACAGTCAGGCGTTAGTGAACGTGCACGCCCAGCCATTCGGCAATAGCCTTTAAAACGTGGAATTTTGCAGCCAGTGCACACGCGAATGTTGACGCGAAGCAAAATTACTGGCCAAGGGAACACTCCTAAGCGATTATTTTAATTGTCATGGATACGGACCTGCAGGAGGTAGCCCTTTTAATGGAACTTTCGAGTTTTTGCACAGAATATTATCCGGGCTAACTTTTAGGGCCCATGGAAATCTAGCAGCTATGATGAAATACAGGTAGAATTTTGAATGAGGGCGGTAATTCTCCCTCTACACACCAGGGAGCGTCATGTCGTAGTTATAAAAGTCAACCAAATATTTGGCTTGGCAAAACGGGACAATTCATACTCTTGTGGTGATTTAACAGAGCCGTCTGTTGCATAGAAAGCCGAAATTTTCACACTGACTAGTAAAGTATTCAGAAATAGAATCCTCATTCTTCGTTTGTGCTAGTCTCTAATACTAAGTCATTGTTTAGCTGAAATATATGCCTCTCCCACGACAAGGGAATATTTTTCAGATCGAATAGGCAAGCCGCGTGCGAGTTAGCTTAGGATTTTATTTAGCAAAGCGTCATGAGTTGCTGAAGACGTTTACATTTCCTGTCAGTCGTGGTACAGTTTGTAATTTCATTTGATTAGTGTACCTTTAACCTGGGCCTCAGACGGTTGAAAAAGGACCTATTAGTGTGGTCGAGAAGGAGTTACCAGGCCTCATATGCGTAAATTTAACGAATGAATAAGTTCAAACGGTCAATAAGGTTGTAATCATGGCTTTTTTATAATTTCACTTCTAGCAGCGTGGAGATTTCTCCCCTACAGCAATCCTGTTGCTGGGCGTTGTAAAGCTGTTTTGGGATGAAAATTTGTTGAGCCGCATCCTCCATTTAAATCAGCCCTGCGGTTGGCTACAAGATGAAGTTAGCAATGTGTCTCGTCGTCAGAAGAAAGAACTTCTTCCCAAAAACGATGGTTATTTGGATGCCACCTAAGGAGTTAAATAACTATGCAAAAAGCTCGATACTAGAAGCTCTTATTAGAAGCAAGATAAAAGAATTTTTCCCATGAACCGGTTTTTTACATGTGGATAAATTTGGCCTAGATTAAAATCTGCACTCACACAATTTTGTTAGCGACCTAAGCACAGTTAAATAACGTTTAGAATCCTGTATGATATAAAATAAGTCAACCAGCACTGGACATGAATAGACGATACTCGATTTCTGTTATTATTTACATATTGCTTTAACACCATCATATGCATTTACTTGTGTGATGGAATCGGAGAGTTTCGGAAAGCAACACGGAAGAAAAATGCGATCATTGAAACAAGCCATATATTCGCTTGACGCTTCGGATTCTCCCCCAAACCCATCATCAGAAACAGTTGGGTAAAATGGTGCAGTACTTATACGACTCAGTTGCCGTGTTATCGCATGCGCACTCTAATTAGAATCTCCTGCCTTCATCTATAGTTATGGCACTTCATGCAGTGATTGATTGTCGGTCTGCATCTAAGTCGTAAATTGCCAAACGTTAATCATCATTGTGGATTTTTGACGTGATAATTTTTCGGCGATTCGGCTGGCCATCACTCCATCTGTGGTTATTTGTGCTCTCTCATGTGGCAAATTACTCTGATCAGTCTAAACCTCAGCACAGAATATGGAGAAGAGAGGTCATTGCATTTACTAATAGACTGAGGCCAATGGACCACGATTTAAGCAACTCACAGCTCACTCGATTGTCCAGTTTTTCGAGACTTTCGGTTCAGTCAAACTTCGTGTTTGCGCGAACATCTACCGCAAAATTAGTCATTAAATTTCAAAGGTCAAAAAAGAAAGACAGATTTACATTGGTATCATTACACAATTTATAGGTTCTTCCACCATAGTCCTGCTGCCGAACATTGTTTTATATTTAGGCGCACATTTTGCATTTATTACATTGACATTTTGACAGTTGGTATAAGTAATAGTCAATCTTTGTAGTTTGCCGGCTTGAGAAACATTTAGTAGACCTTTTACGTGGATAAGCGTTAGTTTTTGGATTAATTTAAAAATTATCCGGACAAATAGGTGTTAGTTCAGCTTTTGTCACTTCTTGAGTTGACGTTAAAGCATTCTAGATTTCCTTGTGTGAATTTAGGTTTCTATCCCATTTTGTTATTTTCGTTGGGCTCTCATTGAACAGCTTCAGGATAGCGGCAAGAAATTCTGGGGAAAAGCTATTACCTGTTGGAGTAAGGTGACAGTAATTCCCCTGTACAAGCATATTTTGTACTCTGTTCCTCTCGAAAAAATGCATGTGGTATGCACTCTTTTGGTTTACTGAACTCAGAAAATTTTTGGTACAAACAAGGAAACTCTAGACACATCTGACACCAGATGTGACGTGGTACTCGCAGACCTTCGATATCAGGAGGTAGGCTCACATCCGTTATTTTTATTTATCATGCAAACACTATGAACAAGCTGGTAAAGTTGAGGGATCTGGACTGATGAGTTGAATAAAAGGTAGCCTCACCGGCAACACCTGAATAAGCTCCGTTCCAGTGAGCCCATCTTTTTTCAAAGCTATAAGTACGCTTTTTGAACAGGCGTGTTGATGGACCTGTTTGTTATGGAAACACTCACTTTTTCGAAGTTGTATGAATTTTATTACAGCATAAAATCTCGCAGACTTCAAAAACACAAGTCAATTTTATAGGGTATACGAAGCGATTTAGCCTCCTACGATAGTTAACGATGGTTTGCGTATGAAAGTTTTTCACGCTTTGGGTAGATATCCTTGGGCTCACAGCATCCGTTCAAAACACCGCTTTCACGAATTTCTTGTTCTACTTTATTGTACATCGAAATTAATTAAACTGCATGCTTATCGCATTTGAATTTGTTCGTAACATCATGTTTTGAGATTACCAGTTTTAATAACGTAAAAGAGTATTATTATTTATATTGCCATCAACTTTTAGATCACAGACACTGGGACGGAACATGAACTTCGACAATCAATCGAGCATTTTCGAGAAAACCTTCAGCATTCTATTAACCCAAAAAATCTTAATAGATATATAACGGCCTACATGCAGTGAGTTTTCTCCCGTATTTAACTAATCGCTTCGTTTTCATGATACAACGTTTATAACTTCGGCATTCGCATATACATAGCATATTTTGAACGTACCGATCCCGCAAATGGCACAGGCGACTGAGATGGCCATTTCTGGCTTGTCAGCCGTCTTCAGTCAACCCTTTTTAAACTCAAAGTTGTAATTGATAAGGATTTGATCACCAGTCCTTCGGTTATTAGGAGTTGCGTTAAGCGTCAGACAATCAACCACGGACTGTTGTCCTGTTGGTTGGGGTAGAAAATAATACCTAGCTTGGGAGGACCGCATAAGGATTTGCTTACAGTTTGGGATATGATCCTCGTGACGTGCCTTGCAGCTCGAATTAGGTCATTTTGGGCAGTTACTCAGCTAATAACAGTAATAGTTAAAAATATTCACCATCATAGGGGGGAAATTTCAGCCTAATTCAAGGAGGTACTGCCAGCATCTGATGGCCCTCTATAAATTTTTTATCCGCATTTTGAATTCTGTTTTCTGCGCAGCGAGTTGTGGCTACTACGTTATTGACAGAATGGCATGTACTGGCGGTCTGAATTGACACGGGCTTGTCTTATTGCGCGCCAAATCGTGCTCTCTCTCTCATTATAAATTAAAAGCACCGCCCATTAAAACAACACGGGCGAACGTATTTCAGTTCCGACTTAACTTCTTGAAATATGGGCTAAGTTCTGGGCTAGGGTTTCATGGGATAAGTCTTCATGAATGAGTTAAGTTTGTATGGACTACGTTTTCATAAAAAGAGTAAATCTTCTTTTATATAGGTCTCTGTATATTTTGAGCGGCTCTTTAGTCAGTGGCTATTCACATGAAACGCTCTTTAAAATTTTAAAGTGCAATTTTAAGACCTTGATAGGCCCCTGCTTACAGATGGGATTTTATACCAAACGAGCACAGGACACAATATGTTTGAGTATGCTTTCCACATATTATATGGGTTTTTAGGATCGAGGTGAAATATTCATACTACATAAGTAGACAGTTAAATTCAGTGCGGTTCTCATTAAGGACCAAAAATAGGCGCCTTAAAAGGCTGACACGCTTTCGGCACTAAAATATCTTGGGATTATGCTGCACGGCAATCACCATTTCAACTTCGTTCAAGTAATCTTTACTCTTGAAAGGTTATTTCAGAATTCTGACTAACATTTCATGAAATTGACCACTGACTGTGCATATATGACTGGGTTTTCACTATTCTAATATTGCCTTGACCCTTGACTATCGTAATCCAACAAAATTCCCGTTAACAGTCCCTACAAGCCAAATATATAGGTCTCCCTTTGAATCCCTATTAAGACGACTATTATAAGCTAATTATTTACGTTGGAGGACGTCTGGCCGAAATTTTAGGAATTATAGGCTTTTCCTTACCTGGCAGATTTTTAGAAGAGTTGCAGTTCATCAGCAGAAGACGCAGTTAAATAATCGTAACTCAATGTTTACGGCTGAGAACCGTTTTTACATAATTATCTGTCCAATTTAGATACATTTGTCCAAAAACTGGATTTTAGATCCCAAAAAGTTTCTCAAATGGAATTTGCGTGCTTTGGTCTGTCGTGGCTGCAGAGCGAAAACGAACACTTCCATTTTGCTCTTAAGCTCTCCTGGTCTATAATGTATACAGCCTGTCGTACGGTAAACGGTTATGAATAATCTTTGGAAATCTATGGCCGATGACGATAAATAGACCAAAATGATCATTTCAATGTGAATGCTTTCTATCGAAACTTCCCCACTGTTGATAACTAGACGCCATGCGGTCAATTGCATGTTTTATAAACCCCTATCTTAAAGACAGCGCGGATATAGTCGTGTGCCATCAAATACTCCCAGCTGCAGTCAAAACAATATGTACTCATAGTTAAGAGTTGTGGATCGTCGCTAAAAGATCGAATGACTTGGGAATAGGGCGCGGGAATAAGTGTTGCCATCCGCACTACAGGTGGCACTGCACCAAATTCCTGGGATTAAGGTTAGGATGACTAACGTTAGAGTTACGGCTAGGTTAAATGTCCAGGTTAGACTACGGAAATAAGTGCCACTGAAACTAATGCCAGCCCGTCTGCAATACGGTGGGGGTACTTAGTCTTGTGCCCAACCACCTCGACAGCGAACCTTCAATGCGCCAACACTTGGTTTTGGAAAAGCGTTGCCTGGGACAAGCTTTTGTTCCACAGATCGAATCTCCTTCTTTATAACCGCTTCCTGGGACTCGTCTCTTCGCTTTCCTGGCACTAGTTGATGTTAAATAAAGCTGAATCGGCCATTCCAGTGTACAAGCCCTTCTCCGTACACGACTGGGCAATTATATCTAGCATCTGTTTATTTCCTTCAGTGCCTGTTGATGAAATCAACCAAATTGAATTTTAGTCGGCCTCATTCGAGGAATACTTTTTGCATTTACAAAACAAATACGACCAATAAAGCTAGGCTGCGGCTTAGCGCAGTTTTGAAAGTTTTCTTGGATATTAACACAGGTAGCCAATTGAGGTCAGCCTTAATTATGCATTTTGAGGTAGGTTATTACTTTATCGAACAATAGTATCTTTGTTAAAGGTTTGACGTTTTACGTCAAAGGTCTGTTTGCCACTTAGCTTGCATATTTCTCCCTTGGATGTATCCTATTGAGATTTTCATTTAATCATAACTGCGCTCTTAATTCGCTATGTATAATCAGTGACCGATCTCATAAAATGTTAACCGCCAGATAAACTCAATTATATTTTGTATAAAAAACATGCACAAAAAGTGTTCTTCTTGTGCTTATTTGGTGGCAAGCCATGCTTTTTTTTCACTTTCCTACTTGAGGGAAAGTTACGTTTAGATTTTAAAAAGTTGTTTAAATTTATGAGGTTTTTAAAGACCGCCACATGTTTATCCAAATGACATCGTATCTGCCCGTTCGTTAATTTTCTTCAAAGAGCATACAAAATATTCCCCGTCCAATACAACATTCATTGAGCCCTATATGTTGTTATTCTAACGGCACAGAGGAATGCCTAATTTGCCACACAGAAAATGTACACGCCTCGTAGAATTAAGCCCTTTAAAGCAATTGCAATGGCAAGTCGGAATCAAAACTATTCGGAAGTTAAAACGTCAGTAAAAACTAAATGTACAATTCCTTTAGTATAAAAGTTGAATATGAAGCAATTCGCTGCCAAAGGACTGCGAGAGAAAATATTTTTGTGTATGTTTTCCATAGAATGTATGTGAATTGTTATGCGTATCAAAATTTAAAAACCATAATGCATACTAAGCTAATAATCATTTTCATGGAGTGTGGGTTCTGCAGGCAGCCGATAAGGAATTTACTTAAGGGCTAATATCCTGGCGTGTTTGAAATATTATAAGATTATGTCGCATGTTGATCAGCTCTACAACCCCTCTTAAGTAATCTTTCCTAATCGAGGACGTATTCCCGAATTTCAATTATCGTTTCATGGAGCCGGTCACCGACCGTATGTATTGAAGGAAAAAAACAGTATGCTAATTCTCGCTATCCCGCTGCCTCTTAGACAGTCCTTTTAGAGCCGGCAGACATAGCTCCTCCCTAACTATAACATGACAGATTAACAACTGTAGCTTTTCAGACCACGTGTGGAGTCACTTGGTACAGGCGTGCTTCTCTGTGGTCTCTTTGTTTAAAGGTAGATGTCTTAAATCACCTCCTAAATATATCATACTGAGACTTCAAGGTTGTACTAAACAACATTGTAGGGCATCATATGATATATTGTACAAAATAAGCCGCGTACGGACCTGTGGCTCATGAAAGTTTAGTAGGCAACCAGTCTGCTATATCGACATTTATCCATGACTAAAGGTATTACACCTGCTTAGCTCAAGACCGTTCTCTCGTCAGATCAGAGAGCCCGTTTTTAGTGAAGACCACGCAACAATTCTAATCCGCAGTTTCGTCAATTAAATCGCAGCTAGGCATACTCCAAATTTTAGGTGTTCCACATTTTTTCCAGACATTGCTAGTGAAATGGTTCGACTAATCAAGTGTCGTCGGACGTTTGCGAACGTGAAGTCTGTGGATCTTCTTTGCAACTAGGAAGTTTGTTTACCTTTAAGCTGACATAGTAAGCCTTTGCTGATGACAACAAGTTACGCTGACCAGGTTTCCTGACTGGCTTATTCAACTGCCAAACTCTCTTGTCGGAAGATAAAAAGTATTATTGAATGCAAGTGTTATTTCTGTTTACGTTATATTTAGGTCTGCGTTTGTATAAATATAATTCCTTATTTATATGTTGAATACTTTTCATTTTAGGCGCAAAACGCTAATTGACCGACTTGCTGAACTGAAGTACGTTTCTGCTTATTTGCAAATCGCTTTTTATGACAGATTTTTAATCTGCACTTCCTTCTTCAGATGCCTCAGGGTATGGACAATAAAGGATGTTTAGCAAATACAAATCAAGGCAGTCATTTTCAGATAGGATTTAAAAGATACTCAAGATGAATATTTGCAGTACAAATTGACAGCGCGTATTCGGGCAAAACGGATTAATTATTCAGACCCTTATGCGTGCAACCAAGTAAATTATTAGTACTGTGGAATTATCGCTGGATTTAATGCTTGGTTGCCCATGAGTACGTGTGTAGCCAGTGGTCTTGGGGGAGATATAAACAGAACACTGATAAACTTTTCGGTCAAGGGAATGCCCGCGGAATATGGCATTAGTGCACTGTAAGGTTAACTTTTGCAAGATTTAACAAAGGGAATGGAAAAACTGAATCAGACAAGATACCTAGGTATATTAAAATACCATGAAGCTATCTTCCTTTTACACGGCTCAGTAGAGCATGTTAAGAAAAATTACTTCACATACGACGTTGCCTCATGACGATCAGTGCTCGTGCAGTACATCATATTGGAGTACTCATTGTAGTACATGTAGAGCCAGGTGAGACTAGGACACGAGATGAGGTAGAGGCGTGTATTTGTGAGTGTCAAATGGAAACAACTGTGCTGCACATTCCCGGGGAAGAGAACATTCAGGATTATTTTGCATCATTCAGCACATTTTTGAAATTAAGGTTCAAAGACATTCTACTTGAAGTTTTGACTATACTACAACTCCCTAGCCTAATTCAGGCTTCTAGCTTTGCTTGAATACTTCATGTACATTCACATATAGCTATTCAAGGGATTACAATGGACATCATTTTCACGCGTTACATACCTATCTTCCTTGCATTGAAGGTGCTCGGTCTTACTCATTACCGGTGCCCTAGCGCCGCAAAGAAAAGGTTGCGAAAAACTGTACGAATGTCTGCAAAAGGCACACAAGGATAACAAAAACTCCATGTCTACGCGGGAGCTTGTTGTGATAGAAAATGTTGCGAATGTTCTTGCCGAACGCGTAAGTAATGACATTATTTTAACATTTATTCCCATCATCCTTGGCGGCACCCACTTAAACATTTTAATTCATTGCGTCTTTAGGTAGTGAATGAGAACAAAATTTTCATTGGAGGCATCGTATCAGAAAATATTGCGTTTTAACTGCAATCGCTTGTATCTGTGCTCCTCGTGGTTGCACCGAGACTGTAAGAGCTGGATGATTGCATGTCTGCAGTCAATAACCGATATTTTTTGAATTGATTTTCTCAAGAGCGTACGTCTGCCATAACATACTTTTGGATTTGTGTGGTCTTCGACTCTCGGAGGGGCAGGCACAAAAAGGAACAGGGACAAAAATGAAGAAATAACCCCATTTTGGTTCCCGAGCAACAAACATTTTCAAATAAATTCAGAAACATTGTGATGCAGTCACACGCAAAACCGCATCTTTCTGGGTTTTTGAGTTAGACAGTCGGCGCACAGAGCTTTAATTTGCTCCGGAAGCACATAAACTGTTCTCATTTGAAAATTGTCAGCAATGATCGTCGATGACCGAATTACTGAATTCATACTCCCAAAACAAGTCAGAAACGTTTCTATAGGTGGATGGATTAGTTAAAAACAATGACTCAATTCGAAAGTCCGCCAGTACAATTAATCATTATGCACAGAACGCAAATGCTCACGTTTAATAAAACGCATTTTAACTCATGCACACTATGCCGCGAACAACATACAATTCTGGTAATCCGGCGAACAGTCGTCCCAGTGGTGGCCATTACGAATTTCTTTGCAGCTAAAGAACACTGACTTGCAAACAGCCAGAGATACTCCGCCAGCTTTACCCAGTTTGCCTTGGGGCGTTGGACCGAAAGAGCGGCATTGCTAATTGTTTCTGCACCCCGTTGCCCTTTTTTCGACTCTCAGTTCAATCTTGCAATCTTTCGGACGAGAATCTTGCCGGATTATAATTAGAATCTTTATTACAACTACCTGGTATCCTCATTGGTTAGATGATCAGAATAAGTAAGGGTCAGAAAACATTTTCAACGAAAAGTTCTAACGAGCATCGTCAGCATATCTGCAAAATATAGACTTATACTGTACTGTTTTCGGATATTGATGGCGAGCATTGGAAGTCATACACCAAAGCATTTCCAGATTAATTTCGCAGTCAGCTAGCAAAGCGGGGCGTTAGACTGGGAATAAGTGAGGTTGAAAATCAAGGCCGCTTTGTCTGCTAGCCTGGCATTTTGAAGTAGCGCCAAGAGCTCATTCTTCGTTCTCTGCGATCGCAAATGTTTAAAGCCACATATGACTTGTGGCCTTTAATCCGATTTTCTACAGAAATGTTATACATGCCTTCCGGTTCGCCTTGGTGTTCGGAGCAAAAGGCCTGCAGGAGCAACCGCGTGGAAGGGAGAGAGCGCAAGTGGAGAAGGATAAAACCGCCAGTTTATATTTAGACTTCTGCCATGGAATATCCGAAGCATTTCGCAGAAATACATTCTTTTACACAAAAAAATCTGCCTTGCACCCGAAACGTCCTCCTGCGTGAAGCAGAAGTACTATTCAAGTATAGAAAAGGAGGCAAGGCGTAGTTATAATGTGCCTGCCGTGCAGACTAGGAATAACGGAATACCGATTAACTTTTATGACTAACGAAACTATCAGCGATTGCCTCATGCATATAGCACCAGAATCGACATAGCGTGTTGCGAGAGTTTGGTTTTTGTCTTCGTATACTAAAAGAATTGGTCTAGATCCACGACATTAGTTACCCAACAAAAGAAATATTCCGTCTTTTGAACTAAATTTTCTTGATTTTTAAAACTTTAAACTAATCCGAGTTTCGGGTCGACTAAGTGTCTTGCGTCGCGTTGAGCCAACAACTGGGAAAATGTCGACCAACTTTTTCTAGCAAGTGATGGTTATTGGCAGCTCTTAATCTTTTTGAACTGGCATTTTATCATTTACGTGCTACGAAGATTGATACGCCTACGATAGCGCAAATATCCATAGCCACAGGCAAAACTTAAGGTGGCAAAATAACGTTAGTGAAACAAAAGGACGTTAGCGGCCGTTTGTGTTGTATTTATGTCCAATTACTTCTTGTCCTGATTGGCTATTTAGATAAAAATTTCGATCATGTGATCCTTTTCGAGTTGCTCGCTCACCACAACGTAAAAACTACTTTAAGTGCAACTGCAACAGGTGTACCTTTTCTGTCGAACAAGTCCTCCAGACAAATTAAACCACACGGTTTTGGCGAATTCACTTTAGCAATAACGATGCCTTCAATCTATTAGAAGTATGAAAAATTCGTACACATAATATATTAAGACAAACATTAAAACGTGCAAAATAAACCTTTTAATTAAAAGTGACCGGGCTCTATTATTAACTTCGTCCTAAGTCATCTGCTACGTGTTTGGACATTTTGCTGCCACAGCGATTGTCAAGTATATTCAACCTCCGATGGGCGTTATTTTTTAAAAACGGAATTCGCAAAATATACTACTCTCAGGCCTGTGCGTTTACGTATCTTCGACATTGAACAGAGGTTATTTGGACATTAGCAGTTGTTTTTTTTTCGGCTTTAAGCACTTACTGTGTATTAGTCAGAACGATTTCTTTTGCTTTTCAAATTCATCAGAAATTAACGGCTACTCTGGAGTAGATCATTTTATACTCGGGTTGACATACGCAGACCAAAATTTGGTGTATGAATATTTGGGTCCATCACCTACAGCGGGAAAACTGCATAATATTCACTAACTGACATCAGGCAGCTAGTGGTGTATTTTAACGTTAAAAGATGCCGAGCAAGCAGCACAGGTACTAGCTGCTCTAATATAAACTTATCAACCCCGAGTTGACAGTTAATTTCCAGGGAAATTAAAAAGCAACAATTACTAAACTGGAGTATCTACTGGAAAGCGCACGGGGGGCCACCAAAGAACCGAACCCCTCGCATCTGTGTCACGTAGCGGCCGAACACCGGCGAAGCACGCGTGTTTAGGCTTTTAACTATTACCTGTGTTGCTAGTATGGTATCTTCGTACACTCTACCTATCCTTGATTTTATGTGTTTAGGGAATTTCTGTCGGACCAATTCCTATCAGTGGTTTCTGGCACTTTATTTATTTCAGAAGTAAGCGGAGAAAAGTAGAAGAGGCTGATATACAATTTTGACATTGTTCACGTTCGAATGATAGTAGCATATGCAGGTTTAAAACACTTATTAAATCACTCTGCCATTTCTTTGTCAGTCGACGGGTGATAAGGTCTACGTCTCCTTACCCACCCAGGCAAATTGCTGAATGTTTGCATGGATTTTGGATCCAGTTTCGTCCAAACCTCTAACGAAATTAACTTATTCCCACATTACCGTAACTTTTTTGCAGTTTTAAGATTCAAAAATGTAGTGACAAGCAAAATCGCAAAGTCCAATGAACAAATCACGTTTATTGTTTTAATTGTCAAACGGTTAGATTAGATTTTGTTTTTTTACTCCTTTGGTACTATTATGAGCTGAACTCTTACGACAAAAGCTCGAAGCACGTCTGTTTCATTTGTAACTTTATGCAAAACGATACAGGTGTCAAGGGCTGAAAGTTTAGTTGGCATAAAGTACGATGACCACATATTTGCGCCATTCGCAGAGTAGAACAGACTGACTAGTCAAAGTTTGCTTGTGAATATTGCGTGACGCTTGTGTGACATAGTTCAGATATTGGTAGGCTCGGTTATGGCTTGGCTTGCGTTTTCGGAAGTCGTTCATATGCTTTGTTTTTCGGCCCATGGATTACCCCAGTATTCTGCCTATTTTTGAAACAGACCCTCTGGCTTTTTCATCTGCGCAGTTGAGGATAACTTTCCATGTTTTTCCTGGTCAAACTTGCCATATCAGATGTACCCTAAGTTATTTCCAACGCAACATTTGCCATCCAACTGGGCGACGAGTGCACCAAACATGTTGCAAGAGCAAACAACGCGTTAGCGTTGAATGTACCCTTACTCTTCTTAAGAGAACTATCAATTGTTGGGCTTCACATAAAATACCCTGTATTCGATCTCTGCATGTCGAGAATCTTGTCTGGCTAGGGGAAGCTTCGCCAAATTTACCAAAATTTAATAGAGTCCCCTATTTGTATTACTGTTTTTAGTCATCAGTGCCAAAAGTTTTAATCGAATTATTTTATGCGAACGCTATGACAACTTGATATGTTTTTACATTTACCCATACTGCTTTGTTTTCAAACTTTTGTTATTTGTTTTTTTTTCCCTCTAGCCTGACAAAGTGATTGAAAGTATGCAATACTTCATTCAAGGAATCGGTCTTTGTACGTGCCGAATTTAACTTTATGTGGACGTTTGTTACTAGATATTTCGATCTAGAAAGTTTTTCATGTCGTAGAGTAGAAGTGGTATGCATTTCAAGACGATATAGTGAAAAAAGAAGAGATTCTTCGGAAAAAATCGAGTTGTCTTTTATGTGTTTTCTCGCTATACATTTTTCTGTCTAAATGCTACATCTGTTTAAGTCGTAATAATTTTTTCTGCCTGGTGGTCTTTTGTTTTGTCTTAAAAATTGACTTTACCTAGTATTTAACCCAGATAAATTAAGGGATGTGTATAGGTTTGATAGTCTACGGACCAGGTTTCCATCCATTCTGTCAGCAGTAAGCCACAGTTTATTAAAGAATGTATTGCTCTATCGTATACGTAATTACAGACTGCAATGTACGTTAGCCACAGATCGTGTTTTTTCCATAATTTCATATTTTCACGTCGGAATTTTTGAAGGCTGCTGTAGGTTTTTCAAGATTATTAGTCATAACGTCCCAAAAACGTCAACATTACAGTGGAAATTCCATCCATATGGGGACATCCGCAAATTTATCGAAATTCATTTGCGCACTTTCTGTACCTGCATATATACACATTTTTTTGAAAAATAAATGCTGAAACGGAAATATTTCCGAGAGTATTCACGATCAGCTGTTTTCGGGAGCATCTTCTATTTATGTCGCATTCTGTCACCTCTAAATTTGCATTCAACAGTGAGCCACGTAAAGATGCAGACAACCCCGTTGAGCCTAAATCGGAGAATGTCCATGGAGGATTATGATCGTCCAGTGGGAAAAATTCAACTATCTGCTGGGTTCCGCTCAAGTCTTCTGGCAACTGATGTGACAGAGGACAAGGAATAAACGACGGTCTAAATGTTTTGCGTAAATGGACCCTGCTGACAACACAAACCTCCCCTCCACTTGCTGTTAAAATGTACACCTTAGGTTCCGACACATGATTAGTCCCTATATTTCCAACTAGTTAAACTCAAAGCTCACCTAATTTGCTTGACTTAATTATTTTCGTGGACAAGCTGTTTGTGGGGCACTAAAGTACACCATTATATGAGATCTACATATACCCACACTGCATTGACGCTCGCACAATCATTGTGTGCCGATCATTTTCCATTTGACGTGGCTGTCTCTCACTTCATAAATTATGGCTATTACTTGACTTGTTATTTTAATGTTATTCTAAGTGCCTGATAATCCTTTTTGTGCAATAAAACTCAAAGTTATGTCTTCAGTTCTTCCTTCAATGGTGTCTTCCAAACGAAAAAAGACCACAAAGTTTTAGAATACTTGTAAGTTACGAATAGTTAATGGTTTTGTTCCATATTAACCAAACTTTTAATAAACTAGAGACGCAATACCGCTATAACAAGCTTGCCTTAGCATGATTTTTACGAGACTGTAGCGAATGCCACCAGTGAATTTCTAATCATCAAAACAGCAAATAATTCATGTTTACCCAAACGACAAATAGAGTAATAATCGTTTAAAAACCCGTTCTTACCTTACAAGATAGGCATTTTAGCAGTGCTCATAGTATGCCCTCTGTGTGGGATATATCGCGCTGAGTCAGATATTAAAGACTGAACCAAGTAACTTTATTAAAATATATCAGAGGAAAATTAACGTGGGTCGTTGCATAAAGGACTTCCAAAGGTATTTCCTATCTGAAAGGCAGATTTTGTAACGGTCCCTCAAAATGCCTGAGAAGTTATAAGCCACAGAATATGATGTCCATCGATTACATGGTAACGTAGTAATCTTAATCAGCAATTTACAAGTGCGAGAAACGTCCTTGGCTGTAGGCACATTTAGCGGGACATCCGAAATGTACGAAAGGAAGATAAAACAGTGATATATAAGCCCACCTGAAGACATGGACTTTCATCTGGGGAGCGCAATGTGCCTTCAATTCATTGGTTGTAGGTTTGACTTAGATGCCCAGAAACCAAGGAGCTTAGACTTAAATTCACTTATTCATCTGACCCGAGGCTGGGATTGTCGTTGATCGGTAATTCCAAAGGAGTAACAAACAAGTAACTTCTATCTCCACTTTTCAGTAAATCCCTGCATGATACTTTCCTAGTAAGGTGCTCAGAGTGGAGAATCAATCCAGGTGTTTGATATTTCTATTTCGAGTATATGTGACAACCATAAGTCGCTCACAATGTACAAAAATCCAGCATATATTAATTATATGGCAGTCAATAAAAGCCTTTAGCTCTCTGGGACATTCTTCTTTTTCCCACCTTATTAAGGTTGCTGTGCCACACGTAGCTGCGCAAAATGGGCTTTGGCAAAGGCTGATTTTTGTTAATCTTTTTTTGGGAATCATGGCGGCCGTGCTAATTTTCGTCTTCCCAATGCATGTTTAACAGCAGAAGTTATAAGGCCATATCGGCTCCTGCCATATGTCGTAGAATAAATTGTCTACGACCAATTATTCGGAGAGATCCTATTGCTGATAACATGCATACGACCCCAAAACATCTGGTTACACAAACGCTATGTGAAGAATGCGTTCCAGATAACAGTGCGACGACTAAATAACAGCGACGTTTAACCCCAATCCATTAGATATTTGGTAAAAATTCCACAGTTAATTTGGAACACCTAAAATCGACCAAAGGACGAAGCATTTAGTTGGACTGAGCAGAATCTTTCGCGTGCGGATTGTTAAAAATTCCAAATTTGTTATGGTTTATTATGAAGATCACCGTTTGTCCACCTTTGCATTAGCAAATAAATGAGCAATTACTCGTGCAGATGTTTCTACAGTATTGTAAAATCACTTTACAAATAGTAGAGTAGAGTTAATTGAGCCATCCTTTTTTGCAGCTCTCATACATAGGAAAGCTGAATGCTCAAAGATTATCTTTTTTGCCACTAACAGGATATATATACCCATATCGATATATATATATGTATAGGCAGAAATGGCCATTCCAGTCTCCCCTGTCTTTGTCGGTTATGTCATTCTGCCTATATCATGCGCCGCTGTGCGGCCGCTGGTTGGACTCGAGAGAGAGTCCATAAGGCACAACGGAACGAGTGAGTTCCGTAAGTACGATCGGTGAACCCCCCCTACCATTATACATATGTGTGCTAATAAGTTTTGTGACGCAATAATGCCCTTTCCAGTCCTTTTATACTTAATAACGTATATTACAATTAAAACTTGCTAATTTTCTGAAGGCATGGAAACCAGACAATCACGTCAGTTTTTAGCGTCGTGCACAGCGACTTTTAAACAGATCGCCGTTACTGGTCTCTACTTCCTGGGATTTGGTGCAGTCCATCATATCACGAAGTGTCTCCTCTAAGTAATCGATGTTTTTTCGAAGTATGTTAACTTTTTCATTTGATGGGGTTACGATAAACTATAAAGCAAGAACTTGATTTGGCGTATTCCAATAATTTAAAAACGGTAATTTTGTATGCGTCTGAGCAGTTGTTTCGTGATTTAATCTCCATGAATCATTATTTTAAAAGGTTTTCCACATTAAATTGAACTTCACGCCTGTGGTAACTAAAAACTGAATACTTATTTTAAGGTGAGTTTACTGTCACCTACTTGGGACCCTCCCATGCAAGTCTCATTTGATTTTTTGGAGCCACGGAAACAATTTAGCGCCTTTTACGCACATTCGTACGGACATAAAACGTAGCAATCGTTCAGCCGGTTTGAAACTTAGTCAACGATAATTTGCGTGGTTTTATGTCATAAGACAACTTAGTAATTTGTTAAATATTTAGAATCATGTGAACTAAGCGGTATTCACTTTCACCTCTTTGCATGATATAGAAAAAAATAAGTAGAGGTTTCTGAAACCATGAGAAAATTAGCATATCGCACACATTAATGATATAAAAAAGAGAAGGTCCTTCCGAAGAAAATCTGGTGACACCGTTAGATTTTAAATTTGGTTATACCAACACGTCGTCAGATGAAGGGAACAACGGTTGGCGCCCCAGGGTTTACACAACCAGTCATGAGTAGATACATAGCTACGGTGTTTCTGAGCGAAGAGGAAGGGGGAACGTTTACGGCTCCCTGAACCAACGATGATGGCCAATCAGTGGAACTGTGAGCGGCTTAATCAGCGGTCGTTTATGTGAGCTGAGAACAGGAGTCAGAGAACCCTGATAGGAAATCCTCTTAGTGCGCGTCTAAGTAAGCGTGACGGTTGATATTGCCTGAATTGGGGCACAGGATCGCGGGGAGTTCTCTCGCTCGTTTTATGTTGGTCGTGGCGCTGACCTCAATGTTATCCCCTTTCAATTGGTAGTCGTAATCGAGCGCATGCGCAAAGACGAGGAACAATGAGTCATGCCGACGGAGAGCAATTCCATGTACGTTAGCAGATGTGCCCAGTCCTCGACCGGCACGACCGACATCAACGCAGGAGCAATTAACCCACGGATGCGATAAAACACGTTTGGATGTTACTCGTGGGGGGTTTGATTCTTTATTTGGAATAATGTTACACGCAACGGAGATACTGGCTTTTGGGCTGTCGGGCGATTACTTCAGAGGTTTCGCGCACCTACGGCGGGAATGGAATTCGTGCGCCTTGATATTCCATTAGGCTGCAGCCCTACGAATATGCCTGACGCCTGTGTCCGTTCTTCACAAAACTGGCCGGATGTCCATTAGATCGGAGCAAACAGCAGGCAAGTTAGTTCTTTTCTAAGCCAATCGCAACAGCTACAACTAAGGTAGATCGACCAAAGAGAGTTCAGCCGCGTTTCGTTTTGTGGGCTGCAGGGTGGTTGTCTGCATAACTAAGGATGATCCTCTCCCGTTTAAGAAGCCGCAACCGTAATATTAGCTACCATGCAGCACAATCCCGAGGTATTACAGTCACTATAGTGTGCCAGCTTTTGAGCGAGCGTCTCTTCGATCGCCTGTGAAACTACATTCTGCAATAAAATGACTACTTAAGTTGTATTAATTGTTCCCATTAACTTTCGATGTCCTTATAAATCAAAATATATTTAATAGAAAACATGCAAAAAAACTTCCATTTTTATTTATTCGGTAGAATATTACATCTGCTTTGAATTGTAGGCCTGAAGGAAGAGTATCTTTCGGCTTGAAAAGAATGGAATACTTTGGGATTATGTTGTATGGTAATAGATAGTACAACCTTACATAAGTTATCTTTTCTGGTCGAAAACACACTGCAGAATTTCGGTCAACATCTCATGATTTTGCACATCTACTATATTTTATTACATGACCAGACTGGTGAATGGCCTCCCACCCTAAGCATCATTCTCAGTCGCAAATTACATGACATGAGTCCTGGGATCCAGATGAAAAGAAGTAGACACTATCGCTGGGACAACACTTCCATTCGCCTGACTCTTTGGCCTCATGCTCGACCTTTCTTTCGGGACAGCATCAAGTACAGATAATTCACGTGTAAATGGCTGCGGTAATTGTAAAATGCAGTCACAATGTTAACGCATTCCCGTGAAAATGTACGGCTCCCCTTCCTGACCGGGGATGGTTGGCCTCGGTACAACAGCTGTCTGATGGCCATCATTCGAGTCGGTAATAGATGCAAGTTAATAAGCAAGAACGGTACAAAATTGCTCCAGCAGATTTTACCTAAACAAGGCCGTTAACAGAGAGCGATACGTGTCATAACACTGAAAAAGAGATTCGCCAGTTGCTTGGTTCAGCATCATCCTGAACGACGTCTTAGTGCATAACCCGTTGTCGAAAGAACTGAGAAGGGAGTAATTGCAGGTTTTACGTCATGAGGCCTCATTTGACGTGGCTGATGCCAAACCTGTTGACACTAATCCAGCAGCAGAGGCAGTACTCTATCAAACGAAAGCGACGGAGGAGACAAGTAATCATATTTGACATCCAGTGTCGTCCCTCCTATGATCCATGGGCTCCGCGGAATACTTCCCAAAGTCAAACGTTTTGCACTGATTGAACTAAAGACAGACAAAAAAGCACCTTCGTGTTTGCGGGGAATGGACGTTCCATCGTCGTACTGGAGAAAACCTAATAACTTTAGTAGGTTGAAAACGCACTGGAGAATCGACTATTTTTGGGCTAAAAACACCAACCCTGAAAAAACGGTGATACGTGAGATAAATGCGACGCTGTTGGTAATAGAGAACTCGGCTGCAATGTTACCGACCTACCAACGCATTGATAGAGCCCAAAAGGTGGCTAAGGTCTTCCTAAGTTGCATAATGATGACACTTCTCTGGCATCCGCACAGCTTAAATTTACTCAAAGTATGAACTTGCAAATCGGCTGCTTGGGCGTCTCAAATTCCTGACCCCTAATTCAGCATTAAGTTTTTCGTAAGCCAAACTCCCAAAAAAAGTAAAAAGGTAAGTATCGTGTCACACGAAACAATTGTATCTTTTGATTTCGCACCAATTTTTACTTCTATTTTACAGGATCTGGCCACTAAGGCCATTGGCCTACTAATATGAGACCAGTGGGAGGAAAAGAAGTATCGTTTTTGACTCGCCCAACCGTTTTATCTCCAAGCGTTCAGTCTTGGGACGGTAATAAAATGGTTGGAGTCGGTGGTTCTTTGAAACGAATAACCCAAATTCTGGACTCGGTATTTCGACGACAGTCTTGTAGTCATCAAAGGAAATCAGGTGATGATATTTAAATGACGGCCCAATGCCATTTTCCCTGACACAAAACTTACGATGGAGGTGGAAGAGAACCATCAGCCAGCCTGTCTGGATACTGTCATCTTCCATGAAAATTGTGATGATCTGAAACTAAAGTATTCAGGAAAACGGCAAATATGACGCAAGTACTGAACTTCAACAACAACAACAACAACAACAACGATAACCGCGCAGGCAGCCACAAGCGAAATTGCGTCAGAATGCTATACCGACGTGTTGAGACCCATTGCAATGAACCAGAATGAAACGTTGCCGAATCACAACACCCTTTAAGAGTTTCCAAAGCGAATGGTTACCCGCGCAACTACGTCAACCGATGTATACGCAAACGAGACGAGCGGCCGCTCCGTGACGACTCAAAATTTTGTCGGACGTCTGCGTGTGTAAAGTTCATTTTGGAAGCCGTCAGCAGCATTCTAGGCGTACCTCGATTTAAATTTGCGCACAAACACACCGGAGCTAAACATTAGACGCCAAAAAATGACACAAAAATCTACTGGCGTAGCAATAAACATCTGAGGACTTCATCAAGCTCGATGTAACTGTGCACGAAGCAACTGTCTCGGAGATCTTCAAAGTCTACACCGGACGCGAGTGGCTGAATATGAGGCAATAATGGGGGTAATGATGTTAGCCCTCAAGTCGCGGCTCATTAGACGATAGTCGGCAAAACACGCAAGTTTGACTGAGCCGAAAGTCTCGAAAAACTGGACAATCGAGTGAGCTGTGAGCTGCTTTAATAGTGGTCCATTGGTCCCAGTCTATTAGCAAGTGCAATGACTTCTGTTCTCCATATTCTGTGTTGAGGTTTAGACTGGTCAGAGTAAGTGGCCACGCGGGGAGCGCGGACGCGAACACTGTTTCCAATGTCAGGATCGTTGGGACAGCCAGCCAGGCATTCAGTACGCTTAATGAAATCGCAGCGACTGATGACTAGAATTCCGGCCACCAAGCAATTTTCGCGTCATGGAAGTTGTTAATTTTCATAAGTCTGTAGTAACAAGACGACTGCATCCTCTAAATATTGCCGACCCCTGTGCACGAATTATCTATATCTGATGCTATCTCGGGTGGTGTGTCCAATCGTGAATACGAAACATCGGGCTAACACAGCCCTTGTCCCTCTAATCGTGTCCACTTCTTCTCCAACGGTACATGAATCACTAACGAAACCTGGAATTTATGCTCCAGAGGCTTTTAATAGTGTTCTTTAATATTGCTGATGGCTGATAAACCAGGAATTTCTATCTTAGTCCCCTTCTACTTCTTCAATAATCATATGAGAAATAGGAGATTTGGCGAAACAGAATTAAGGTGTTGATAACCTCTTCGATGGAATCGTTCGGCTCTTTATTGTCTAAGCGTTTGATTTAGAAAATCGACCAAAGCTTTAAGTGGCTGGTTTATTTATTCTGTGGGCTCCTCTTCCCTATCAAACGATCACCCCTGCGAACTGCAGAATTTATTTTGCACATGTGCGTTGTCGATCTACCCCCGCCCGTTTCCGTTTACAAAATGACCGCGGTCTTTTAGGTAGTTTTGCCCTCTTGCGTTTTTCTTTCTAAAAATACTCGTTTCGCAGAGAGTATTCTACTCTGGCGACAGTGAGGAAAAAGCCTTCTAAAAAATCAAAGACATCAAACCTTTCTTGGCATTTAGTTAATGAACTTTTATCGTAATTAATCAAATAAAACTTCGGAAGATGGCGTTCTATCGGCCTCATGGACATGCCAATGCCTCTCTTATTACAGCAAAGTTTTAACCTTCTTCAACGTACGAATTTCATGCAGCATCCCTTCCTAGGAAACAATAATCCATTTCAAAACTGAAGGCAAATGCTCGACTTCGAGGTGTATGCATGAGTAAACCGGAAAAAAATCGCCGGGTACCAAGCAATTTGTTTGTTATTCTGTGCTTTGAAACTCATGCAGAAGTCCACCTTCAGTTCGGGTTTACTCGTGTCCCTCTTCAAGCTGGGGAATAAGACAAAGCGCAAGAACTCCCACGGAGTAAATTCCATCGAAAGTGCCGCAAATTCTTTTTTACATCGTCATTTCCGGGTGTTTCAGTTTTAAGCTTGACGTAAATGCACCAAGCAGACATTTTTACTGCAATGCACTGCTAAATTTGGCCACGGGGGCTATGAAGGAACTGCCTTTTGACTTTTGCCGGCGATACAGCGTTTTGATCCGTTCATCGCTGGTTTTCGTGGCGAATAGCGTGTGTAGATTGTATGTCGGCAGACACCACTGCATCATCAATGTCTTCTTTTGCCCCACCACTCTGTACGTTCTGACGCGCAATAACTTTTCTCCGATGTGGGATGTTTCGTCTGGCTTCAGTCTGACGTCCATCATCTTCAACGACGCCGTTGACCGGTGTCATTTAGGGTCTTAATGCCGTTTTAACCGCAGGTAATTTAAACGCAGGCACTGATTAACTGACCTTTGTTGGGCTGGCAATTTCGATTGACCTAACTTGAACTACGATTGAGAACATGATGATGTTGACAAATCAGTCGGTTTTTCCGTAAACGTTGGGAGTATCAATTTGTTCTCGAGGTGAGTTTCTAACAAGAAGGCACAACTAAACAGGAATTGCTTTGATCCTGAAGAAGCAGTCTGTTTTGAAAACCTCGGGTCAAACTTGCTTCAGGTGGACGGATAAGGCCAATATCGTCGTCCTAATCGCCAGAATATTGCGAATTGTCGAAGTTATATAAACTTTGCATGGAGTAGTCGTTGTATCCTTCTCCCCACAAATATCTACACCTATCAGACCAATCCTCCTCTACAAATGTGAGTTCTGAGCTGTAGATATAGAATGCAGGGAAAAACCAGGAGGCGTTTTGTCACCGTTCTTTAAGACCTACATATATCTGAGACAGTTCTCACCCAATGCACTATCTCGAATACATTTGAATCATTCATGGTATATGGTTGAAGTTGTTTCTACATGTTTTCCGTCGCCCCTTTCATGAGATCTGTGTTGCTGCCCTTAGTCGGATGTTGCTTGCCACCTGAAGACCATGGGAGTGATTTCATCTCAGGATTATGCTCAGGAGAATCCGTCAGATCATACAGGTGACTCTTGAGCGTTCGGTGCCCAACTTCTTTTGATGGGGTGTAAACTGTTTTTATTCTTTGCCCCATATCGTCGTGGTTGGAGAGGTGCAGTTCGCAGTAGCATCCAGATCGGCAATGTCGAGCATGATCACAGTCGCGCCAAGCACAGGTAAGTAGTACCAATACAATTTACAGGCATTTTATGAAGTTGTATAACCTCTTGGATCCCTCGCTCACCCAGAATCGCATTTAGATAACAGTCATCAAGAAAAGTGTAGGGCACTGAAGCAAGTCTCATAGTGTGACTTTCCCAAAATTTGCGCTTTCGGGAAGAAGAGATCTGTTTTAAGTTCTGCATGTAGCTTTCGACGAAATTATTCTCCTCGAAAAAGCTCAAGATAACAGATAACCTTTTTTGCTTGTTCACATCCAGGTTTGCATGCTAACCCACGTTTCGGTAAGGCGGTAAAATGGCTTTCGACTTTTCCGCCCTATTCATAATCTTACTCTTAAGTGTTCTTTCCTTTGCTTTTTGTTTTCGCAGCCAGATAAATCGCTTTAAGAGGGACATGTTGACTTTCAGATGCGCAGTCTTGGGTGAAATGCGATAACAAACTCGACAACGAACCTCATATATGCGCAAGCATTACGGATAAGCAGATAACAAATGGCATTCAGGTCCAGCAAATTGTCCATTGCAATCATTTCCTTTCCGAAACTTTGAATTAAGTTCGCTCATGAGCTTTGTTTTTTTGAATGAAATAGAAGAGGGTAGCACAAAGTCAAAATGGAGCCATCTGTGAAATTAGTATGCGCACAAATTGTGTTCTGATGAACTTTTTGACTGTTTTAATTTAAAGAAAATTGCTTACTATTTTATACTAGAATTTGCCACAACTCTAATGTCATGCACAAGGCGTGTGTATTTTGCAAGCTTCGCTGCAATTATTTAACCAATATTCCAAATAGTTAGCAAATATCCCTTACGGATTCCCTATGCAAATGGTAATTTTTCCAGAAAAAAACATTTGCCCTCCTTGCGGATTTTCACCAAAATGTACATCTTTCTTGACGAACTTAAAGAATAGTAACAAAAACTCGCAGCAGCTGGATATAGTGGAGACACCGTATTTTAGCTGACTTCAATGGACTGCAACCATTTAGTCCCAAGATTAATGAATTATGAAGGCGGTCCACATCGGTTCGCAGCTGATGGTTAAAAGTAAACAACCCCATGAGGAAAGAAGAGCAACGGGGCAGACATCTGGCACAAAAACAAACCTTCTGCAAAAAACTGATACACCTAAGACCAGGAAATACGGCAGTCATTTCGAGAGTATGTTATTCAGTCAGCAGCCGTATATCCCCCCCCCTCAGGCAGCAAGGACCCGAAACTTGAAACTGAGTTCGAGAGTAAACAGGAACTTATGTCAAAGTTGGCGGAGCCAAGAGTTATAATCAAGCGTGCTTTCGGATGCGCTCGGGTGTACCAGACATCACCCACAAGGGATATTCTCTGGTGTAGCATGACTTCAGGCCAATTGGTTAGCTGCCATTTGGTCATAAAGTTGAAGGGTCAGCTCGAACTGGTCCTCTGTGCACAGGGCGACTTACGCATCCTGACTAATGTTACCTCCACAACTGTCAATAAGCGCCGTCACGGTGACCTCTGGTACCTCGTTTCAATTTGCCAAATTACTTTAAAGACTTCTTTGACCTCCCCATGGTTTCTGTGGTCCTGTATGTGAAGTTATACATGGACAACCTCATTCCTCATACATCACCCTGGAACAACAACACATCGAAGAGAATATTGTTTTCTGCTCTATGATAATTTAACAAGTAAGTTGGGACAACTTATCATTTTCGCCAAGAAACTTCTGCATATTTCTCAATTCATCTTCGTAGATGTTTGACGGACGACTTTTTGTAGTGCCGTTTATTAAACAGGTAACCAAGTTTTACTTTGGTTAATTGTCGCTTGACCTGATGATTTTGCAGAGTTCGGACTAAATCTTTTGCAGATGAATGCTTTATTCGACCGTAAAATCAAAAATAAGATGAAGGTCGATCGCACTTTATCAATTGCAAGTGCTAGTGTTATCGATAATGGACTTGATTCGTTAGTTTAGCCAGCCAGTTTAAATCACTCTTTATTTTCTTAGACCGCGGAAAATTTTATCTACATGATGACAGCAGAATCCCTGTCCATCCATATTTTTAAATCTGCATTTCCAAAATTCCCGCATAAAATTAGATCTAACCCCACTGCATTTTTCTGTTGGTCCGATGGCAAATATTCGAAAAGACGTTCATATTCCCCAGTTAAGTTCGTGAGGTTTTCTACCAGAAGTAAAACACAACAAGAACTGTAGATCTTAGTAAAGGCTTTAATGGTGGAGGGATGCTCACCAATCGTTTTTACGTATCTCACTCGTCCTTTTGTGTCTTAGGGCTCTCTCTCTCTCGAGCTCTACCAGCAGCCGCACAGCGGCGAAAGGTGTAGGCAGAATGTTATTACCGACAAAGACATGGGGGACTGGAATGGTCATTTCTGGCTTCGTAGTCGTCGTCAGCCAGTCATGCCCAACTCCGAGACGTCGAGCACCTGGAGCTTGATTCCCGCCTGCCAAAGAAATCTTAATTTGATAGCATTCGAAAACCGTTTGTTTTTATCCTAAAAAACTTGGCATGTATAGAACAATGGCTCACAGCCCTCGCGTTTAGACCAGTAGAAAAAAGCGGGTGTTCATTAATTCAGTTTCATAACAATTTTATATGAATATTTATGCTTGCCTGTTTTCACAGAGAACTGTCTTAATGAAGGACTACACAATCAACTACTGATGTATTCTCAATTACTGTTTTCCATCATTTTCCACACCTCAGACAATTTTCTGGTGTTCCTTCTGAAAGGTCGCCTAGTTTGATGTCAAAGTGGTTGTTGCGACAGTTTTTGAGGTCGTCGTCGTTACCGAATATAAAGCCACCTGCTTGGCTTATAAACGGTCGAAAGAGATGGGCAATCTGTTGAATGAAGCACGGGAATCAAAGAGTTATAAGGCAAACGTCCTAGCTGGGCTCTTGGATGTCCATTTTGACAAGTAAACCGCATGGGTTCGGACGTTATCATGACTCGGAATCAGTTTGCCTTGACGATCAGGACGTAGTTATTGAAAAGCTTCATTTAACGACGTAGTTGAACTGCGTAGAGGTTTCCATCCACTGCCTGTTTGCACTAGAGCATTTCCTAATGGATTATGTTCCCATTATTCCCCCAAACATCAGCTATGGTCTTTCGAGGACAGAGGTTTTGTTTTGGCCAGGGTGTTGTTTGACAGTCGCGGTTCACTCCCTCGTTTTTTTTTTATCTTGGCGTACACACATGGAGGCCTTTTCGCCTCGCCGGCAAATCGGCGGCAAGCGTGAGACGCCGGCGTTTGCTTACTTCTGCAAAGCATATGGCATCCGTGCGCAAAGTTTTTGGGTTTCCTCGTCGACTCCAAACGGCTGACGGGGGTCTATTGATGTCAGCACAGTTTTTCGGCCAAATTTATGTTGGTCTGCAAAAGGTTTAATTCCTAAAATGCATCCAGACGGTTCTCATCGAAGTCAGTCGGTCGTCCGGTGCCAGCGGCGTTTTTGATTTCGGACGTGCCGTTTTTAAATGTGATGAGTTAATATTGAGCATAGCGTCCTCTGCATACACAGGTCGAATATCACGTGTAGCTTCTTTCAGAGGCGAAAGAATCAGTCATCAAAAACAGTTTTTTTTCTTGATTTCTTACCTCGCTAAACAAGTCTTTAAATTTAAAAAATGTAAATTCTACGGGAAATCAGTTCGAGTGAGCTTTTAGAACAACAAATGCTATAGGATAATGGATATTATTTGTCACGAAAGGAACCTGTTGGACCCGCAAAGGTGAACAGTGATTATTACTAATCGGAGTAGCCAAACGAAATGTTTTTCGAAGGACACTATTACTCGGATTTTTAAGTGTGGCCAATTTCTGGTTGTCATTATTGAACATCGCATGTTAGATGCGATTGTGTTCAATAACCATTGTCAGTCATGAGAGACCATGGAGAGACCATTCAGAAACTCAGATATATTTCAGCCATCTGACACCAATTTTAGTGATTTTTCATTTTTGCTTATAGGCTAACAGGTAGGGTGGCCAAAATAATGACTTACCTGCTTGCTTACTCAATCCTACGAAGGAAAAATGTTGTGCGGTGTTTTTTGTCATGACGTATCGTCGTCTTCTCCGGGTGAAATTACTGTTTAGTCAATTTCGGTTGACCTCGGGGGTGATCTGACCGATCCCTACCGCAGGCGTCTTGTCCTCGTCTCCCTGGGGGCGACGGCGAAGACCCTGGTGGGATCAAGTGATGAGGACATCTGACAGACTTGGTGAGGTTGCAACTCCCGCAGTTTTTAAACTGCTTTAGCTTATCCTGTTTATTTTATTTTTGGGTTCTGGACTCTGTGTTCACATTCGCATTCAAACAGGCAATTCAGCGTTGTTTATACCGTCTTATACCGTATTTACAACTAACTTGGTTACATCATACTCTTTATTCAGTTTTAAGTTGACTTGGTCCGAATCTTATATTGACTACGATGCTGCCGTGGGCTTCAACTTTCTGTTGGTGTTCAAACACAACCGTTTTTGTTACTACCGACAAAGACAAGGAAGACTGGAATGGCCATTTCTGGCTTATTGGCCGTCGTCAGCCAGTCGTACGCAAACCCGAAGTGTGGAACACCCGAGGCTCGAACTCGCGGTCTGTCAGTTAGAAGTCCACGACTCTAACTACTGGGCCACGAGCCCGTTGTCCATCTCGTTTGCATGGAGTTAATGGCTTTTCTGATGCCTACAGTTTATACTTCTCACATCATCTAGTTAACATTCTGATGAAGTGCATACAGTTCAATACTGGTGTGCTGTATATGAAAACAGTGATTCCTCAGTGCCGACATACGGACCTCAAAATGTTAAATGATGATTTTTGAACATTTGCGTGTTAGTTCATTAGTGTGGAACGTCTACTCTCATGTCACTGATTTATAGTCATATCCGAGCACGTGTATCCTGTTCAGGCATGCGCCCACTTAGATGAATTGGGTACTGCGGCAGCTCGCAGAATCGATGAAGTATCTGGATTTAAATAAATTTTTGATACAATAAAGTAATCTGGCGAAAACATAGTAGTACGCCTCTAAATACTTTCATGTTCTTTGGCCAATGGCGCTGCCCCCGGAATACCATTCACACCAGCCAGTCCTTTAGCAAAAGCCGACATGTACGGTATAGGAACGTATAGCTCTCCTCCACGGATGTTAGGCTGCGCTTTCGATGTTGTCATAACAATTTCGGGAAATCACAAATTGCAGCATCAGATGGCCATACAGTTAATCATTCTACTATTAAGAAATCGCTTTTTGAGGTACACGTTTCAATTTCAAGATACAACATTTAACTACCACGTGAATATTAACGGCAGCATAATCTGTCTGACTTCTGAACAAAAGTAACTAAATTTACTTTCAAACTATTCAAGTTCTGCCAACTTCCGGTCATGACTTAAAAAAATCTTCCGAAAGACCTAAAAATAAGCCCCCATTCTTAGTACTTTTGGTAGCAGAGTTGTCTCTCTATAAGGGGCCCATAAAGTTTTTAGGCTTCCTGCTGAATTGCATATTCTTTTATGTGCCGCTATCTTTACAGGTAAAAGTCGAAACTCTGAGGCCATCTGTCTGTGTAAATTGTGGGCGGAACGTGTTTGAAGTTGGTCGCATAAATCTGAATCCTCTTTTCTGTAATATATGCCATAATTTCGAACTTTTTTAGCGAACGGTCAGTAGCCTGAAGACGACTAACGCTTCAGTTTGCCTGCTTCATGTCTTTTCAACTGAAAAATTAAGTCAGTGTGGCAGAAAGGTACCCGTTAAATTATGATTTAATTATACAATCTTTTTGTTATTGAGGATATGTGGGAGCGTACAAACTTTTGGTGGAATAACCACCATCGAATGAAAAGTCATAAACAGTCTTATCCTGCAGTTGTCTCGAAAATCGACGCGGTTGTTTTGACTATGTTAATTATACGCTTTTGCATAAACGAAGAATATTTTTTATTATTCTTCTCAAATTACTTTTCATTTTTCATTTGTATAGACGTTATTTTTGCATAAAAAAATTTTAACACCCGTTCCGTGCCTGACATAGAAAACAAATTTATATTCTTTAAAATTTTATCATACTGAAAAAACAGGTACGTGTTTTGAGAATAATTTCTCATTAGAGGACGCACATACGAGGGGCCCGTATCACCATTGGTCTTGTCAACGTGTTCTTGTGCTTTCCTGCATATGCTCCCATTTTTCGTTTTCAGTTTGTTACTATTTTACTGTATGGTCAACAAGCAAAATTGCTTAACCTTTCTCTTAAATTACAATCCGGCTACCGTGGCTGTTTCCAAAGGTCATTTGTGTCCCATATCAAGTACAGGAAATTCAAAATCACGCCCTGAGCAAGTTAAGAGCCATTTCAGCCACCGCACCCAATTCCATCCCCGGTTATTTTAACTTTGTCAGGCAGCTGGCACACGAGTGTGGCAAGAGGGTAAAATCGGTCCAGTCCAGACGAAATACTTATATCCCTCACTATAAACAACAATAAGCACATGATGAACTGCCAGTTAATAGAATAGCTCCGTTCTATCGAGAAATGTGGTTATGATTATAATGGATCAATCTGAAAGTGGTTTTGCGATAAGCGCAATTATTGGAGATCCTATTCTGTCCTTGTGGAGTCCAGTGATTATGCGTGTGGCAAACGTAGACGATCCGCTTTGAAGTGCAGTGACGCCTTTTTTTAAACCAGAATGTGTTGGACGTTAGAAGACCTACAACAGATTTGGTTCTTACAGTTCTTGACGGATGAACTACGGCATACCATTGGGTGAGTATTACAAATAAACCAGAAACGGCTGTTATCGTGCTCCTGATGTCTATAAAACGCCTGGAACATCGATTCCTAATCATTGCACGATCATCTGCGCTAGTCTTATGCCATTTGTCTCGATGCGACATCCATTTCCAGTTTCCCCTCAGAGTAGATTGACGAAAGCCACTCTATACATTAAGCAGTGTCTTTTCACAAATTTCGATGGTTTGTCAGAACACTGCAAATGCACTCGATACCTAATGCAACGTTGCGCTTAATTTCAAATCGGATAAAATTATGTAAAACTTCTTCTAATCAATCTATTGTCGGATTCCTTATCTGTGTCTTCTCTCGTCAATTTGTAAAGCGCAGTGCCATGTCATGCTGTTCACTAATGCACCACTAGACAGCGAGGCCTTGAGAAATATTTAACCAATTTAATGTTTAGATTACAAACTAATTTTATCGCCATGATAAAAATCCATTTAATTATCGTACATTACCTAGGTAGTGTTTCCCACGCCCATAAACTGTTCAACCGCAACGGGTCTGGATAACCATCATGAAAGCTAGAAAACCAGCAGATGAATTGGAAATCATCTGCGCACATATAAAAGACTATGTTTGCCCGATTTCATACAGTCAAAGTAGTTTGTCAGTGTTTCGTCCTCTGGCGGTATTCTTTATTCAGGCAAGGATAATTCTAATAAAAAACTTGTCATTTATGTCACAAATCGTTAGCAATTTATAGTGTTACGTCAAAAAGTTTCCAATTGAACACTGGCAAAATTTATTGCACATTTATTTTAATGTAGCAGGTTTAAGGGTAGTATGTCTTGTGACGATAATGAGGTTGACGTTTGAACATACAGTATCTGGCCTATCTCGCAAAATGTTAATCAAATGTCTGAAAAGTGGTTTTGATGAAAAAGGATTACGTAGGTGGAATTTGTGACATTAATTATGGTGAGGACTAACGCCAAAATATTTCAGTCACATCAAAATGACGGTTTCTGAGTGTGATTCTCTTAGACAGCCGGCAAGACCACGCTCAGCGGAAAATGACTATTCATGCATTCTGAATTTATTTCATGGGTTTTAAATTTCCATTTATATTCTGTACATCCCTAGAAGGCATGAACAAAAATATTCCTCCATTTACTCATCTGAAGCTTTGTTACATTTTGCGCTTCAGACAGGGTATCTTTAAGCTTACCAAACATTTCAATGCCCGAATTTTTGAAACATCGTTAACATTTTCTCTTGCACTTAGGGCCGCAAGTCTACATGCCCAAGATTTCTGTAAAAAGAATATATATTTTTTGGTCATCAAAATCTCCTAACTTCAAGCTTCTCAGGTCAAATATCTCAATAATACATAATATGTTACCAAATGGCTGCGAAAAAAGGTATGTTCGTGCATGTTTTATATAAATTTTATTTGAATTTATAAGAGCACAGAGAATCAAGAAGAAGGTTTCAACTCGAGTACTCATTTTTATCTATTTTTGTCCTTTCAGGCATAAAAAGAGCGATCATTCAAAAACTGACATCCGGACATAATCGCAATATCCCTTTATCGAGTTGCAGTCAGTAGAGTTTTATAGACATCACCGCCATGTAGCTGAATCCTTCGGACGACAGCTGAGAGGGCAAGAGAACATAGCTTCAATGATCGAGTCATTGTGAGAAATGTCTGGATTCGAGTCTAGGTCACAGACTCCCAGACTCTGGGATTTTGGGTATACTTGGACAGAACCGAAAGATATTTGGTCTTTCTACTTCCCTTTGTCCATGCTGTTACGTTTAAGCAATGACATTTAGGAGTATTTGATGGCTGCAATGTTTATCATTGCTTTCTACGAAGCTCACAATCTTGTCCGCAAGAAGAGGTTAGAAGGGAGAAAAGGAGAATGTTTTCTTATATCAAACCGTATTTTCATAAGTGAGAAGCACCTTGTTTCCGACCTGTCTTAGGTTATAGAGGGCGCATTTTCGACCATCGGTGGTCGGTTTTGCTTTTGCTAATCACTTATCTCAGATTCATAGGTATTTTGGCAGATTTCTGAATAATTCATATTGACCCAACTGTGAAAAACTCGGCACCTCGGTGGAAATCGAACCCACGCAGTAAGGCGAAGGCTTTAGTTTAGAGGAAGCCCAACGCGTGACTGCCAGCCCATGTGGCATAGCAATATTTCATTGGTAGTCTGCCGTTTTGATCCGCACACTTGGTTTTGCAATATTTAGAAAAAAGAAAGAACGAGAATAAGCTTTTTTGTTTGAGGAAATGTAAACATTTCAGTAAAACATCAGTGATAACCACTGCCAAATAATGATTAAATACCAAGACTAGAGACTGAAGCAAACGTGTTTTACAATCATAGTGGCTAAATACTCTTCATCTTTGATACTTTAGTACGGTATACATCAGAAAGTGTATTAATTGTGGCGTAACTGACTGCTAACATGCCAGATTATGATGGCATATGCGGGGGACTTCAAGCCGCGTTAGGTTGAATAGGTAGGCAGCGTTATCGTAAACTCAACAGGTGGGATACCTGACTGCTGTATAGCCTTCGCTTACTTAAGTAACAACTAGAAGGACATAACAGACATCGACGATAGAAAAAAGAATGCGGAGGAAACGTCCTAAAATGAGAATATTTTTTATCAGTAAAGCAGAAAAATGTGATAGGAAAACGGTAAATTGTCTGGGAAGAATACAGGCATCTATAAATTGCCGACCTAGAAACTGAATTACGTCATAGGGAAGTTAACAAGAAAGTTAACATTAGAGTTCTCGGCTTGCTGAAAATACATTCAACGTGAGATGAGGATAAGGAAGCATAGAGCAAAACAATGCCAAGTTACAGAAAAAATTTTATTTGGAAAAAGGCTAGAGGTCACATGAATGGGGACAATCGCGGTCCAAAAACACGCTTAACTGACGTGTGCATATCAAGTAGATAATTGTCCTTTTTGGACTGCATTGAATATTTTGTAAGACCACAAAAGTTTTTAGAGTTTTTAAGAGAGCTTTTAGTGTTTTTGAACTATAGGCGGTCGTTTGGCAGGGATAGATCATTAGTTAGAAAAAAGAAAAGCTGAGGATGTGTTTGGATTTTGATGTTCTATTTTGGGCAAAGTTGATTTTGAAAGAGAATTTATCTGCAAAGCGTGGAACAATCCAGACGTGAGAACAACTCCCAGATATTTTAGAGAAAACGTATTCTGAAAGAATAATGAGGGCAGAGTATGCAGCCATTTCTAAAAGAAAGACAGAGTAAAATGATTCCCGTTTACGGTAATGCACTTAACAACTATGATGACAAGTGCGTGAACGGAGTTTGCAACGTCACAACAGTACATTACTTTTTGTGCAGTGGGACGTAGTTTGTCAACGTCCGTGTCAAGGGTGGTCATGTATGGAGCAATTTTTCTGTCCCACATACTTCCACGCGCTAGCGGAAAGTCGTTTGCATTTCTGAGCAACCAGGCGGCTATTCCCAATCTATGACTCAAACAATTACGTTTGTTAGGGGATTTTAGATTTTCCAAAGGTATCAAAAGGCATGGCAGGAAATACACTCAATATGCGATTGAAGCTACGCGATCAGGAAATGAGGTCTCGGAACAAGCAGCTTGTTCATGAACAATTATGTTGTTGCACGTATTAACCATTCGTGCATGATCGGTGGCGAAATTTCCTGAACACATTTTATACATTCATCACTGCCGCCATCAAAACACCACTTCGACGACCAGGGGCGTCGAATAACGGTCGAGTGGTTTTGCGAGAAGCCCGATAGAGACGATGGTTGCTCGAAATGCCTACTAGTCATAATATAAGCATTTATAAAAATTCACCGTGGTATATTATTAACAATGCATTTTTTAAGATTCGTTCAGATACAAAAATACACCCCAGTCTGTGGACGCTGCAGCATAGATTTCCGGTTTACACATAGGAAACCTGCGATGACTGAATATTACTGCCTCATAGCATGACATTATAGAGTAGACGGGTAATTCATAGTCCATGCAATGAAAGCATTCTATTTCACTCTTTTATATATTTTGACGATTTCACACGAAAGGCCCTGATCGATTATCAGTCCAAAATGAAAATTGTCTCATTAATAAAAAACATTCCGTTTGGCAGCTTACCGTTCAAAATTTAACACATATATACAGGTGTCTACCGTCTCTGGGTGAGCATTTTCGGACACTCAAAAATGTTCGTGGTTCAGATGTTTCCGTCTGTTTCCATTCACAGACTGAAACAAACAGCTATTACAAACCAACATGGTGTGTATCTATTTATTCACCTGCTTCTGTGAAACAGGGTGGGCAAAATGGCGCGTTTGAGAGGAAATTAGAAGTCATCCTGGCTTAAGATAGGGTGGGTTTTACACACGTTGGACGCAGTTTTGACGTCCCTTGTTTACATGGACCATTTCATTGAGGACGATTGTGACTGAATTGTCTCTCTGCGTGCTTAGATGTCATCGTGTTTTAAAGCAACGTGACTCAACTGTTACTACCATATGACGGGCAGTTTGGTAGAAGTCCCTCTACGACACTACCCATAATTATTTTTGTTCCCATCGCTACACCCAAGCAGACCCTAAACTACGCCAACTCAACCAATTGCTAACCCACTGTATTTCCGTCTGAAAACAAGGCGTTGATTCTTTCAGGAAGTATTTTGAGGAAACGATTTTAAATTACGGAGCAGTCCACACCTTACAATATGGATTCACAGATGGCATTAGATGTAATGGATAGAAAGCAATGTAGGCAAAGAGGCATATCATATCATTTAGCTTCCTTAAGGTCTTCAGCCCCAAATTGCAGTATAAATCCATGTGCAACGCAGAAAAGGTGCTTATTTCCCAGTAATTTGTGATACTTAAGTCTACTAGTAATTTAGGTCAAGTAGCATGCATAACATCGGATTAAATGGGTGGAACCTTCTCCATAGCGTTTGTTGCTCGTGAGAACGTTGCCGCCGCAACGCATGAGCAGACGAAGTGTCTAAATTGTCCGGTCCTTTGTTATAATTAATAATACGTACATTTCGACTTTATAGGCTAGACCTCGTGAAAAGAACCAAAGGAAATGTTCACTAATGCGAATACTTGTACTGCACAAAATGTTTCACAATGACTTCGTGCATGGTTATAATCGAAAGCCTTCTCAGTTTGTTTGGGCTCCGTTATCTTTGAATTTTTGCCCCAGGAGCTTGATAAATCTGTTAGATTAGTACACAAGGCTAACGAAAGTAAAACCGAAAAGAGAGAATTATTTCTTGCATTGCATTATGCTTGTGTACTAAAAGATTAAAATGCAAAATAATATTTCGTCTTTGACCAAATGCGTATTCTGAGTGCTGCCTATATATACGAGTATGGCTGAAATGACTACTTCTGGTTAGAATGCCGTCCTTAACCAGATACCCAAACGCAAAGCCCTGAGACTAAAGTCCCGATCGTTCCTCAAAACATTTGTTATTTGATCGCAGTCTATGGGAGTGGGATCTGCGAATCAAACACTAGAAAACTGGTTCCTAATGTTCGAAAATCAACATAGTTAGGCATGATGTCGTTGGCACCAAAACGACTGACGTAGAGATTACTGTGTGGGGTCTGTTATTGACTGAGATATTCCAGATCTTACATTGCTTTGCAGTGCAGCTATTGAAATTTCACGTTCATCAACGAAAATTGCATCCTCAGAACGTCAATTAGACGACTATAAAATAAATGGTAAAATGCTCTTTTCAAAGAATACGAGAAGCAATATTATTTTTTGACACTAGTAGGAATTTAAATGTCCCCGTCCGTGTAATAAGGTGCATGTCCAGAATCTAATAGTCAGAGACCTTTGGCGCCTACTCCCGCAGTCAGTTCTCAAAAACCGGTTTTTTCTGCCGTTTTCACTCTTGTTATCGCATGCTTAAAAATTTGGTTAGTCCGAAAAGCTTATTAAGTATGCTGCATATTTTTTATCATATTTCCAAAATACCACGTAAGACAGACACCTAGACGCCTGTTCTGACGACTTTATTTGGCCATAGGGTGCAAATACACCACGTTTGACTCAATAATATGTTCTCATGAGTTTGCGTGGAATTTTGCAAGTCTCCCAGGGAATTACAAAATAAGCTTCTGATAAAGTGTCTGGGATGAACTGGTGGACTTTCCTCCTTTTCTGTCGTCGCACAACTCAAATATTCACTTCTTGACATTTACTCACCTTACTTTTATAAAGATCTAAGTTATGCTTGGCAAATAGAAGGCAGTTGAGGAGGTTGCACCCTCTATTGTTTAATATCCGTTTTTGTTTCAAAAATGAAATTCTGCATTGGATATCAGTGGACTTCTGTACCACTCATGAAACACCTAACTTAGCAAAATAATAAGAATTGTAACAGAACTATTATGGCATCTAGAACGTCGTAATCACAAAGAGTCTGCAAACTCTGTACGTTCCATTAGCAAAAAATGTGGTCATCTGCATCCGGTGCAGCCTCAAAATTGCTGCAGATGCGCATATTTTCGAAAAATTGGAATTCTGTGTAGTAAATGTGCTTGAAAAACTTCATAGTTAAAGCTGAGGCTATTTCTACTCGTTCTGTCTTTCTCTGTAAACAAAGTCTAAATTTACGAGGTAATTAAGGACAACATTTACGTTCCTGAGTATCACTTACGGTAGATGGACTAACTCATGAAATGTTAACCGAAATTCCGAAGTAAGTTTTCGTTCCAAAATGATTAATTAAGTAGAGTTGTAAAACTAATCATTATGAAGCGTACTTCTATAACAATTCAGTTACCTCAGGATGCTGGCCTTCGAATGAACTTCTTTCAAGCTGCGTACAAAAAATATACTTCGCAAAAAATGACTAATGTTGCATGCGTTTTTCTCATTTATTCTCAATGTCCTTAACATTCAATTATATTTCATGGAAGACATGCACAATATATTCATTCTCTTGCCCATTCGGTGGAAAATAACGTCATCTTTCAATTTTATACTCGAAGAAAGGGTATAATTCGGTTTGAAAAAGTTTCTAATTGTGAGGTTTTTTAATACCGTGAAATGGCCATTCATGGCACGTCATGTCTCCACGTTTACCAACGAGGTTTGAAAAGTTGGCAACATGACTCAAATCTACCGTTACATTTTATGAACATCATATAATCTCCTCTTAATACCGAAGAGAAACATATGGATTTCCGTAAGCAGAAAGTATACGACTTGTAATTTGGAAAGCCTGAATGCAGGTGTGGCGGCTGATCGGGTTCAAAATTATTCGGGAATTGTAAAAGTTTTCAAAAACCGAAAACTACCCTTCTTTCGACTATAAAATTGAAAGAAGACGTCATTTTCTACCGAATGAGCAAGAACTTGGATATTTTGTTCATGTCTTCCATGAGATATCATTGAAATTTTAAGGGCATCAAAAATAAATGAGAGGAAGTTATGCTACATTAGTCATTTTTTGCAAAGTATTGTTTTCGTACGCAGCTGGAAAGATTTTCATTTGAAAGCCGGCATCCTGCGGAAACTGAATTATTATAGAATTATGCTGCATGATAATTAGTTCTATAAGTCTACTTACTTAATCTTATTACAGAATTTCGGTTGAGATTTCATGAGTTAGCTCGCCTTCTGTATGAGGGCATTCTGTGTAAAAAAATAGGTACTCCCTTGTTGATACTGTCCACAGTACAAGCAAACTGTGAAGTTTCATCTCAAGCCTACGAAACGTAGCAGTCCAAGTAACTTTGATGGAAACCGAGGGTGAGCGTGGGTAGAGAAAATATTATCTACCTATTACCTCAGTTGCCGACCACATTGGTCCCCCAAGCGTACGAGCAATGAGACGAGTCACTGAGAAATTTAATAGAAGGAAAGTAGGCAGGACCTGCGTCTGGAAACAAAAACGTCGGGGATGTGCAGCGACGCGGCTATGGGGACTCAGGTGGCTGAGGTCTAATAAATCAATCACCTTTAAACCCCGAGAAGTACACTGATGGCGCCCTTGCATGTCGGGCGGGAAATGATCCTGCTTAAGTTCTATCCTCTAACCCCAATTTCCAACAATATCTACATTCAATCAGATTGAAGTTTGCGTCAATGTTCGGAATTTTTGTGACTATACCCGTTCTTTATCGAAGGTTTTTGACTCGTCTTACAGCCTCCGTTCAAATGACGGTAGGATACGCGGAGCGAACGCCGCTCCTTTATACAGGTGACCTTGCGCCAAATTTCAGCGAGAATTGGTTTAGGGTCAAGGTGAGAGCCAGAGTTAAATCTGTGGTCAAGCTCACTTTTGCCATAGAGATTAGGTTTTGAGTCGGGATTGCAACAAGGGAATAAGTTACATATCTGGAAATAAATGCAATCCAACTTGTATTTGTGTCTTACCAAATGACGTACAAGGAGTTCCGCACTTGGAATATAATACATATTCGAGGTAATTTTTATCATGAGTAAATGCATATTTGAGCCTCTTTTAGTGGGTTCTTAATCAAAGCCGAACTCCACACCGCCTTGTTCATTTCTTCTACCAAATCCCCAAAAGGACAATAAAATCTGTCAAAGAGTACTGAAAATTGTCTTCTGCCGAGTTGGCATCTTCCGTAGAATGGGCCTCAAGTATGGCTGGCACGGAAGATCTGCCGAAATGGCTGTCAGTGCTTTGCATTAAATATTCCTCCTACAAATGTTATTGCTGAAAATATTACCGACTAATTGACCGAAGTTAAAGGTCGGCGTGACAACTACGAACGTCTTTTCCATCAGTCTCGGACCAGCCAAATTCCTCTGCACTCTCCCAAAGCCAAACATTTCATCCTTCGCCGTATCAGTCAATGCCGCATACGCCTTCCTGACAAAGGAAGTTTCCGCGAAAAAAAGTACTGCAAGTAGGCGACATATCCTAACTACACCACACTTTCTCTCTTCAGGCCCATTAAGGAGGAGAAACGGTAAACACCAGCATCTGATTATTCCGTACGGAGGGCTGAAATGCTGTCTTAACAGAAAGGGCGCATTGGATTTTTATCAAAATGTTGCGTCACTCAGCCAAAGCCGAGTTCGAATGATGGGTTAGTAAGAGTCTCGGCCGCGATGGTCGGTGAAAAATCGACAGGCCGAAAAACTGACGCCTACGCTCGCTAGCCCACGTTAATTCAGCACCCAGATAGAGCGATTATGCTAGGGTTTAGGCCATTGCAAGGATGCTGGTTTGTGCGCAAGGCCTCAAGTTAGAATTGGGGTCTAGGACGCCATTTCTGAATAAGTCTAACTCACGTACATACACGGATGCACTGACTCTATGCGGTGATTGGACAAGTGCTAGAAAATCATATCGATCCAACTGCGTCTTTTTTATTTTCTTTGTGTCGGTCCCAGAAAGAAAAGCAGGCTGTATGCGAGAGCATCTGATGCAATCCAAGTTTTGGTTCTTTTATTTTCGTTACTGTTTACGAACTGTTAGAGGCAACGCTTTAAGTCAGACACATCGACAATCTAATAATTATGGGTCCAGCTGCAAAAACTCGGCGACCCGATGGGATTTGAATCCAGGATGGCAAGCAAAATGCTTGATTACAGCCAACGTTCTAGCCAGCCGAGCCAGGAAGCCCTACCGGAAGCGGTAAGTTTCCCGTCATTAAATAGTACCTATTTTTAAAATATCGTAGAAATGGGTTTTGGTTTTTGGAAAATTCCACTGTGGATTTTGTATATTATATATGGTGATATAATTATTAGTTTTTGTTTTGCTTAATGCTCACTTGACGTATTGAACAAAAGAACTAGCGCCGACATTTGTTACGTCCAACATATATTTGCGCAGTTATCTGTTGCTAATCGCTATAGTAAATGGTGTCATTAACTCTGGATCGACATTTTAATTTCAAGCATTCAACAGTGCGATTGAATGATATCAAAAATTTAAAGTACTTAAAAGAATGAGGTTTTGCATTTGTTTTAGAGAAGATTTAATTTTCAAGTAATTCGTCTGTCAATAGAAGCGAAGAGACGAGTCCCAGGAAGTAGTCTTGAAGAAGGAGACACGATCACCGGGACAAGAGCTTTATTAGCCTGACGTTTCGAATTCCTACTCATATCCATAATCAGAGACAAAAAAGCAGAAACGAGTGGTTGCTGCACAAGGGGCTGCGGTATTTATAGGATGCAGTAGCCATGCTACCGCATACTTATGAACATTAACGGCTCCCCCCTTCATCCGGGATCGTCGCTCTTGGTGTGATCACTGCTTGATGGCCGACATTCGAGTCGATAATTGCTGCAATTTCATCACGTGCGTTGGATGTTGGCGTGATGACTGCTCGACCATCTGACGCACCGACCCCAGTGTTGGGAAAAGTGTTCATCTCTGCGCTCCCAGCATGGCTTGTTACTCCGCCTAGGTGAAGTTTTAGCACGCAGTATGGAGTGGGAAGATCGTTGCACTTGTTGATGGACTGGGGGCCAGTAAACCATGATTCAAGTAGCTCCAGGCTCACGCGGTTGTCACCTCTTGCGAGAATTTCGGCCTCATCGAATGTGAATGTGTGGCCGGATCTCGTCGAATGAGCCGCAACTTGAGAGCTGGCGTCATTTCTGCGCACCGCTGCCGCGTGTTCGGTCTTTCTCGTTCGGAGCTGTCTTCCGGTTTCTCCGACGTAGTTGCTTTGTCCGCAACTGCACCAGATCCGATAAACGACTCCAGACGTTTCTTGCCGTGGCAATGGGTCTTTCGGTTTCATGATCAGACGCCTGATGGTTGCCTCCGGTCTGTGTGCCACTCCAACCCCAAGTGGTGCGAGAAGGCGGCCGACAGCTTCCGAAACGTTCTTGACATACGGAAGTGCCCGCCAAGACTTGGTGTCCGTGCGGTTAGGCCTTTCGTCCCTTTTGCGTATGCACCGGTCGACGAAGTTGCGCGGGTAGCCATTGGCTTTGAATACCCGTCGGAGGTATTGTAGTTCAGCAATTTTGTCTTCCGGCTCACTGCAGTGCGTTTCGACACGCCGATAGAGCGTCCTTACACAACTGCGTTTGTGGCTGATTGGGTGGTTACTGTTGAAGTTCAGTACTTGCATCGTATTTGTCGCTTTCCTGAACACTTTGATCTGTAGTCCACCACAATCCTTGCGGCATACGAGGACATCCAGGAAGGCCAGCTGGTTGTTTTCTTCCTCCTCCATCGTAAATCGAATGTCCGGGAAGTCGGCGTTGATATGTTCTTGGAATGTCAACACCTGATCCCATTCGATGACGACGAAGGTGTCATCCACATACGGGCCCAGAATTTCAGTCTGTGGTGTTGGAAGACCAGCGACTCTAACCGTTGCGGGACCGCCTCGTCGATGAATCCCGAAATCGGCGAACCCATTGGTGTGCCCTTCACCTGTTCGTAGATTGTCCCGTCGAACGTGAAGTACGTCCTGAGACAGAGCTTCAGGAGCTGAAGGATTTGGGCGTGTCCAAGACGGTTCTCCGTTTCATCGTATTTGCTTTGTAGTAGCAGTTCAATTGTCTCGATCGCCAGGTCCTGGGGAATAGAAGTAAAAAGGGATGTAACATCAAAAGATACCATGACCTTATTTGGATGGAGGCTTACCCCTTTGAGTTTCTCCAGAGAGTCTGCTGACGAAGAGACAGTGGTGTCTGACTCAGCGGTCAGGAACTTGAGACGCCGGAACAGCCACTTCGCCAGTCCGTACGTTGGAGTCCCTTTGAGCGACACGATGGGTCGGAGAGGAGCGCCGTCTTTGTGCACCTTAGGGAGGCCATAGAATCGGGCCAAAGCCGTATCTTGGGGTCTCGCCATGCGTCTGTCGGTCGGTGTTATTGCACCTGAGTTCTCCAAGGCCAACAACGTAGCATTAATTTCGCGTGTAAGCGCCTTTAAAGGGTTCGTTGCTCATGGGACGTAGAACTGTCGATCCTCCAGTAAACTTTGGCTTTTTGAAGGTAGTCTGTCCTGTTCAGTACAACTGTGGCGCGTCCTTTGTCCGCTGGCACGATGACCAGGTCTTTGTCGGCCTTGAGTTCTCTAAGCGCATTACGTTCGACCTTGGAAAGCACTTCCCGCGACCTGTGGGCCATCAGGAGAGACGACACTTGGTGTCGGATGAGGTTCTTAGTCTCCTCCGTTGTCTCCGTCTGACAAAGGATTGATTCCACTGCTGCAATCATGTTAACAGGTTTGGCGTCAGCCGTGTTAAATGAAGTTTCGTGCTGTAAAACCTGCATCTTATCCTTCGTCAGCTCCTTTGATGACAGGTTGTGCACTCGTTTGTCATTTCTGGACGACGTTGGATTGGGCAGCTTTCGAAATCTGTTCTCCAGTGCTGCGTCGCGTATCATGCTCTGTTCGCGGGCTTGTTCAACTATCCTCCGCAGGAGCAGATTCGTACCGATCTCACCCATGAACTCACAGCATCTGGTCTTTTCTTGGTCAATCCTTTGACGGTACTTACGAAGTCTCGCGTGGCAATCTTGGAGGAGCACTCGGATCATCCTTCTGCCGTGCTGAAATACTGCTCGTCCCGCCAAATCCCTGTAAACCGGTGGCTTGTATGAAACACATTTCGGTAACACGTTATTGTCGAGACACCTCTGCAGAAACCGGATCTGCGAATACGAATACGTCTGTCTTATCATCATTTGGTTGGGAAAAAGATGTTAAGACTCGGTCGAAACATGTCTACTAAATGCTGGCACAATGACTTACAGTAGAAACTCGCGACTTGAAACGGAACCCTCGGTGCTCATTGCGCATGAGGCAATTCGCATAAACCAGGGCTGTTTACACGTCTGCAAAGTAAGTGTCGAATTATATAATTTTTTGCCGGTGCGATGGTGATCCCTAGAAAATTTGGCGTCTTAAAAAGACCATTCTCAATGACTGCCGCCACTTGCTCCGTTCCATTAAATACTATTAAAATACAGTCGAAATTTGAGTGGTCTGGTAGGAAGGATTATTGCGAGCATTGCGAACGCATTCGAAATTGTGTTTTAAAAGTTAGCTGCCGTCTAGGCGGTTTAGTTTTAAGGTTTATCAAAAATGAATAAAACTTGCAGTTATTTGGTCACTTTAAAACAAAATACATATGTGCAGTCGTAAGCCATATTAAAGGTGCAGAGCTGCATCTGCATGTAAGTATAACATGTCGTATTTTGTAAGATGAAATTCCACATCGTTCACGCACGGTCGGAAATCATTCGTCAAAAGTACTTCACAATTCATGTCACCGGTTTTGTATATCTTCGTCAGACCTATGTAGCGGTCCATAAGTACATTTTTTAAGAAATTTTAATTAATTAATGTGGTATAACTACATTCTCAGCCATGCCAAAACCTGGCATGCACAAAGATGAATCTAAACAACTGCGACAAAACATATATTAGTTTATGTATCGACGTCGATATTCGCCTTTAACCTTGCCACCATTTCAACCAAAAAACAGTCATAAGTTTTTTTAGTAAATTTTTGAAATGGTCACCTTTTGACTTTTTTGAGATGGTAAAAATCCCAATGGAAGATTTTGGAACATAATTTTGCGAGCAACACGACACTATGGTTACCACGCTGATGGCATCTTCGTTATCGCCGCAGCAAAAACCAGCAGAACTGCTACCTTAGAAGCTAGAAATGAGAAGCATCCGTAGACCAAGTTCAAGGTGAAGCTTAATGGATCAGGTTCGCTCGTTTTCCTTGGTGTCCTTTTAAGAATAAGAACATCCCTCGATTGTATGGTCTATCGAAGAACCAATAGAATGTGTTGCTACTTCCTCCGATTTTAATCATACACAACGACAGTTCGACCGTCGATTTCGGCGATGTCCACCGTGTGCCCCACAGCTGCAGCAGCGGTGGGAGCAGGGACGGTGACTTGCGCAGGGGTTTATAGTGCCGGTGGACTTGCGCTGCATCTACCTACACTCTCTCCTCCTCCCCCGCCTGGGCCCGGTGTCAGGACAGAGTCAAGAAGACCGGAGACGGGGGAGGCCGCAGGTGGATGGCTCGGACGGATCTTCGCCTTGGCGCTCCACTCCGCACCCCTGGTCCACACACCAAGACCAGGATTTTGACCACAAAACAATGGGGTGGAGGCAGTGGTCCAGTTGTGCGACGAATGCCGACAACAGGGTCCGCCAGCGCACCCCGGGAATGTTGGCATTTGTTATTGCGCACAGATAACGCCTGCCAAAGTCCGATGTGGCCCCCGTCTTGGTCCAGCGCATCTAACACGTGGCCCGTTTGGAGGGCACAATCATACACAACTATCCATATAACGCGATATCAAAGTAGTGAGTAGAGAAAATCAAGCTCATTCAGTCGCGGCTGGTACAACATAGCTATCGTGATGCAGTCTATTACAGTGATGACGTTAAAGGCCTGGGCATAAATAGAATAGCGGTGTTCTAGCAAGACGTCTTATCACTCTTCACAAGCGTTACGGTCACAGAGACAACTGATTACATCTGCGAAATGATGTCGGCCAATCAGCAGGGAATAGGAAATCCGAGAAACGTACTCAAGGAACTATTACTAAGATGCACATTAAGTGTACAATGTCTTTATGAAAAGCAACTGTATAAATAAACATACGGCGTTCTTGTGGGCTCGAGTACCAGTAGCCTCTTAGTCAATTCCTTCAAGGGCAACCTGGCAAAATTTCAACTTGGTGACAATATCATAAAATTCAAAAATCACGGCCGCTATGTTTGTGATGTCTTCACCATCTTTACAGCAGAAACCAACACAGCTATTATCCTAGGTGAGTAAATCAGGCACATCTGTCGAGCAAGTTCACGGTGAAACTGAAAACAGCAGGTTCACTCGTTTTCCTTGATATCCTTCTAAGAATAAGAACTAACGGTGACGTTCAGATAAGAGTCGATCGGAAGACAACCTTGTCGGGCCATTAGTCGAATATCTACACGGACGTATACCATAAAGAATAACGCCGTCTAGCCACTTGTTTGTCAGAAATGACTAGAAAGATCTATTTAGCGGACAGCACCAACAAGAAACCTAAAAGGCCCAAAGCCTGCTTCGCAAATACGAGTATCCTGACAGAATTATTACAAACAATCTTCTTGAAAAACCCACGAAACCCATTACACTGGCGATGGAAAAGCAAGGTCCGTTTTAAATGTCTCATTTCAAAGGAACGCCTAATAGGATGTCTTGACAGTACTGATTCATGAACAAGCCCAATCACATCAGTTTAGGTATTACTTTCAACTAACCCTGCTCTACACAGAGAAGATAAGGATAGGTTGCCAGCTCAGACCGTATCTACGTTCATCCACTCATTTCCATGACCCTGTGGAGCAGGTTTTATCGACTAACGACTATATGCCTATCCCAAAAAATGCGAAAACACCTCCCGACATTGTCGGGAAAAGGCAGAAGCAAAATCGTAAACAACGCCATTCTCGTAAACATCATTGATGCCGGGAATAATTCTGATCCCAATTAAGCCTTCATGTGGTTTGCAAGGTCTCACCGAACTGCCCTAATCCGCGGTTCAATGTCCCCTAGCAACATCAAAGGCGGGTGCCATTCAGTTATGGAAGCCGGTTCTGTGCTCACAGAAGAACCCGGCGCAAGCTCCACTCCTACCGTGGGCAAGGGTTTGTTAACTGTATGCACTTTTTCGCCCCCCCCCCTTTCCTATTGACTCTCAACTCACTGTCTTTTATTACCTCGGCTATTTCTACACCCACTCAGCCTAACTTAAATGGAGTTCTCTTATACCTCACATGTTTTGTATTCTGTTGCTGTATAGGTGTACTGGCCCAACGAAGATTTCCTAGACTTATTGATTATTATCTATCCTTTCCTAGAATGTGTCCCATTTTGGAAAGAATATCAAGAAGGAATGCTGTTTTGCAATTTCCTGAGCGTACTGTGATTTTTATAAAGTATGCACACATCACTAATTTCGTTGTATATACAATAGATGTGTTAACTCATGAAATGTCAACCAAACTTTCGAAATGCGTTCTCGTTTCGAAAAGATAAATTAAGTAGTGTTGTAAAACTAATCATGATGCAGCATAAATCTATAATGATCCAGTTACCCCAGGGTGTCAGCTTTGAAGGAACTTATTTTCGTCTGCATGCAAGATCTATACTCTGCAAAAAATGACTATGTAGCATGCAATTTTCTCATTGGCTTTCGATGCCCTTGAAAATTCAATTATATTTCATGATAAACATGCATATAACTATTCATTCTTTTACTTATTCGGTAGAAAATCACGTCTTCTTCCAATTTCACACTCAAAAGAAGAGTTTAATTCGGTTTTAAAAACCTTTCTTATTCCCGAATAATTTTGAACACGACCTGCTGTTACATTTGCATTCAGGGTTTCAAATTTACAAGCTGTATATTTCCCGTGTACGGAAAACCATGTATTTCTCTAGGGTGTTAAGAGGAGACCATATGAGGTTCATAAAATTAAGCAGTGGATTTGAGCAATATTGTTAACTTTACAAGCCACATTCTTAAATGCAGATACATGACGTTTCATGAACGGCCATTTAACGGTATTAAAAAATCTCATAATTAGAAACTTTTTAAAAACCGAATTATACTCTTCTTTTGTGTATGAAATTGGTAGAAGACGTGATTTTCTACCGAATAAGTAAAAGAATGAATATTTTTATGCATGTTTTCCCTGAAATATAATTGAATTTTCAAGGACATCGAAAGTCAATGAGAAAATTGCATGCTACATAGTCATTTTTTGCAGAGTATAGATCTTGCATGCAGCCGAAAATAAGTTTTTTTCGAAAGCTAACACCCTGAGGTAACTGGATCATTATATATTTATGCTGCATCATGATTGGTTTTACAACACTACTTAATTTATCTTTTCGAAACGAGAACGCATTTCGAATATTTTGGTTGACATTTCATGAGTTAGCAAATCTACTGTTATTATTCAGATGATAATTAACAATATGAAGACATTTTATGTTAGTATTGGAGTGGACTAAACTTAAATTCAGTCAATAAACTGACTTAGCATAGTTTTGCTCAATTAAACTAGATGAGGAATTTTTGGCAAAGGACAGCACTTTGCCCTAAAATATGCGAAACGACGCTGGTATACATGTTTTGTGATGATGCCTCTCACAGAAAATGCAATGATACAGTTTCTTGCAAGTTTCCTCTTTATTCATACAAGCCCCTATTTGGACTGCATGCAGAGTGCATTAACTGAGATTGAGTTATGAGTGCTCGGTTTTTGTCCGCTTACTTCTTAACTTAAATGGGGTAACCGTTTTGGATTAACCATATTTCAGTAGGTGGCATGTTTAAGTTGATGTCGGAAGTAGATGTTTCCAATGAAGAATTCCCTATATTCATCTACCATTTATTTTTGAAAAATAAAAGATCAATCAACGTCGTAGGCTAAAGTCACATTCCCTCCGCTCCCCCTTCCGATGACTTCATCAGTTCATATTTATATTTCATAGATGTTTTGACAGATTTTGAATCCTGTTTGGGTAGTCAACTTACTGTATCAGATTTGGTGGATTCCAGAAATTACAGTAGGTTGGGCGGGTAACTTTACCTAAATGTGATTAAACTCCCGCTATCCGGCGTGGCCTCATAACTCAGGTGGTTAGAGCGTTGGCTGTTCTAAATCCTCCCCTTACTGTCGTGGGTTCGATTCTCACCGAGGCGTCGAGTTTTTCGCATTTGGGCCAATATGAATTATTTATATTTTTAATATTCAGTGCGAACCCAATATTGTCGCTGGTGAGCACTTGCTGGTTTGCGAATTTATTAGGCCATCTTTAGTGCAAAGGAATAAGTATATCAAAGAAAATGAGGTCCTTCCCCAATCTCATTTGCCCATTAGTGAATTTCCAAGTCAAAATAAGAACTGAGTTAAAATCGAATCGTGAGTCTTCCACCTATGTTTTCATAACCAATATTATTAAACGTAAACCGCACTTTAAAGGCTGTTTAATTTCGCATTTAAAGGACAGGTGTTCATTTTCTACAATTGCAAACATATTTTCATTTAAAATCTCCAACCAAGCAAACTTTCGAGACTAACCGCAGTTCGATTTATGCACTATTCACAAGACAAAAGGTCACCGGGCCATGCAGTTCCTATACAAAGCAAATTAATGTTATAGAGCCGCAGGCCAAATTTTGGAACTTTTGGACGGGTGGGCTGCGGCAAGTGCTTGCAACAGTTTTTGCTACTTCATTTATATTACTCAACAAATTCCGTGGATATTTTACGGGCGTTAAAAACGTTATTAATATAATTGATGAATAAAAGTACTTTACTCCCACTAAAGATAGCAACGCCTAACGAAGGACTAAGTTTAATAGTTAAAGTGCTAACTGATATAACTTTTAATAGTCAGTAACTTTGCTGTGAGATGCGGTAGGTGGGGCTATGCTCAATGGTAAATTGGAGTCCTTAACATGGGACGAGGGTTATATTTGGTAACATCAAGGCGGGCGCTGTAGATAGGCAGGAGAATTTACTGTCGATTCTGTTCAGGTTTTGCGGACGAATGGAAAGGAATCAACGTTAACTACCAAACTAGCGGAGGACTCTTAAACATCGCTCTCGAGGGTTCCAAAGACCGGCATTCCCCGCCTATTGTTCGCCTATGACTGCGCGGCCTAAACAACAACGGAATCACTCATGCGCAGGAACATGGATTTCCTCGCCTCCGGTTGCGCCAACTTTGAACTAACCATCTGCATGAAGAAAAGATTACGCCTTAACTGGTATCCAACGCGGAGTACAGTAAACCCCATATCAAGTCAATGGAACCCAACTTACATCAGTGGTCAAATTTACATACCTCGGAAGTACGATTTAAGGGAATGTCAAGATCGAAAGCAGACGTATGCTCACCAAATTGACTTGTGAATTTTACCAGGGGAATTTTCGCAACTCTAACACTGTCCAAAGGTCCCATGGTGCTGAAGGCACTCAGTGGGTACCTACGGTTCAGCACTAAGCTTGTGGAAGCGAAAGTACGAACCAGGTGTATTAGGGAATGCCTCGAGTGAAGCGAGGACCCGAACTCCTACTGGAGAACGATGCGACGGAGTCGTACTGTTATCACCTGTTATACCTTGAAAAGACACGTCGAAAATTAACTGGAGAGCACACGTGTAAAGGTGGAAGAACTGGAGCGTCACGTGTGTCAGCGGACAGCCATACTCAATCAACTTGGCGAAGACGAGCGATAGAAAACCGAGAATCATGTGTAATCCATTTCGGACAAACGTGAAGAAATCAAGAGGGCTTCGCTTCTTCGGAGGATTCATGAGGGCAAACCATAATCTAAGTTTTCTGAAGATCCAAGTCGTTACGCACACAATTATTCGTCCATATCTCTCGATAAAACATCGATTGAAGCCTTATCGCTGGGTCTTACATTTTGCTGTCCTCGCCAGAAACCCAACCAGCTAGAGTTAGAAACACAATTCGAGAACCTCTGTAATCAAACGCATGACCTTCAGCCAGTTTCAACAGACAGCGTACAACATCTTAAGTCTACCTTAGCCATTAGCTCTTATCAATACCTGAACAGTCGTCAGGAATATCGGGGCTTGCTGACGGAATCACACATTGAGAAGTTAAAGCAGCTCCGGCAGAACAAAGACATTCAGACAACTAGGCCAGATAAGGGAACTGGCGTTGTTTGGATGGACAGGGTAGACTGTATTACAAAAACAGAGTCAATTCTGTCGTATCAGGAGAAGTTCAGAAAGACAGAAAAGGAGAAGGACCGTACAGATGAGACTGAAGTACAACTGACTGACTGCTTAAAAAGACTTCAGGCGGAGGGTTGCATAAGCAAGCACGACGTAGAGCGCCTCCGACCCGTCGGTACGCATATACCTCGATTATATGGCTTGACGAAGATCCACAAAGATGGCGCACCGGTTCGTCCAATCCTCCATATGAGGAACTCGCCGTACCATGCAATAGCGGAATGGCTGGCTGAGAAACGTTAGCCTCTGACGTATCAACTAGCGCCACGTAGCTATCGAGATACCTTTGAATTCATTAACGACGTGAAAGAACTCGATCTGAATTAAATAGTCTTATTGACGTTAGATGTCCCATCCATTTTTACGAACGTACCGGTGACGGAAACGGTCAACTACCCTTGTGGTTTCAATGCCGACAATCAACAGGATATAGGACTGTCAGTGAATGCCCTCAAGGAATTGTTATTGAGGTGTACTTTGAACGTGCAGTCCCTGTTGGACAAAAATCTATATAGGCAGATGGACGGCGTAGCTATGGGTTTGCCCCTTGGCCCGCTTTTGACGAATATATTCATGGGAAAGTTAGAAGCTTTCCAGCTACGTCACCAAATCAACGGTTTAAGATACTATGGGCGGTACGTGGATGATATATTCGCAATTTCACCGAAACAAAATGACATCCCAATTCTACTGGACGACATAAATCAGGTGCACTCATCAATAAAATTCCCTCTGGAAGAAGAACAGTCCGGTTTACTTCCCTTTCTGGATGTGCTTCCAAGTAGAAGGCCTGACGGCAGCATTCGACATAGCGTCTATCGTAAGAAATCGTGGTCCGAACAATATACCCATTTTAGAAGTTTCGTACCGCTAAACGTGAAATGTAATTTAGTCCGCTGCATGACAGAAAGAGTGGGAAGAATCTGCTGAGCTGATAGCGTTGTGAAAGAGCCTAATATTATCGAAAGCCTTTTTCGCCAGGACGGGTATCCTGATCGATTCATTGCCAAGAACATGGCCGAATGACCAACAAAGACCCCGATACTGACGGTAAAAAAGAAAAGGCTCTTCATCAGAGTCCCATTTCAAGGGGACGCCCCAAATGAACTTTTAAAAAGACGCCTAACTCAAGCTCTATCACAGACCTTTCCAGCAGCTGACAGCCGTGTACTGTTCTTCACCAGTCCCATCCTATACGGAGAGGGCAAGGACAAAGTACCAGCTCAGATAACCTTCATGTGTATTTACTCCTTCACCCGCTCCTGTGGGGCAGAATATATTGGTCGCACGAGTCGGCGTTTATCCAAAAGAATAAAAGAACATCTTCCAGCATGGTTAGGAAAGGGTCAAATCAAGAACATCAACAGCTCGATCCTCGCGCTCACGGTAGACACAGACCACCGTGAAGACGCCAGAGAGGCCCTCGGAGTGATTTACAAGCTCCCATTAAGCTATCCAAAACTACTTGGGCAGCGCTTGTTGGCTGCGGCAGAGGCAGCTGCAATCGGGCTACGCGGACCGGTCCTATGCGCACAGAAGAACTTCATACAGGTCTCACAAGTGCCATGATTCAAAGCCACCAAGCCAGCCACACGCATGTAATTACCTGCGCCGGGACCCACCTTCCCCCTGTTGCTGACTGAAATTGTGGCGTTTCACTCTCTCCCTCCCCTCCTTTCCCCAAACCCGAGATACAGCTTAATTATCTACTCGCCCGTGTCTTTTAATTTATTACTTCAATAGCCATATAAGTGTACAGGCCTAAAGAGGGTTTATCGAAAGCTGACGTATGCTCGCCAAACTGCCTTTTGAATTTTACGGAGGGGATTTCCAAAACTTTGATGTCAAGATCGATAACGAAGTGGCCTACCGGATCTCCAAAGTCAACAAAGCCTTCGGCCAGTTACGGAACTCAGTTCGGAATAACCGCTTACCCAAACTCAACACGAAAATGAAAATGCCCCAGCCGTCATCCTGACAACGCTTCTGTACGTGGCGGAGACCTGAAGAGTGCAGAAGAACGACTTGAGGTATCTAAGCTGCCTCCGGAGAATGTCAAAATTGAGATAGCAAGGCAGAATTCCAGACATGGCAGTCCTGGAATAAACCAGAATCTCCAGCATCCACGCCATGTTGAGGCAAATTCCACCGCGATGGAACGGGTAAGGCGTGAGTATGGAGGAAGAGCGCGTACATAAATAGGTATTCTATGGCGACGTAGCCACGAGGGTTCGTTGACAGGGAGGACAGAAGTGGCCTTATAGGTGCTGAAAACTTCTGTCACGAATCCACAAATCAATTCGGACACTCGGGAGTACCTTGAATGGGAGTTGCGGGCCTGAAGAAGGGTAATAAAGACTGGAGCTGCAATTTAAAAAGTCACGCCGATAACCTCTGCCAAAATCATAAAAAGCGGCTGGCAAGTCTTGAATCGCGCGGACCAACAGCAACCGCGTCCATGATGTCAACAGACCCTCCACGCACTGATTAACCTTGTCCGACGCCTCCTGACCCAATGCACTACTAACGCGGCACGCTCTGCTTCCTTCTGAGAAATTGCCTCCATATCTATTCCTAATACCGTAACCTAGCAACGCCGATCCCCACCATCATCGGGCAGAAGACTCCTGAAACTCCACCGCTCGTCACGACCGCCGCGCCGAAGACAATTAACACCACCTTAACACCCTAAGCACGACAACGACCAACACCACTGCCAATGAAAACACTTATGACTCCGTATCACTCATTAAAGCCTCCATCAACGCTACCACAACTGCTTCTACATGCGTTATGTGAATACCATTTCAATCTCCCCGTTGCTATCACGCCTTCGTATAACACATTAATCTGGCCGGTCCTATGCAAATTCACTGCACTGAGACTGATAAACCAGCGCCATGAGCTCCAACATACACCCGCCGCACTTACCTCAAGTGTTAACATCACCCACGGACATTTAGCCACCGCATGAATATCTGCGGTAAAACATTGCCGTTCAAACCCAACTGCCATATTCCTTCAGAGCCCAGAAAAAAGCCCGACTCATATCACCAGCCATACAGTGCGTGACCGATCTCATGAAATGTTAGCCGAAATTCTGAAATGCGTTTTCAACTAAGAAGGATTAAAAAGGTGGCGTTGTAATATTAGCTATCATGTAGCATTATGCTATAGTATTTCAGACTTGCCGAGATGTCGGCTTTTCAATGCACTTCTTTCTGACTTTCAGCGGAAATTATACTTGTTAAAAAAAATGACTACCATTATGATCACGCCTTCATATTACACATTACCGGCTGGTTGACAGACTCGGACACTTAACTGATGCACAGGAGAGGGGACAGTCAGGTCAACTTTGGGGATTACCTTTCCACGGCACACTAACGTGTCCCTCATTATAATAAATTTGACGCGCTCTGAAAAAAATCACAACGGGCTAACGTTCTTGGCTTGTGAACTGGGGGGATAACTCGGTTCTCGTGGTCAGTTTTGTCTGTATAGGGGGACGTCACTGATTCGAGGACTGAGAGTCAGGCAGCAATATTTCCTTTTTAGTGTGGTCTCTATAGCACTCTCACGAACGCGAGATTCGAGGTGCTCCCCTTTTTTCTGCGAAAATCTGGTACATGTCTGTGGGACCATGGCTTGTTGGACTTGCTTAAACGGGCTGTTCGGCTTTGCCATTCCTTACGCCCACGCCTGCTTCCGGTTGTTCTAACTCTGGCCTGTCACCGGACCCAGATGAGGGAGGCAAGAAAATGTGCGACAGATGTTGCGCAACTCTGCTATCACTATAAACGAGATTACGCATAAGTCACCGACCCGAGCCAGTCTCTTCTTGAGGCACAATGTGGACGAGTGGTTCGCGACTGTCGAACTCACATGATGGTTTTCAGCAGGCAATTTAGCCAGCTGAGGACTTTAGTTCCAAGTCTGCACTTAATAATCAATGTCTAAGAATGCACGAGGTCTAATGTTTTCACCTTCTTGGGATTTGATGCAGAATGACTCCTATCTAGGCGTTTAATCCGATTATGACGTTAAGACCACAACGAACTTTCTGCCTGCATCTCTAGGAGAGAAACCCAATGAGCAGACGGCGAGTAATTGCGTGGGATGCGGGTTACCAAGGTTACTAATCTATGATTTTGAATTAAGGGTAGAGATTCGGTCAGTTGAAACCTTCGCAAGGAAATTATATAATTTGCTGCTGCTAGTAATGGCTGTCCGCTCGCATTTAAGCAAACCGACTGCATCGGCCTTTTTGGTCAAAAACGATTGAAAAAGGTGTCCTAAATGTACTATGTTCAGTTGTATTTTTGCATTTATAAAAAATAAAAAAATTGAGAGATACAAAACCGTTCTGTACCCTTGTTTAGAGCAACGACTAAGTGGTAAAAATAATGAAGTTCCTCGTGTCTGAAAAGAATTAAGCCTAAAGATTTGGCTAAGCAAATCTGCCAGGATTCCGATGCACCTATGGTTTATCTGTCAATCAATAACCTTGCTTATAGCACTCATTTGATGCTAGCGAAGCTATTAAAAGAATGGGATCGTACTGGCCCAAATTGCCTACTTGTTTCCTTTTTGCGTAAAAGCCAACAGTGTGCATTTAAATCACCAATAAAGAGCATGCTCAGTCCGCGTTTACTGAATATTTTCGTCCTGCATATAGACAATTGTTTATGGCTCATATGTGAATACTGAAAATACCCTTCATATAAGGAGGAAGAAAAGGGACAACGCTCAGCTTCCCAGCCAATTTGATTTATTGCTTAAGGGCACGGCTAAATTTCCGCATTTCTACGCGTTTTTTATGACAGAAAGGCATAGCAGTTGGCTGATGTCTTCAACTGAGTCGGAGTCACTCACACAAGTGCACTAGTTTTATAAAGCAGCTGAGTAAAGCAAACCTTTCTTTTTCTTAGGACACTGAACGTTAAAGCGCGCCCATAGATTTAGAGTCTTCTTCGGACAGTCTACTTTCTGTGATGCAGTCATTTTCCAAGCATCGCATTTTAATTTTAATTCTAGCGGTTTTGATAGTGGTCGTACCCCGAGTGGCGCGGTCCCGTTTTGGAGGTGAAAGAGATATTTATTCAGTACAGAGACTCGGTGCTTGTCAGAGTTCCTGACGCGTGGCAGGCTCCGGATCTGTGCGCGCATCTGACCTCCGGGTGATGTGGGCATGAGATGAGCTAACGTCAGTTTAGTGAGTTCATCAGGCAATAGCAGAGTTTTGGGCGCCCACGATTGGCTGTTCTCAAGGCTGCATTTGTGCATGCCACGACCGCTCAGGAGCAGTGACCGCAGGCGTTGATGCCAGAAAAGGGGTGCTTACATGCGCTTGAGGCAAGCATGCACAACTTTCTATTTTGCCCAAGTTAAGAACTTCTGCATTTTCTAACTTTCTGAGTCTGTTTACAACCTCTTAGTACATCGAGCTAGTTTCGCATTGCTGATCCACTATTTGTTATTTACCTGTGTAATCTTAACCGGACGACGTTTTTAGTATTATATGTTTTCTACTCTTCTTTTTTATGTGTAGAATAATACTTCGTTGGTCGCGAGTGTATCCGTCGCGTCAGAGCATATAAACCAAATAGAGCACACTCCATTGGCTTCCACATTACGACCCTCCATCTTGAGCTATGTGATTGTTTGGAAATCAATTAGAGGAGTGAGTGTTGGATTTTAGCAGAACGACAATAGGACGTGATAAGTCTGCAGCCGCAGAAGTTGTCTTAAATTTCCCCAAGGATGCACCCCGCTGTGAAAACTCTTCACAAACGGTACATTCTTATTTTAAGAACGTCATTTACTTGACACATTTTCTGCGCTTCAACTAAAATTTCGTTACTTTCTAAGGGTTTGCCCACTGCGCATCTTCCCATCATTCTGATGATGTGGGCCGTGGACACTGCCGTATTTCAGTACAAATACATCATCCGCATCTGTGCAAAACCGATCCACAGTAAACAGTCAAGTGGGCTGATAGTCCGCACTTGTGGAAACGAAATCGTGGGCGCCAAATTATTTATGTTGACTTTAATGACAAACGTTCATTGCGCAAAAGTACAATAACAAAATATGCCCGATATCGCTTTAATCGCATCAGCCCCTAGGATATGCCGATGTCCCGTGAAACAGCTTCTCAAGTACCTTGTGATAATTCATTTCGAAATTAACCACACGTTCCCTCTATGTTGCTTGCAGTTCAATTATGTAAGGATTTTATTGTATCATTGTTTGATATCCAAAATATGTGCGGGCTTAAGTTGCCTTACGGCAAACATCTGCTGGGTAGCTACCTTAAGATCTTTAAGAGAAGACAAAAACGTAGGTCCAAATCCAATGAAATATAAACTATGCAATTATTTAATTGGGGATGTTTCATAATTTTTTGCAACAAATTGCAAAATATACCAATGGAGCACACCACTCGTCAGCGTTTCTTAATAAAAGCAATAGGCTGTGAGTTGGTATTAGAAATTAAGGCAGGCTTTAGCCGGAGCAGTGCTTTTCTATAAATAATGTGAAGATTTTTTAGCCGAATACTTATCATCAGTGATATGTATGAATAAACCTGTCTACATCCCAGACCATATTTTAACTCCCGTGAATTAAATTTGACATTGGCCCAAACCATATTAAATACCCTTACTTTTCGGCCAATTCCGATTGGTTTTTTGAAGGTCTGTTTACCAATGATGAAAAAAGTTATTGACTGATTTCATGAAATGACGACCTTGTTTACAAAATACCGTAAATGGAATGCCCAGTCTTTGCCTCAAGGCACGTCGGGATGAATATCTACCGCAACCTGATCGACAAAGTCCCCTGGGCACGATTTTGTGCGAAAAGCACTGTATCGACAGAATAAAACAGAATCTGTCTATTGCTGCGCTGACAAAACGTCGCACGCCAGTGGATGATTGAATGATTAATGTTTACCTTAAGGACCAACTATATAAAAGGGTAACAATCGGGAGATGGCACCCAAAAAAATCTGTTACCTAGAAATAATACCTCTAACAGTGGACTCAACCGCCTTCAGGCTATATCAGCGGTTGCAGGCCTACTTTCCGCACTACTTGGACTTTCCGTGACGGCCTAACATAGGCTGGCCGAACGAACATCGCAGGAGGTTACATTGACGATGGTCGCTGTTAGCCAGCCTTCCCCATCGTTACACACGTACACCTGAAGATACGGCATACATTCGCATTATGGCAGTTTATTACAACACAAAATCACTTTTAAATAGGATAAGTCTGCACATCATGGGACAGGAACAGTTCCCAGGCATCTGTCAAAGACATGGCATTGAGGCCAAACCAAAGACGATACTGTCCTTCGTCTATGTGAGCCCACACAGCTCGACCCTATACAGGGTCTCCCTCGTGGAGTTTCCTTTTCAGTCTACTCCAGTATGCCTCAATGGCATTGGTGTGCCGTCCGGTGGTAGGGGCCTTGAAGTTCTTTGAGTGGTTGACAGACAAATGCAAATAACCTTCTAAGGGAAGACGATTATATGCCTTCCACACGTCCGTTACCATATACTGCCTTTGGCGACCCATTTTGTAATAACGGAACGGAGAGCGGGCCAACTTCGATCATTCACCTGTTCAAATAAGGCTTTCTGTCGGCTAGTATCATACATCCCCACCAGCCACCACCCATAAAGCGCCTATTACCACCTGTCCCGTAAGAGAGACTGCTTTGGTTAGGCGGTTTTTTTTGGGTGCCATCTCCCGATTGTTACCCATAAAAGTCTGCATACCAGAGCATTTGTGCCAATCCTTCGCTCTAACCTGTTATAGTCAATGTGAGATAGCGAATGCGTCAATGTGTAATGATGCCAAACATTTCTCCAGTCCTGGAACATTTAGCTTATACTTACGATTTGCAATGAAACGTTGACTGAGCTTTCGTGTTTTTCCATCTCAACAATTTGTAATAACAGGGCACAAGATGATTGTACGAAGTCCAAAGGTAAGAGCGTACGAGTTTTCCGATGCCAATAAAGCGCTTTTATCAGTCTTGTTGTGATAAAACTGAGAGAGTATGCGTACTGGTGAGCTTAAGCAGTTAAAATTTCTCGATACTTAAGGACTGAACTGTTGAAAAATAACAAATATTTTAAAATAGTATACAAATGAAGGCTCACCCTAAACACAACTACTGGCAATCGGACTCTTAAAGGTGATATAATTAAATGGACGTACCTTCATAACGCTAAAATATTGTTTTTTAAAATTAAAATTACGCATCAGTGAATGCTGCATTAAACTAAATCTGAAACTTTTTTGTTTCTCTGTTCTCATCCATACTGGAAATGACATTCTCCATCACTCTCTTCCCCTCCCCTGGGGTCAAAGACTGATTGCTGGCAACAGCCTGTGGCCGAACAAAACGCCTATGCGGCATGGTTACAATTGCCTGCCAGAATTGTCAGGCAAAGTTGGAACTAAAATTGTTTCCAGGGCGATCTTCCCTATTTTTGCTCATCAACCGTCTGAAAACTATTCGAAGCGGCTGCGGCAGCGACGTCTGACCACTTTCAAAAGTGGGAAATTTCATCTGCCCACTATGGGCATCTACTGTCCAAATTCAGCATTCCTCTTCAACTCTATTTGGTTGTAAGTTAGCACAAAAATGAGAGCGAGTTGCATAGATCTAGTGACAAATCGTCCAAGACGGGGTTCTTCAGAATGCGCCGCATGACTGTAATGAAAATCATCAAGGAAACTTGAGAAGTGAAAAGTGCTGAGCCTACACAACGCGAAACATAGAAGGTTCCATTGCCCTATTTTGTAATTCTAATAGAGACGAGGTTCATTTAAAGACTCTGTCTGGGAGGTGTGTTTTACTATGAGTATGTTCTTGAACTGCGATTTCAAACTCAGTACAGTTAAGCAGAAAACTCAGTACGTTTGGTATTTGCAGGAGTGGCTGCAATTCCGACCCCCTGCTAATTGTTTCGTAAAGACAAGCGACTGTTCGTTTCGTTGAGTCAAACACGTATAGGGAGAAGCCAAAAGTGACTGACGACCAAGGCCTTTATTGTTAGGATTATGGGCTATTATAAAACAGTAATTTCAGCATCGATAACCAGAAGACTCTCTCAAACAAACCTCTATGGTAACGTGCCACCGTTTTGGCGTTTTCAGGCTAGCAATATGCAGAGGTTTTACGCATTCTATCGAAAAATAAAGGTTAAAAGTTAGAATGAAGTTCTTTCAGTATGATTCTGGGTAATAGAAGTTCCCTCTAATATTTTCCTTTAGCATTTTTTATCTTTTAACCTTTTTGTCCCCCGGATTAATCTGTGAGGGTTTCAAAAATTGATAATGTATGTCAGCTTTATGCGTATGTCTCTCTCTCTCTCTCTGACTTCTCTTCATGTCCACTCTCGTTCTGATGACATTCAGCACGAAACTAACCAGTAAAACAAGACCCCAGCTTCAGTGTATTCTATGTTTACCAGGAAATTGCGCAGCCAGAGTAAGCAAAGCCAATAAGGGATTGTTTTTTGCACGAGCGTGGTAAGTACCAGTCTTGCTCTCCCAAGATTTTCGAGTTTGCATCCTGGTTATTAATTACTTAATTCAAGTTAATACTCTGGGCATCCGTTTTTGTACGATTCCAATATCTGCATATGAGATAACGGGAGATTTGGTTAATCACTTTGAAATCATCTCGCAGATTAACAGTGAAAATACACCTAGTTTTTTTAACTATCAGTGGAATCTTCAAAAGCGTCTCATAAATCAGCCAGTGTATGTAGAGTAAATGACGGAGCCAGTTAAGTACTCCGTTTAGACGATACAGATGTGCATGAAAAACAATTGAGTTGCAAATACTTTACAGGTTATTTTAGCAGGAGAACTTTATAGGACTTTTAGTGAGACCGGAGTGTTGAAAGGGTGCAAGATTTATGAACCAACGGCGAACAACAACCCTTTTCCTGTTTAACAAGTAACAAAACGCACACAATTTTACTCGGTGTTTGTCATCGGTTTGCGCCGAGTCGCGTGCTCGCATGTATGGAAACTAGCCTGGCACTCAGAAGTAGACTGTTTTAACAGCTTTTCCAGCCCTAACTGCGGGATATTCTGCGTAACCTTTGTGTTTCAGGAATCCTTGGCGTTCAGTTAGCCGGATATTCACAATGATAAATATAGCCACTGACTAGTCACACCTTAGATGCTCAGTGCCCAAAGTGTCGTGCGTTTTCGCCAACCCGTCAAAAAGGAACCGACAGTACGAATACCATTCTAGTGGTTTTGTTTGCAAACTGGTTTTACCCAGGTTAGTGAGTCGTTAACTCATGCTTACAAAAGATGGGTAATTTTTCGAAAAAAATATATAAGCATATAAGCTTTAAGGGCTAGTTTAGAGGGATTTTTGCTCCGTATATATTCGGAATAAAGCACAGTTACTTTTTACGAGACCATTTTATTCCACTAACTAATTACTTTCACACTAATGTTAAACAAACGTGGACATTGCTTTAAACAATCCAATTATCGACTCATATGTATGAGACTACTAGGAACATACGGCGATCGCTTAAAGTTATTCAGACTTGTTATATAGCAGTAAACGTTTGATTATCATGAATTGGTGTGCTGCACCGACCGAAACTTTAAAGCAGCTTCCAAAGTATGCAAATTTAACGAGCAGCAGTATTCAAAACCAGTTTAAACGGCTCACGTGGCACATAGTGGTAGAGTTTATCAATTTTGTTCAAATTGACAAGCTTCCCACCTTCTGTTATATTCAGGCAAACTGTTCAAGCATAATCTGTTGGCCTATTTGTTTTTCCTTGCAACTGTAATTCCGATTATGCTTTTGAAGGTATGCATTATAAACGTTAAAGCTTTGGCTGCCAACCATGTTCGCATTTGCCTTTAACCTTTGATGTCTTTTGATTAATCCGCATGCGTTTATTTCTCTTTTATGCAGCAGTTCAGTGGTAAGTACCAGTACAATTTTCCCAAAAAGTCGCGCTCTACAAAGTCAGGGTAAGCTGGCATTGCGACTTTTGGCTAACCTAGCCACTGTGGCCAGCACAAGTGTCGCCGGACAAACAGAGCAGTTGTTTGTCTTTTTGTGACTGGGCGTGGACGGGTGGCGCCACTTTCAGGCTACTTTCTGAATGCTTCAAATCGCATCCGAGGGGAATCCAGCCTGTGGTGCAGCTGGCTTACAAGTGATATGGGTTTGAATCTCATGTTTTTCGACCTATGTCGACTGCGACTTATCGATGACAGTGAGTTGACCAGAAAGGGCCAATTGTGCCTCCCTTTTCTTCCATCGCAATGGCAGATGGTTCATCTTTAGGCGGTTAGCTGCTGACCCTATATCGGGCGAAATTCAAATGTTCTCCCCTGTTCTATAGGTAGGAGAGATCTGTAATATTTATTTCCACTTTAACTTTATATATCATTCAGAAAACAGACCAAAGGCGCCCTCAAATTTATCATTTAGGCCAAAAATCAAAATTCAATCTGCACATCGGCTATTTTCACTTTTTTGTACCGCATTGAGGTTAATCAGAGTACTGCCTGAATTCCAGAGGGTTGTAAGTACATTAGGTGACCTCAGACAGGAACGGGGTTGGATGCACGCAATCAGAGTACACTAAAGAAATAAAGTCTGGGATCAGTTTCCTAATAATGAAGAGAATATTTTGACGTCAAACGGCCGGGCATGATACTACTTTCAGAATTTACCATAACGAGTGTTTCAACTGACCGAATCACCGATTGTGTACCGAGTGTTCGGTTCGGTCTGGTGCAGAACTAGGAACAAAGGATGTTCATGACTACTTTTCATGTAAAAATGATCAACCCGGTGTATTTATGGAACCCAGAACTACTGTGACCAAGTGCTGAATCGTAAAAATATAGAAACATGTTAAATCTGAGAGCTTTCGTAGTTGCTTCCATTAGGTCCAGTAAACGAGGAGGGCAACAGCTGCAGCTAACGTTAAACTGAGAAACTGTTAAACATGGGCATTGTTTTTAAAGCACCTTTAACTTAGCTTTATTAAAGGTAACTTACTCAGCTGCAAGTGGAACCCCGCCATTAAGAATACATAACTCATAAAGCTCGATGCTCTTGCCGGACAAGAAGTAGTATCCAGTTTTTTCCATAGAATACATTTTGCCCCTCTGAAAAGTGGCTTATATTTTGCACTTGACGTTATCCGTAAGAGAGGCTGCTGTGATGTTCTTTTTCTGACCCAGAAGTGAGCCGCCTACTCCTTAAGCATGAAGTCATTTAGTTTTGTTTAGGAAATTAAGGCCACCTGTTCTTCGAGGCTTGGAGCGACCAAACTGGCCTGTAATACAAAATGACGTCTGTGGCACGGACTACAACAGCTAAACGCCCTTAACTTCGACATCTAAAAGGTGAGTTAATCAGACCGAGGTAGTGCGCTCAGACCAGTTACTTATTTTTGTGTCCCTGTGGGGTGAGCCTTTTCAGATAGAGATGGTTGTATTGCGTATTCATTGTCTACCGATAGCAGTTCTTTAGGACACAGGGGGAATAAAAAGTGTGTGATTTAGTTTTCCTTATGACGGTAGTTTCCACCGACTTCTTTGGTTGGTTTATGCGAAAAGGGTTATACAAATATTTTAGAGTATGCATCCTTTAATGATTATTTGACAGGCCTGCGAAACAGACTCTTTTAAACGATGTTCTGCTATATCTTGGACTTGAACTTTTTGCCTAATGATTTTCGAACCGAAACTGTGCGTGAACTTTATCTTTTTACCACCTTTTTATTTTAACGAAACATAACTGACTGAAAGTACCAAATATTGGATTAAAATCTTTATTACGTTCACTTTGCATTTATCAGTCATACTTTTAGATCGCTGATTATCTTTTGTTGCACACCGTATGTGAAGGCGGTGAGCCGTAGCTCTAAGGCCGGACCGAGCATTCAGATTACGTCCGACGATCTGAACATATCATTGAACACCAATACCATGCAGCTTAATCCCCTATGTCGCCTGATTGTAGGACAGTTTATGCTCTTTGAACTCTATTCCGCCCTGATATTGGATAACACGGTAAGAAGTCTGCGAAAGCAAAGGGATAGGAATTATAGGTTTTGGTGACCAGTTGCTGCTTTCAATCGTCACTAATCCCTCACTTTGCATTGGCACACCTGTATCTCCTTCCTTAGCTCCAGGTCTAATCAAACCGAGGCGCTCCAGCCAAAATTTATCGTGTTTGACTTCATGCAAATAGGACACGGGCGTTAAACTTCTGTGTACCCTCATGTGGATGGTTTAGTGGAACTAGTTGTCCCGACTCTTATCTGTGCTTCAAGTCCAACGAACACGTGGGCATGCGTAGCGTACTGGACAGAGCGTTATCAAGTCCACCAGAAGGACCGGGTTCGCATTTCTGTCTTCAGGATTTTTTCGATATTACCCATCGACTACTGTCATGTGTGGGGTATCACCATTCAGAACCCACTTTCTGATACAGTAGCGGAGCACTGATTATCTCGTGATCAAGGCTCGGCCATTTAAAGTGGACGACTTGAATTCTGGTATGGAATACTCCTTTCATACTAGTCTGAGATGTTGTTCACTGATGAGTATTCAGTAACCACTCGCAAGGTAAGCTACTTACCAGCGACACTACATTGCTCTCGTTCTTGTGTTTGTTTTCTATATTCTTTTTCCGGAAAAGGTTCAAATGTAAGGTAGAGAATCCATTAGGTTCATTTTTCTATTCTTTATTATAGTTTTAACTAGCAATACAGTTTGAAAACAATGAACTGTACGACCGCCATGTGGCAGACTTAAATAAATATGTGGCCTACTCATTTTCGCCCGCTATTATATGTTTACGTCTTACTCTAGTGTTTCTTAACTTTCCTCTATGTGGACGTAAATGTTCAAACTGAGCGTTTTTAATTGGAAGTTGAGAAATATTTTCAATGTGTGGAAGTCGAGACACTATCCGGACTTGCCATAGAGTCCTTTTTACATTATGAAAATCTCGTTAAATCCAAGGGCAATCAACCCCTAAAGGTTAGTTGTGGTACAAACCAAGACTATTCATTGTCAGTGGAGAACCATGCACCTACTTACTCCGACTACAGGACGGAAACGGGTCTTTTTTGTTTTTTCTTGGGGCGCCAAGGCAAAGTCACATGAGAGATGGCTCTAAAGCGAGGATAAACTGGCACTTAAAGGCATTACTGTCAAACATATGGGACTGCAATGGTCGACTCTGGTTGCCTTGCTGGGATTCATTACTTAGCTCAACTTGAGATTATTTATATACTTTAGAGGAATACCTCAAAATATTCGGTCATTCCACACTCTCAGTAGTTCCCATTCTCAAATCGCATAGTTTCATGAAAGAGCGTAGAACTTTCTTACAAACTCGGTGATTAATCCGAAATCATTTTACCACTAGCTACGATTTCACAACAGTGCATTAAAGAGTCGTCTCTCATGAACTGCATGAATGTATTTAGAACAAGTTTTAAGGTTTTTGCCTATGATCCTCTTATTCCGGAAGAATGATGAAGTTATTTCCGTTTAGGTTGTAATATATCTTATAACACTTAGGTCCAACCGTCTCTGGAAGAACGATTCCATGTGTAAGCGTTCCTTAATCACAGTCATAAGACGTGCACTAAATGAAATGTATGCATTTTGTTTACATGGTTTTCATTCGTCCCCTCTCCAGACACCTATCTTTCGCCGAAATTTTAAAATGCGTACTTTGACTATTTGCATTTCCGCAGTCCAGAATGTAGATGCTTGTTTCGATGACTATCTGCTTTAGACCGTTTGTGCAGTGCGCCTATCTTTTCGTCTTACAAAGCACTCATAGCTAAGACCGTTTGGAGACTTTAAATTCCCGCACATCGATTCAGACTAGGCCATATCAAACTCCGATTGCTAAACGAGCACCTATTTCCACTAATTCCTCAACGTCAGGTTCAAAGCAGTAAAAAATACCTATAAATTTTGGACGCTGTCTTCCTTTCCGATGTTGTTTGTAGTTTTGACGTTTACCAGCAAAGCCACAGTCACTTGGCAGCACTCCTCCGCCTTCAGATACGAACAGATGCAACTGCCACTGAGACGGGACATTTCGCGTCAGTCTCTCTTTTGCGCTTTTCATCGATCCCTTGACTACTTAAGTGTTTTGCAACGTCTGAGAGTTTGCTCCCCACGTTGTTAGCGCAACCCACTTTCCTCTTCCATAGACCACCAGTTGTCTGACAGAAAACTGCCGGATTTGGACCACCAAGTTGACTGTCTTGGCACGGAGGTGGGCATAAAATGACGATCATCCGGTTTAACGTCATATTTGTCCGCCTGCACGCAGTCTATTCTATAGTAAACATGCATTCAGTAAATGTGCCAACTCATAAAATATTGATCGAAATTCTGAAACGCGTTTTCGATTCAAAAAGATTACTTAGGTAGTAATGTAATATTAATTATCATGCAGCCTAATCCCAAGATTAATCAGTTACTTCAGGATGCCAGCTTTTTAATGAACTTCTTTCCGGCTGCTTACAAAGATTACACCCTGTAAAAAATGACTACTTGAGTAGCAGGAATTTTTCTCATTGATTTCCGATGCGTTTGTAAATTCAAATATATTTCATTGAAAACAGTCCTAAAAATATTCGTTCTTTACTTATTTGGTGGACAGTTAAGTGTTCTTTAAGTTTTATAATTTAAAAAACTTCTCTAATTCCCGAGTATTTTTGAATCCGACCTGCTGTTACACTTGCAATTTATAAAGACCTCGGAAATCAATGAGAAAGGTTTTGCTAATTAAGTAGTCATTTGTGTAGGGTGTAGTTTTTGTGATCTGCCGGAAAGAAGTTCATTCAAAGGCTGGCATCCAGAAGTAACTGAATTATCCTGGGCTTATGCTTCATGATAATTAATATTACATCCCTACCTAAGTAATCTTTTCGAATCGAAAATTCATTTCGGAATCTCGGTTAGCATTTAATGAGTTAGCAAATCTACTGTATTTGTGCTGAATATCGTAGGGGTTCGTTACTTGAAAAGAATTCGAGGCGGCCCTTGTGGTGTCTCCTGCCGTTGCAAGATCGGACGACCGATATGAAAAACAGCAGGACGGTGATTAAAAATAGACACCCGAATCAACCAGTAAGTTATGCAGGAGGAAAAACAGGCAAGCCAGGAGCGAGTCTCATCTGCCTGTGGTAGAAAACCAAAGTTATGGGTTGAAAGGGTCTAAACCCTCTGAGGAAATCATGCCACGTAATTCACTTTTTTACAAATAGGATTTAAACTTTCTGATGTGAGCCGTCAACAATTGAATTAGTATCCAAGCGAATTGGGTACGAATGAGGAGTCACAGTGTTGTTGAGGGTCGAAAAATTGTCCGATAACCAGTAAGCAATTGTACTGCGAGAATATAGTATTTTGATCACTGGATTTTGGAGCCAATTAGACTTGTGTTTAAAGGATCTGCTTGTTTACTAGTTTCGCCCTTCATATAAACGTCCTTCTGACAAAAACGTGAATATTTGATAAAAATCGGGATTGACTGGAAGAGGAAGAGTATAGTTGCTATTCGCATTCTGAGGACTTTCTAACGGATGAGAAAACCAGCCCCTTTTTGATTCTGTTTCGCGAAATTTCATGCGTAAATAATACTGATATCATGATCTGCTGTTCCGCTTATGTCAACCGCGGGCGGAATTATATTAATTATACGTTACAGTTCTGGGTAGCCACACCTTATGAGAATTTTTGCTTGCAATCAAACTCTGCATCGAGCTTCCAGATGAAATAGCTATCCTCCGTTTTTTCAGGGGGCTACCAATGACTTCGTATGCGCTGTACGGAAAAAAATAGACGGTTTGGAAAATAACTAATTTGATGGGACTCTGACAGTCTTCAAGGCCGGGCATAGTGCGCGAATCGTGGTTTGAAGTTTTATGTTAATAACCGTTTGGTAGTACACGGGAAGAGGAACACCGCAAGCAAAACAGGCGGTCTTGCACTAAACTTCAGGGCCATGGGATTAGGGTTGGCGTTAAGTTTAGGGCAGTATTAGGGTTGGTGTCAGTATCAGGGTTAGGACACATACATTTCCATCCCGTAGTGTCCTGCCGACCTCTTATAACATATTTTTCCTTCAGTAGGTGCAGTTTTTTAAACCTCAAATGTACTTCATGGATTTCGTGGAGTGCTTTGAACGGAATCATAATAGGTGTCTTGGCTGTTGTCTTCTTCGGTTGGTCACATACTAACAGCGCTGACCTAAAAAACCATGGCAACGAACTTGGCCTACCCATACGGGACTAAGCAAAGTGAAAGGGGAGTGAAATGCCCAAGTCTACTCTGGGTCACAAGCAGCTGCCAGGAAAATGCTTAAGTAAAAAGTCGCTATGCTTACTTGATCCCGAGTATGGTCTGCGTGCTTTTTATAGTCTTTGAAACCTGTGGAACTTTTACAGGTTTGAGTATCTCATATGAACTCGTTGGCGGTGATTTTTCTTGCGTGCAAAACTTTAATATTCATCATGAAATACGTTCAGCACGATTTGTCAACTTAGTCGGCACAAAATCCTGCATACCAGCCGATAGCGGAACTGATTTTTTAAGAGTTAGATCATAGAAACACGTTTACCCTACCATTCTTTTGCATCTTCCTCTGAAGCAGACTACATCCGCCGGACAACGCGTACCCTTATAAGATTCGTAAAGACCTCTTTCGGGTTTGACTAAAGACGATGTGCATCTCTGGCCCAGTTCTGCATTATCTTAAGTGCGCAGACCACAGATGGAAGGCAACCAAACGTCGTCTACGGGACGACGTAGAGCCACTCAGTGGTGTAGTAATTACCCCTCGCCTCCACTTTTACCGCTAGATAAACCACATAATTTCGTTCTAAAATATTCTTTGATAAAGTTATCATTAGGCTGTATCATGCCTGCCAGAAAAACCAATTCGACTGCTCTTTTGCATTTCAGTGAATTTATTATATGCTGAACGTAGAATTACATGAGTCGTGAAGAAGGATGCACGATCGCTGGAACAAGAGCTTTATTAGCCTGACGCTTCGGATTCTCACTCTAATGCATCATCACAGACTGAGTCAGATAAGGGTGGTCAACTGCCCAGTTTGTAGTTGCTAGACCGCTACATGCCTCTCACAGTTGGCAGCTCCCGAGTGCATCACAGCTGGACGGACCAGGTTTTAAGGAATGCAGTTGCCATTCCGCTGCTATGTGTTTGTGTGCCGGTCGAAATTATCGGCTTCCATGCTCATCGCACGCAATCGATCTCCTGACTGCCGGATTTCGTCATCCATGTGGACCCTTGTGCGATTTGGCTCGTTGACATTGACACTATTAACAGTGGTCATCCGCACGCTCCCCTCGCGGTTAACTACTTTCCCTAGACAAAGTCTCAGTGCCGAATATGAAGTCCGGAGGTCGTTGCTCTTGCTTATTGATTGAGGACCGAAAAAAACATGACTCGAGCAATTCGCGGCTCACGCGGTTGTCACCTCTATCAAGAATGTCTGTTTCGTCATACTTTAATGTATGGTTGGGTCCGGTCGAATGAGCCGCGACTTGACAGCTGGCGTCATTCCTCCTCACTGCTGCTGCGTGCTCGGCCATCCACGTTCGTAGTAGTCTTTCAGTTCCTTCGACATAGTTGCTTTGCTCACAACTGCACCAGACCGGGTAAACAACCTAAGATGTTTCTTGCCGTGACAATGAGTCTTTCGGCCCCATGATCTGTCGCCTTAAGGTTGTCTCCGATCTGTGTACCACGTCAATTCCAAGGGGTTTGAGAAGGCAGCTGACGCCTTCTGAGGTCAGCTGGATTTCGTCTGTCGTCTCTTTTGCGCAGGCGCTGGTTGGCGAAGTTGCGCGGATATCTATTGGCTTTGAATACCTGGTGAGTGTATTGTATCACACGGACTGGAAGCAACCATAAGGACCTTGATCATGAGGCCGAAAGACCGATTGTCACGGCAAGAAACATCTGGTTTGTCTATGTCGGTAATAACATACTTCTTATATCATGCGCCTCAGTGCGGCTGTTGGTTGTGCTCGAGAGAGAGCCCGTAAGGCACAACGGGCCGACTGAGTTCCTTAAAAACGATCGGTGAGTCCGGTAACGTGTTTCTTTCGATTAAATGTCGCATGTAACGCTTTTCACAGGCTGTCATGGACAATACCTATCAAAAACGTTACTTTCGACGTTTAATCGAAATAAACACGGTACCGTAATGTTTTCAGTAACACGTACAAAAAGATTACTGGAGCAGCGGGGTCCGAAACCCGGGCGCCCTCAGGCATCGGGGTAATATTAAATTATAGATACCCGCGTTACGTTAGCAGTAGGTATGAACAAATCCTTGGTTTGGTGTATCAGAGGATTCCTGTCAGGTTGAGCAAAACTGTTCGAGTAATAGGCCAGGAAACTATTGGAGATAAAGTAGCCTACCTCATACTCGCTCTGGTTTCGCTAATTTTATGTTTTCGTCTTTTCTAAGTTAAAAACTGACTTTAACGGCATAGTAGGAGCAACAGAGCAAAAAGGTTATGGTGTGTTGGAATACGCGTTCCGTGCTGATAATTTTAGGTTTATGAGTTGGTACGACTAAATGTTTGCGGAGGTACTTGAACCCTTGGAGTGTGCCTCATTAGCTTCAAAAGCATTTCATCCCATCTCTCGTCGGAAGTTTGGAATTCACCACGATGAACCACATTTAGTTCTGCAGTTGATGGCTATGGCACTATAAACGGAATTCCGACCGCATCACGTTGGTTATTTGAGCTGCAAAAGTTTCCAAAGAAGGATTCAGAAGACCAGGTGATGAGCATACGTGTACTTTTAACAAATTCTCGTCGGTCACTATATTTATATGGGGGCGGGATACAAGTAAACCATGCAAACAATAAGAGAAATTTGTTTAAGTCAGTCATTTCGTATGAGTGGGTGTAGAAATAGCCAAGGTAATAAAAGACAGTGAGTTGAGAGTCAATAGGAAAGGGGAGCGGCGAAAAAGTGCATACACTTAACAAACCCTTGGCCACGGTAGGAGTGGAGCTTGCGCCGAGTTCTTCTGCGCGCACAGGACCGGCTTCCATAACTGAATGGCAGCCGCCTTTGATGTTGCTAGCGGAAGTCGACCCTTGAGACCTTGTAAACCACGTGGAAAGCTTAATTGGGATCGGAATTATTCCCGGCATCAATAATGTTTACGAGAATGGCGTTGTTTACGATTTTGCTTGTCCTTTTCCCGACAATGTCGGGAGCTGTTTTCGCATTCTTTGGGATAGGCGCATAGTCGTAGATCAATAAAACAGGCTCCACGGGGTTATGGGAATGATTAGAATCACAGCTCCCAGCGACACCTCGTAGTTCAGGTGGCCGGGGCTTTGGCTGTACTAAGGCCTTCCCCTTGCTGTCGTGCGTCCAAATCCCACCACGTTCGTTGGGTTTTTCACAGTTGGGTTTAAACTAGCTATTTAAAATCTGTCAAAACACCTTTGATAATTATACCTGACGACAGTCTGTAGTGATACTCGGTGTAGATCGAACAAACCGAAGAAGATTTTCGACGTGATTGCACGCATTTAGTCACGTTTTTGATGATATGAATGCATTGAATGACTCGGACCATTAGGGAGAAAAATCTGCAGTAAGGGAAATGAATGCTGGCCAAAACTACTATTGTTAACCATGAAAATAGTGGGATTGCAGATTTGAATCAGAAGAGAGGTACCGGGGTTAACGGATACATCTTCACGGACTGGGCATGGGTGACAGACTGCAAAGTCACCAGCCCTTCCCTCGAATCGAACCAGGGCTGAGATGCTGCAGACCACAGCTTCCAGCACTGCGAGCGACAAACTCGGCGTATTCGGAACTCAGAAATGGTGGGAACTGCCCTGACTGTAAGGAGCGACTGGTAGTTCTTCCAAAGAATAGATCCCTTTGCAGAATTTGTACGTTTCTGAATAACTCATTCCACATAGGAAACGTGTTAGCAGAAAAAATAACGATGCTTCACTGTGCATATCAAACCAAGAAATAAAAAGGCCTCGCGTTAACTTTTGCGTCAAAGACGGTCAAGATTCTTCAAAGTAGCTAGTCGATTAAAATTACGACGATTTTATAACTTAAGCAATATAGACGTCTCCATCGTAATCAGCGAAGCTACAGAGAGCTAAGCTTGTGAATCCACAACGCTCTTGTTAATTTAAGCGCCCGTATTCCCAGGTTGAAATTCTATTACTCAAAAGATTCTGGACGAACTCAATTTTCTCCCATTCAATAGCGCACAGACGACCAAACAAAAGTGGGCGACATTATAGTACAGACTTAAATTGCATTTTGTAGAGCCGGGTTATAATGCCGTTAGTCTTAAAGTGTCAGATGACAAATCCAGCCGTTGTACAGTGCGTGACCTACCTCATGAAATGTTGGCTGAAATCCTGAAATGCGTTTTCGATTAGGAAGGATTACTTGGTCGCGGTTGTGATACTGATTATCTTAAGGTATACTCTTATAACATTTTGGACTCGTCAGGATGTCGGCTTTTAAATGCACTTCTTTTCAATCTCCTTTAGAAAGCTTGCTCGGTGAAAAATGACTACTTAAGTAGCGTGCATTTTTCCCATTGATTTTCGATGGTCTCGGAAATTCAAATATATTTTGTAGAAACCACAGACAAAAAATATGCTTTCTTTTAGTCAATCAATAGAGAATTACGTCTTCTTTATATTTCATACTTAAGGAAGGAGTATAATCAGGTTTTAAAAAAGTTTTTTAATTGCCGAAAAACTTGGAGCCTGATCATTCGTTGCATTAGCGCTAAGTTATTACACTCTACAAGGTGCATGCGTTCCGCGTAAAGAAAATCGCACATTTTTCCATGTCATTAAAGAGATATTATACAGGGTCCATAAAATTTCGAAATGGATGCGGACCATGTCGCACATTTCATGAGGGGCAGTGGTAAACGGCCAGGTACGATGCTATGTAAATGGACATTTCGCTGTCTTAAAAAGCCTCATAATTAGAAACTTTTTAAAACCTAATTATACTCCTACCTTAAGTATAAAATATAAAGAAGACTTGATCATCTATTGATTGACTAAAAGAAAGCATATTTTTGTTTGCAGTTTCTATAAAATATATTTGAATTTCCGAGACCATCGAAAATCAATGGTAAAAATGCATGCTACTTAAGTAGTCATTTTTCACCGAGCACGCTTTCTAAAGGAGATTGAAGAGAAGTGTATTTAAAAGCCGACATCCTGCCGAGTCCAAAAGGTTATAAGAGTATGCCTTAAGATATTCAGTATCACAACCGCGACCAAGTAATCCTTCCTAATCGAAAACGCATTTCAGAATTTCAGTCAACCTTTCATGAGATAGGTCACGCACTGTACATGTTTTGGAGACAGCGCGGATTTGGTCTTCCAAGAGAGCGGGATACGCTGTTTGCGACATACCCAGGTCATTAATAACTACTGATGCATTCTAATATTGTGACCGACAATAGTCATTTGGAGTTGATGATCGTCGCCATAAACCATATGTGTACCAAGAAAGAGAAAGACATCACAAGCAACATCAGTGGGCAAAAGCCCGCAATCCATTAACAAGCGCAATGAACTCTCGGTACCATATTCGGCGCCGAGGCCGTCTCAGAGCAGGAGACTCACTCACGTGGAAAGGGCGCGGGCGCTCAACTATCCTGGTGAGAGCGGGCCAAAATGCCGAGTAAACATCACGTCAATATCCAACAGAGATGATGAAATTGCCGCAATTAACAACTCGGACGCGGACTGACGAGCCCTCATCGCCTTAATTATGACCCCTAGCGGTGATCGCGAGGGCTGTTAATTATAGTACGCATGTAGCCCCACGGCAGCTACGTACGATGCATACGACAGTCTTAGTGCCTCCACTATCTGCGATCGTCTCTGATGACAGGTTCGAGTGAGAATCCGAAACGTCAGGCTAATAAACTTCTTGTTCCAGCGATCGGATCTCCTTCTTCTCCTTCTGAAAAGCCTGTAGGTCGTTTCTTAAGTCCTCGAACGCGATGTTTAGGTCCAGTGGCCCGTACCGACAGGCAACTCTCAGATCTTCAGCATACAGGAAGAGCCTACCATTCTCAAATAAATCTGGTACATCACTGACAAAAAGCCAAAATAAGAGCGGACCAAGTACACTCTTCGCGCATTTTTGGTTGGAGATAACACTGGTACTCTCAACTTGTGTGCAAACGCCCTGATAATACGATATTGAATTTGACAATTTACCACCTATTCCGGAAGTGGAAATTTTCAAAATAAAAAGAAGAACGAGGTCGAGGTGATCAAAAACCTTAGTAAAATCGAAATCCAGCGTGTAAAGAGCAAAGCTATTGTCCCCAGATTGCAGAAAGTAATCAAAGAAAGAGAGCTGGCAGGTGTCGCGAGACCGATCTTTGAGCAATCCATGATGAGCAGAGCTCGGTAGATTATTCTCTGTTAATTTAACACCGTCATATCCCTAGTCACTGTCTCAAAGATTTTTGAAACTACTCGGAGGGTGTTTATTGGTGGAAAGCCTTCGAATGACGTAGATTGGCTGTGCTCGGAGATAAGTGGAATGTGTGATCCACAAAGTAGGATAGGTTTCACTTTCGAAATCGAGATTAAATGTCACGCGGTAGAGATGGCAAAATCTCATTTGCCTCCACTTTTAAAGTGGTGACCGGGACACCGTGAAGCCCATGACAGCAAGACTGACGAAAACGCCGAGTCTCTACGGCTGCAGCCCTGGGACTGACAGTTATAGTTTCGAGAACGACGCCTATCTAAACCAGGATATTCCGAAGCGGAGCGGTCGAATTTTTAATAAACGTCTTCGAGAAGAGAGCATTAGAACTATCAACGATCAGCCTGCCATGGTGTTTTCGTGAGCTTATCGGATGATGGGATGCTGCAGTAGTTTCTGCCAATAAATTATTTGCCCTCCTGCATTTTTTGCGTTCTTTTAAAACTGAAGTGTTTCATGTTTGCGGAAGACAATGGGTGGTCTTACAATAAGAATGGGCGGAGCCGTTTAGCGAAAGTAATTACGATCAGCATTTATCGTCGGTAATTAAATCGGTTCCGATGTAAAAAGACTGGATTTTGCTGGCAAAACGCAATGTTTTTAGCCGTATATTCCGTCCGTCAGTGAGGGTACTTAATCATGACGAATATACCGGCCTCAGTATCCAAAAGGAAAGACTTGGCGCCGGTAACCGTATTAGGAATATTGAGGGCTGAGGCAGATGCCGCTCGAACCCTGCATCCACTTGACAATCCACCGTCCAATCCGGTTCGCGTTTCCTCTCCGTCAGCCTATATACTAGCCAGATTGTCTCAAAAACGGTTACAAAGCGATGAGAATCGACGAAAATCGAATAGTGTCACTTTTTAGAAGTTTCTCCTTTACTCATATCACTGACTTCGTGGCCAAAATTATCAACTTGGCCACAGGTGATTCACACTTCGAGGGGTTGTATCGAACTCCCACATCCTGTAATGTCAATAATACTACGGAAAGTCTGCTTTGTGTTGTTTAGGGGTCATGACGAAAATGGTCATGTCATGAAGGTGAAGCAAGCATTAATACGGATACAAACCGACCAATATCACTTGCATCAATGCCTGATGTGTAACAGCATTTCACAGCCCGAAAGGCACAGTCTTAAGTTCGAATAGCGCTTGAAGATGTATAAAGGCTATATTTTGACGGCCGATCGGCTCGACGTCGACTTGCCATCACTGGATTTCACATTCGTTGTTGATACCAAGCAGATACCGGTTAGTGCGTCGAGTGTTCATCCAATATATGGTAGTAAGGAGGACTCGCGTATAGTAGTAGCATCAGGTCCGCGACAGCCGACCTAAAGCAAACAGTCTGTTGTGCACTTTGTACAAGTATGACAGGTGAGGCCGATGGCGCTTTAGAGGGTTGCATGACGCCAGATGCAAGCAATGAGTCCATTTGGTCGGCGAATCTTTCTCGAAATCGTCCCAAAATCCAATGAATGGTTGCAGGATAAGCTTAGCTGAACTCCTATCCGTGGTACGACACATAAGCCGGCACGTTCTAAAAAAGTTTAGTCCACTGAAAACACATCTTAGAACCGACATAAAACGGCTCCAAGAGTGCAAATGCCCTGGCTGTGTGTGACTGACTACGACAAAATACTATCGATGTTTGTCGTGGAGATCTCTGCTGACGAGGGAAGTTTTACGCAAGCTGCCGCTCCGTCGAATAGGGAAGCCGTTTTTATCTACAATAAGTTCGTCCAAGCTGGTAGTGCTGTCCTTGAAGTTAATGACGCAGTCCCGTTGCAAAAGAAAACCTGTGCCTTAAAACGCATCACGCGTCAAAGTCGACGCTACAAAAAGGATATGGTTCATGTCCTTGTGGAAGCAACGGGTGAGGAGTTTTGCTACATCTTGATGCCGCAGACAATGGGTCGGCTGTCTGCAATCGTGGCGCGCTGACTGTTTTTACGGTATGAGTATACAGACGATTTGTCAGCACTCTATTCCTGACCAGTTACATCGTTTTGACAATGCTGATACGAGTCCTAACTGCCAGGCAGACATTAAGGCCCACAGTAGAAAATGACTATAGCGAGATATATTGGCTAATATATGTGGCAATATCGAAAATACCAGAACTATGAAATCATGCAAATGCACTTGGAAACGTCGTATTCACCCCATGGAAGACCTCATGTTGTGAACTGCAATTATATCATTCTGCAACCTTCGCATGCCAAGCATGGCGACATTTCCCAGTATTGAGAAGGTAAACCCGGTAGTCTGGAATATGAGAGGTTGGTTGGTTTGGCCACTATGACTTTGCTGCTCGTCGCAACCTGTCTGTCCATGTCATGGCACCCTATTGATCTACTGAGAGCACAATAAGAACGGAATGGGTGACATCCCGTAAATCCAGCCCTTTAATAAAATGATGGGCTACAACGGTTTTCTGTCACCATATACGAAGGCTGAATAAATCGCATCTACGACGGAAAAGCCCTTGATAAAATGCCTTGACATTTCATGGAGCTGACAAAAGGAAGCTTTGCATGAACTCGCTCAAGGTCATCAATACACATAAATGCCTGCGCATGCCCGCTGGCTACAAAAATGTCGTTACTGTAGTGGGAAGAGAGTAAAGGACTTAGGAGCGTGTCTGCGAGGAGGCTAGTTGTTGTCGGTCAGAGTGTTGAACAGCGAGGCGTATGCACGACGTATCATTGAGACCGATTCGGACGTTTACCTGCTACTTAGGTGAATGGACGAAGAACTGCATTGGCAAGTAACGTAGTCAACTAGAGAGAATTTGATTAGCAGTGGAACCAAAAAAGTTACACTCTGAGACTCTACGTCGTACGAATTCTAAAAATGCTTCTAACGACTGACGCGAAGGCACAAAAAGTCGTATCAGTGCTGGTGGGAAGGGCGGGTAAATCTAGTGATTTAAGAAAACTGCTGATAAAGCGGATCTTTGCGTTCTCTAAACGCAAATACGTCGGAAGTGAGCTAGCCGTTTCGAAAAGACAAACGGGCGACAAAAACGAATCAACATATGACCAATTTTAGATTGAGATTTAGGGACCATCGATGAGAGTGATGATAGCACTGACAAAAATAAGGGTAAAATTTTGCTGCCTCTTGTCAACAAGCGGACGATCTTAGATAATTTTCAAAATTTAGAATTTACTTAAGGGGTTGTAACCTAAAAGGAAATAATTATGAAAGTAGTGTTATTTCGGGAAGGCTAAGACTCCATCGTAATTCCCGCGTTAAAGGAGGATTTTGTAACAGATATAAAAATTTCGGAAATTCGTACATCCCTGCTAAAGAATGAGCGAGAAGGACCATTAACACAAACGATAAAACGAAAAACAGGACGGGAAATGACAGGTGCGAGGCAGGAATTTCCAGAAAAAGCACCATCAACTAATTCATTCGAATTTTTTAAAGATCTAACATATGGAAGAGAACGACCAACACTCGTGCTTGTAGCCACTTGGAGGTAGAAATCAAAGTCATGTGTAGAAATGGACAAGTCGGGAAGTAGGGAACAAATCCAAAGTACGAGTATTCATGTTACATCAGACTTTAATCAAGTCAGTTTATTAAGAGAATGAGTCTTTCGCCCTTCAGCTCCTTATAAATATCCAAAAACAGCTATAGAATCACTCGTTACATCAGTAAATCAGGAAATTCAAAAGTTATCGGTGTGTGTGGGCCAGGCGCAAACTGTTGCGACTTAGACAATCATGAGTATATATACACACTATTTTCTCAGTAAATGGGCATCTAGTCTGCATTTGCAGGATTCAACAGTTTCAGAAAGGACCACCGAGTCAGGGAGTCCGTTCCATGCTCCAATGAGCCTCTGCGAGAAGGCGTTCCGTCGGACGTCTGTATGGACTAGTCTCCTCTGCAATTTAAGAGAATAATCACGAAAGCGGTCTGCCCAGCAGATTCTTAGAAGTTGTCAAGGTCTAGGGCACACTCACGGCCCCTGTCAATCCGGTATGATGGATGAGATCGCCGTGCAGTTGCCTGTAATTTAGACGAAACTGATTGCGTTCAGCCAATCTGGTTTCGTAAAAGAAATGACCAAGATTCTTGATCATTTTCGTAGTCAGTGTCTGTACTTCTCCCAGCTTCTGATAACCCCTCTTGAACCACGGTCGCCAAGCCCAAACTGCATGCTCTAAGTGAGACCGAATGAATGCCCCACAGGTTTTTCCACACAGTTCCTTTTCGATCTGAACCATTCCTCGTCTCAGCTCAAATAACATTCCGATCTCGCATCTGGCTGTCCTTTGACACTGTGACCATGGTTTAAGGAAGTAAGTCATTAGGACGCAAAGGTCTTTCTGTTATTCCGCGCTTGAAGTTGTGTGCCCATCAAGGAGGCATCGAAAGGAATCATCTTGTTTACTGGTCTTTTTGTTGCGGAGTCTCAACGTCACACATTTGCCCTCATTAAAATTTAGGAGTCAAAGAAGCGATAAACTGCTAAGTCGGTTGAGACTCTCTTGAAGCGCGCGCCTGCCTGCGTCAGGTCTGATGGATCCCCACAGCTTGACATGGTCAGAAAACATGGCAGCGCTGCGAATGAGGTCGTCGATACAGTCGCTGATGCAAACTAGGAGAGACGACTCCAATATCGAGTCCAGTGGGAGAAGAGGTTGACTTCTCGGCATCAACGCACACGGTTGATGATCTCCATGTTGGAACATCTGCGATCTATGTCAGCAGATTTTCTTTTATTCCAATTTGAGGTAGTTTCTAGGCTATGCGTTTGCGGTGGACGCTGTCGAAAGCCTTCTTGAAGTCCTTGTAGATGACATCGATCCTACCATCCTCGTCCAGTGCGTGAGTCCACTGCTCATTCGAGAGCAGTAAACTGTATAAGCATGAGTAGTTCCACCTGAGGAAGTGGTGGAGCCCTGAGAGCAAGTGGTTCTCATCCAGGAACGTCAATGTTGCTATGTTAAGTATGCTTTCTCTTATTTTTCAGAAGACGCAGGTGAGACCAACGGGACGGTAATTGTTAACACTAATGCGGTCACTACTTTTGTATATCGGGTAGGTATTTGCTGTCTTCCATTCGGATGGCAGCCTCCTTAATTCGAATGAAGAATGCAATATGTGTTTTCGGTTTTGAAAGTTTGTTTGGCAATTCTTTCAAGAATTTGGCCGGTATATTGTCTGGAGCCGACGACTTCGCATCTAGGACATTCTTTAGCTACTTTCTTCACGACCGATTTCTCGAAGATTATGAATTCAAGCACGGGACTGGTGGTCACAACAGCATTTCTGGCATTGTGCTTTTGAAACTCGGTCCCTTTGTGAATACTGAGACAAAATAACTATCCTAAATGTTCGACTTTCTCCGTCGTTATCAACGATTTCTACAACATTATCATCTTTCAGCACTGCTACTGGTCCCTTGTTTTCAGTCAACCGTTAATATGGTAGAATGAGATCTTGGGCTTTTTTCAGCTTGACAGATATTTCTGAACTCATAATCCTTCCTTGTCATACGGCTGCATTTCTGGGGGGCATTTCGTTGACGGCGAAACTGCTCGAGGTATACTGGTGACTCACTTTCCCCAAATGTCTTCCATCTTTTTCGCTCAAATGTCGATTCACCTATGTTGTTAACCAGGGCGTCTGATCATTTTTTCTATTTTCATTGGATAGCAGCGCAGAATCAGATTGAGTGAAATCGTTTTAAAAGATCTTAGAGAAGTCTTCCGTAAAAAACAAGGTCCAAGCAACTGGTTCTCTCTAAATCTCGGTGGCATCTTTTCATTTTGTGTCAAATGCAGGTGCATTGAGATCCTCAGCAATAAGAGCCTGTTTGTGGCCAGCTACTTTCTTGACCAAATACAGTAGCGACTCATTAGCTGCGTTCCGAAGGCTTATTGGTCTGTAAGCAGTCAAGAATCCTAGGTTATGTGCTTTACTCAGACGAATTCATATTCAAAGAATTTATGTTCAAAACAAGGTGTACCGGGTTAAGTCGTCTTTTTAAGGCGTTCAACTCAATATTCAAATATTGGTTTTAAGTCAATGTGTTCTGGTAATTAAAACATTTTCCGGTTAGCTTCTGGAAATTTCCTGCTTACTGCTGCAAGAAATATGTACCTGTATAACTTTTTTGCTCCTCTTACCAAAGCACAAAAGGCCTGGCATGCCTACGACCAATATATGCAAAATGGATATTTGACGGCGTCTATAAGCCGACGCCTACTTGCTCTTCCCGAAAGACCAAAACGGAAGCACGGCCATTGACATGGAACACTCCGCTTTACATAAAGGACATTTCATAGACAACGGCGTGCATTGCTGTAAGACTGAACGTCAGAATTGCACTTGGGTCCAAAGTAACCATGCGCAGCAGGGTCGTGAAAATCAAGGACTGATCAAATTCGAATGAGCATAAGATGTATTTTATCGTATGCCGCGCCCGAACTGCCCTCCAAATTTTATAGGTCAGACCGTATTCATGCTCCGATCACGCAAACACAAACACAATCAGGCTGTACGACAGGGTGATGCATTATCACGTGTGCCTCTCCACAAATGCGGACGAGGTTACGAATTTAAATTTGCAGCCACCAAAAAACCGCCCGAGCCAGAGGCAAGAAAAGTCGGAAACTAATTTAAGACATGGTCTTGGGCTGTAAATCAACCTGTAGACATGTCGATCTGGCGCCAGCATACAGAGCTCTGCACAGTCGAATTCAAGACTATGTAATTTGTCCTTGATTTATCTAATATCCCCTAATATTGTCGCTTGTTCACTTTCTGTACTTTGATCTGACATTAGACTTCTGCACGAGCTCCAAAGTCCCCAAAGGTCGCGGGAGCCACCTCGCCTACTTCTCTTGCTTAAAGTGACGGGATTTCTTTCTTGCCAAGGGATGATATAACTGGATTACCCAGTCTACCGTTGTCCATATTTGTCTATATTTTAACGCGAACACAGGAACGCGTGAGTAGAGGAACGAGAAAACACCATAACAACATTCTGAAGTCACAATCAGCCCCGATGGATTGCTCAGGACAGTCGGTCGACAGCAAAAGTGTGCGTGCATGAAAGGACTCCGTAAATTGTCCTCGTTCTTAAGCAGAGAATTCATGGGAAAGACAAAAAAGAGTATTGGTACCTGCAACAGTGTCTGATTGTTCAGGGCTTGTCTGAATCGAATGCGGTCAGACCTGAGGACCGTGTCTTCGGAGGTCTTGCCTCTTTTCATGGTCTACTTAAACAGTTACTCGGGGCAGGCATGAAACCAAAAGTCCTGAAATCATTCCGGAGAGGAAAAGGAGTCAAGTCAGGATAGCATCACTACCACCTTGTTCTTTCAAAATTATACTGGAGAACAAAAATACAAATCACTTTGATCCTCTCCAAAAAGCCAAGCTCAGAAATACATATAAACAGGTTCTCAACCGGACTGCTCACCAGCGGAATAGCTGAAACGCCGGAAACTCGTCTCGTAATTGAGATCGAGGCTAAAGCGCGACAAACACAACCGGGCTATCTTCAAATGGAAAGAAGTTCGAAAAAATATGCCGTTTCAGTGAGACCAGCCAGTGATGCCAAGAACGACGGTAGCTACTCAGCTAACACAGGCACCTTTGTAAGACCAGCTGCTCGAGGTCACAACACATGTAAGTAATTCACGTCCAGTGTTATGACTGAAGCAACGGACATTAATGGAACCCATCAAGTAACGAATGAGTCCAGTGAAAATGTCGTCCTTGATAACGGAATAACACCCACAACAGCGACAACTGCAGCCAGAATTTCTGTTGACGAAGAATTGAAATGCTTGTATACAAATGCCCGACGCCCCATATCGAAACTTGACGAGCTAAAACTTCGCTTTGCCAAACTTTTTCCGGATGTTTTAGCAGTGACCGGGACCTGGCTGTCCGGGAATATCAACGATAGCGAAATAGCCTTGCCTGGATACCAAATTTATCGGAAAGACGGAATATTTTCAGGATGGTGGTATAGTTGTGTATGTGAATGAAGGCCTGACAATGTCGGAAAACTCCATCAGTTTTGCTAGCAGCACAAAAACTATTTGGTTGACCATCAAGGCTACTGGTTTCCCGTGTCTCGATGTCCGTACTGTTTACCGACCACCAGGACAGACCAAATCGCCGATACTCAACTACTGGAGCAGTTGGAGAAATTTTCCAGTCGACTAACCTCACGATCATGGGCAACTTCAACGCCCCAGGAATTAACTGGAACAACCTTCAAGCCTCAAGTCCATAATCGACACTCGACTACGGCTAACTTAACGAATTTTTAAAGGCGCTTCTCACACAGCATGTACTGTTTCCAACAAAAACACGCGAAAGGCAAATGCTAACTGCCTGGATTTCGGTTTTACGAAAGAATCAGACAACATGGACGAGGTCATCTCCATGCCGCCCCTCGGCCGAAGTGACCACGTACTGCTTATTTGGGATTATTCGTTAGTCTCCATTTTTCATATTCCAGACCAAAAGGACGCAGTGTTGGGTGGGGCGACTTCAATGAGATGAGGGCGGACTTATCCGGTCCAAAGTGGACCTCGATATTTACGGATATGCCAACGATTACTGGGAGTTCTTCAAGAATGTCCTTCTGCAGCTCATCAGCAACCACTGTTCACGTACCAGTGTACGACTGGACAAACGCCTTGGGCGGCTAAGTAGCAACCTAAGGAAAGAAATCAATGGGATGCTTAAATTGTGGAGAAAATACGTCGTCAGTGATGATTCACAACTCTGTGAACTCTTTAAATTAATCTCGTAACCTGCTTTCGCTATTAAAATAATCACTGGGGTTCTTAACCTTCCTGAGATAACCTGGGCTTCCAATATCTGTCCACCTAGATTCCAGCCCTTCCATGATATTGTCTATTTTTCTAACTGATCCCAACTGGTGCGCTCTCCAACAAGAGGTAATCACATGTTAGATCTTATCTTTATCAATGACAATGCCCCTCTTATGTTGCTTCCAAAATGAACCTCTTCGATAGTGACCACGTATTAATTCATTGTTGCCTACCGCTTGCCTTTTCGAAAAAGGCCAGAAGAATTCTGACTTACATAAACTACGATTGTATAGATGACGACTTAATAAATAACTGTATTTGATCTTTGGATTGGTGTGGCTTCCTCTCCTGTGGCGATTCGACCATTCTTCATGATGTCATGTCCAATGTTTCCAAGGACATCCCAGAGTTTGTGCCGCGTAAATATCTGAAGCCTAATTCTTCAGCTTCCCTTGTTCCTTATTTTCATCCCAACAGACTAAAAAAGCTGAGACGGCCGCTGCGTGACCTATCCACTAGTTCATTATCAGTTTACTTAGAATTACAGAGATTTTCGAAATGACCTCAGGGATGCGCCAAGCGTGCGACAGGCAAATAGAATCACTTGTCCTCGCTGATTCGAACCTTGGCAAATCCGTCGCTTACATCTTCCGTCATCGGTCCTCCCCTAAGCGTGGTTACGAACTTCAACCCTGCTAAATGACAACAAAGTCTCTCTCATCGATGACACTGACAAGGCGGAGTTGTTTAGTGCTTTCTTTGAAAAACACCTTAATACTGAGTCCTAACCGGTCCCTTTCTCTCGCTATCTCTCAGATAGGACACTGAATACAATCGATGTCTCCTCAGATCTCATTCAGAAACACTGAAGTCGTTTTTAAAACTCACACTGCTCAGGAACGGACGGGATTCCAAATTCGATTATTAAACAAGCGTCCGACCTTTCCATATTGCTTAGTCATTTATTCTCCGTCTATATTTAAAAAGGACTCTTTCCTGAAACATGGAAAATGTCAATGACCATTTCCGTCTTCAAATCTATATATCGGTTCGATGCTAATAACTATCAGGGCGTGCATAAAACACCGTCTCTAGCAAAGCTTCTTGAAAGGATTATTTTCAATGAAATTCTTGACTTCTGTCTAGCTAATCGGCTTCTGAGCTCTAGACAGCATGGATTTTTACCTGAACGGTCCTGCGACACTTACCACTTGGCATTTCTTAATCTAATCACTTCTCTTCGTAATGAGCAGCAGCCAGCGGTAGTTATCTTTCTTGATCTTAGCAAAGCCTTTGACAAGGTGCCCCATAGACGTCTTTCAGTAAAATTGGAAGCTCTCGGCCTCCGACCGCCTCTACTCGAATTCATCAGGTCCTATCTGTTCAACTGATACAGAAAGTCTTGGTCAGTAAAAGCTACTCGACACCTCCCTCGATCATGAGTGGCGTACTTCAAGGCACGGTCCTGGGTCTGCTACTCTTCCTTCTTTACATCAATTATATTTCGACTGAACTCGGAAATTCGCAAACTTTTACTTATGCTGATGACCTCATACTCTAAAGACACCGCAAACGTTTGTGTTGAAAAAATTAATGCCGATTTACTGCGCTTAAGCAGATGGGGTTCGACATGGCAGATGGAGTTTTCATCATCCAAGTGTACTTTCAAGTCTTCCGGTCCTGCCAAACTTCCTCGTCCCATAATTTTTCAGAATAACCCACTCTCAGAATGCCTCACCATAAAGGACCTAGGTCTAAGTTATACAAATAAGCTTGCTTTATTACCTCATGCAAATAGAATCTCTGCCAAAGCCGCGCAGATATATGGATTCATATCGCATAATTTTTTCCTTCCGGAAATGAAGCTAAGACTTTATCAAATGTTTGTTCTTCCAGTCCTCGAATACTGCTGTCCTTTCGTCGGTTTAATGAACGCCTGCGACCGTAATAAAATCGAAAATGTTCAGAGGGTTTTCATCTGGAAAATATTCTCTCAAGCCTCGTCCAGTATTTCTTATACTCAGAGATGTCAGCTGGCGAACACTAAGTTTCTGCGGGTTAGAAGACTCGAAGCTGACCATTGCTTCTTTTTCGCATCAACTCTAGCTCCAGTCTTCCGCTCATTGACACTCTCACTCCGAGAGATCGGTCTTATGCCACGCGCAACTCCTCCATGGTAAGCGCTGCCTCTTCTTCGCTTTCAAATATGCCTTCCTCTGTAATGGTTATCAGCCAGCAATTAGGTCATCGCCTAAGGTACTGATACTCAATTCGAAATTAAACAAACGCCTTACACCGGAAAGTATAGAGGCACTTTTAACGGTTTCAGTCCCAAACACTCAGGTTCTTGATCTCGAGAAGAGTCGTCCTGGAATTTAGTGGTAGATCAAGGGGTAACCCTCAATTAAATCATTAGAAACCCCTGTTTCGAATTGGTTTCTAAATCCGCTGTTATCTCTCCTCACCCATAGCGACTATTTTTGCGGTTCCTGCTGTCATCTCCCTCATTCCGACCTCATGTGGTCTGTCGACGCTCACGGCGGAACCCTCAGTATTCGCCGTCTACTAGTAGTTTGGTCGTACCTCCCTTCCCTACTCTTCGGCTGGGCTCGAAGCCTACTGTGGCCGATCGCGTCTGGATCCCTCTCGTCTAGCCTCTTTGACGCGAATAGCCTCATCCGGCGTATCAATCCTGTCCTGACGATGTCAATTCCAGATCCCATATACAATATCACATGCAGGCCAGTCCTGTCCGACCCGCATACGTACCCCTCAAGGCTGACATTCTTTTCTGTCCTGACGATGTCCGATTATATTTCGTTATATACCGCCGCATGCAGGCCAGTCCTGCCTCATTTTTCTGTTAATAATAATAATGATTATTTTTTTCAAGACCGGTGGGAGTCCTATCATAGCAAGTAAGAATAACTTTCACATTAATTTTAGACGAGGTATACAGAATTATTACAGTATTTAATTCATAGTTTTTGAATAAGCAGCATGTTACGAAGAATGTTGAGCGAGCAGTAAAAATACTCCTAACATAAGCAAAATGAGTACAATTGGATTAGAACTATGGGAGAAAAAAACTCTTGCTTTTTAGTTTATAAAACGCAGACAGGACCGGACTGTATATGGCACTGTATGACGAATTTCATGGAGGGGTACGTAGGTGGGTCAGGCAGGACTGGCCTATATGTAGACTTGGGCAAAAGGATCGAGTCGGGAATCATCATGGGAGAATTCCTATGCCGGATGAGGCCATTCATATCAAAGTGGCGAATTGAAAAGCAGCTTCGATGCGATAGGAACCCAGATGCCATCAGTTACATTAAGTCGAATCCAGCCGAGGGGGGGGGGGCAAGAGAGATGCGGCCAGACTACTAGTGTATGGCAAATACAGAAGGTTCCGCCAAGAGCGTCGATAGATCGCATTCTGTGAGGGCACGATGGATGGACTGAAAAACCGAAAAATTAACACTTGATGAGGGATCCTAAGAAACGATACCACTCACAAAAGAAGGAGATATGAGCAGACACGGAAATTTAATGGCGGCAGATTAAATTCCCGGTGGCCCTTTCTCAGTGTCATAGAGAAAGTTATCTGGGACGGATGAGGAAAATAAAACTTTAATCGAGTCAGTATTCAGATAAAGGCGTTGCCTTCTCTTAAAGGTGTGTAGATTGTCTGAAGGTTTTATGTTTATTGGAAGGTAATTCCAGAGGGAAGTATATCTGGAAACAAAAATAGAGGACGCTTAGATGTGGAAGAAGCGGAAGGAAGTATAATCAACGGGCAGTTGGGAAGATTATATGGACGAATACTAGGGGTAAGGGCTGAAATCCGAGGAGGGTTTGAACTATTATTAATGCGAAAGAGGAGACAGAAGCCTGCTTCTAGCCTTCGAACCCATAAAAAGTTTAGGTCAATTAGCTGGCATCTATCTGAATAGGAAATAATGAGATGTTCCCTATCCAAAAGTTTTTAGATAAACGTCTTTGGGCATTTTCAATTTTTAAACAACTAGCCTCGTTCATCAGACGAAAGTATAGGCAACAATACTCGAGGATAGGAAGTACAAACATACGATAGAGCCATAACTCAATTTCAGGAAGATAGAAATTGTAAGAAATAAAGCCACAAATCTGGGCAGCTTTGACTGTAATTCTGTCAGCGTGTGGCGAGAGATCAAGATTACTACTGTAGTTTAGACCTAAATTCTTGATGGGGGTACATTCAGTCATAGGTACACCTTGAAAGACCACTGGTTAGGGTAGCCAATCAGGTCAAAAACACATAGAGCGACATTTAGACTGAGAGAATTCCATTTGCCATTTTGAGCTCCAAGCTCAGAGGGCAAGCAAGTCAGCATTTATTTCCTCCAGGCAATGAAGGCTGGTAGATTTGTTGAAAGCATATACACATTTGAGATCATCGCATAAATAAATGATTGAGAATGCTTAATTGCCGTGGAGATATCATGTATGTAAAGCAAGAACAAAAGAGGACCTAAAACGGTACCTTGTAGGACACCACTTACAATAGGGCTTTCACTGGAAAGTGAAGATCCCACCAAAACCTTTTGTTTACGAATGGACGGGTGTGACGTGATAAGGTCTATTTAGGGACAGCGAATTCCCAGAGCTTCTACTTTTATGTGGTACTTTATCAAAGAGTTTACTATGATCAAAATAAATAACGACAGCAGATAGACGGTCATTACGAAGAGAGGTAAGTAGACTGAGAAACGACAGATGACACGTTTCACAAGAGCGATCTGGTAAAAAACCATGCTGGGAAGGGCTAATAACTTGATTGGCTATACAAAAGACGGTTAATTTTAAGGCAATAATTTTTTCAAAGGTTTTGGTGAGAGAGGGAGTTTTATCGACACCTGGATAGTTCTGTACGTCAGAACGACAGCCAGACTTAAATACTGGAATAATAATAGAAGTTTTCCAATAGTCAGGAAAGAAGCCATTTACGAGAAGTACTGAAAAGATTTTACTAAGCAGAGGAGAAAAATCTCTTAGCTGTTTTATAAGAGAGTTTTGGATACTGTCCGTACCTACTGAAGGAGAGTTAGGAAGATGGTTTGTCAGTTTTGAATACATTCAGGAGAAAAATTAATGATGCTAAGAGAAGCATCAGACAACGGAGGAATTAAAGTGATTGGGTCAGTTTCAATGGTGAAATGCTTGGCAAAGAACGAATTTAACATTTCTGCTTTGCCTGACTCCTTTGTAATGAAGGCATCAATGGAACTAAGCAAGGGCGGAATGACTTGGTGGGATTTAGCAGATAATCTTTGACGGAAGGTCTGAGCAAATGATTTAGAAGCATTCACGCCCTTAATAGCTAAAGACTCCCTACGCCTATCTCGTGCGAACCTCATTTTTGAAGCTAATTCAAATATTTCAACGATTTTAAGATGAACTGATGTTATTACTATTAATGAGGGTTTTTCACCTGCAAAATTTATCCAATAATTTTTAATTTTTGAGTGGATTTTTTTCACCGCTCGCTCATAATTTTTCTTAACGGACTACTAATTCAGAATCTATGAATTGCATTTTCTACTGATTCTCCCTACCTCGTCCAACCGCACCGAGTTTACGTTGCAAATAGGCTACTCAAAGGCTCACGCCTATTTTCCTCAGTAAAATGAACTGGACTGAACTGATAAGATTCCGGTATTCAATCAGTCCCTTCCCTAAGCACGCAATGTTTCTATTTTCTCCACATATTTTCTAATTCGTTCCCAGAAATACGTACCATCTATGCAACCGTAGTTCTCGAAGTCCTCGGATATCGGGACGGTTTTCCCCGATTTACTTAGATAATCTTGTAAAAGCCATAGATTCCTGGATCTTGTGCATAATGCACACCATGGGTCGTGCACATGAATGCTCTCTGCACTACCTTAAGCAACCTCTGCAATAAAGAACGTAGACAAGTTCAGCTGAGGAATAATTTTTATGTTTCTGAAAAGGCTGTCGAGACCATACCTTACATAAGAAGCTCTCTGTATTACCCTGCATTGTCTAATTAACCTTAAGCCCTTGTTTGAATCCGTAAAGGTAACTGTAACTTTTACGAAAACGCCTTTAGTGCGCGTTAGCTGATTGCTGTACGATTGGCGGAGCAAATAAGCTTCTCAATCCACCAACCAACACCCAAACGTGATTTTGGCAAAAAATCAACGTTTTACGGGCAATTTCTCTTCGATTAAGAGTCCATCAATCTTTAATACTGGATAACGTATTTATCTACAGCCTACTTTCCTCGTACAAGAACAGACGGTGGAGTAAGCTGCAGATATGGCCAGCGCTTATGTCCCAAATTCTTTTCACAGAACCTAGACCCTTGCTGCCCATACTTGTTCTCCGCGATGCCAGTCTCTGTTGAAAATTCATCTCCACTTAAAGGAATTTTGTTTGATACTTCAGACAACGAAAACAATTTTACAAACTTGGGGACCGCTGACGTTCATGAAAGATCAAAGAAAACTTCTATTTGCTATCAAAAAGAGTCGGCTCAGTTTTTTGGAAACGCACAGCTGAATGGGACGCCGAAATTCTCGTCCCGTTCCGATGTTGAGCTGGAGACCACGTCCATCAGTCTTGGAAACCAAGTCGTCGAATCACCCGTACATTTCCTAGCATGCGAAAATTTAAGAAACCTTCAGGATCCCACTTCCTATTTGTCGAGTTTTTCTTCTTTACCAAGTTATACAACTCCTGGTAGCCAGTGGGATCAATTTGCCTCTGCTCCCACACTCTCTACTCACACTGTTCCATGTTCACAAAACCCTTGTGCACAACCGTTAAACTCTATAGAATCCCTAAGCCATCGCTTCACACAAAATGAACCCCCGGACGCGGCCAGTTCTTACGTTTCTTTGGACGCCCTAATGCAGACTGATATTAATCATATCAAGGAAGCCTCTGACAGTGCAATCGTTACTCCTCTTGAAGAAAATTGCGGACTGATCAGCAAATCTGACATTGTGAGTTCAAACGCCCGAAGTGCACACTCTACTCATCACCGATCTTTTGCTACAAATTTTTTCTTTGTTTAATTTTTTAAAATGCCTATAGAAGGTAATTCTGAGCCGAACTAAACTGCTGTTCAGTTCCATTCCAGTTGCATCAGTGGACGATATAAGATTAATTGATCCGAATGTAAACTACAAATATTTTCAAGAATTTTAAAAACTAATTATCTTTATTCGTTGCCAAAGAGTTTTGGAACTTTCACAAAAAACAAAAAAAATTTAAGGCAGTCTTGCCTCCACCTTTTAATCAGCCTTTCGCTGAAGAAAGACGCTGTAGTCGGTTTTACACTTCCATATTCGAGATCCACAAAATATGTATGTTAATTACAAGGCTGACGGTTTTTATTCAGACCTTTGTCAATTCAAATTCGAATATAAAATACAAATTCATGTTCCCTCTCCGCTTAAAGCCCTAATTAGATCCTCCTTAATAGTTTTGAACGTTTTAATATTTACCTGAAATACCGGCAGAAAGGCGCAAGGAAGACGTAGATAAAATTTAGCCTCATGTTTTTTAAAACTGTGAGTCGCTTTTCATTTGTAGAAGACGGAATCAAATGAAGGCTTGGTGGCATGGTCTACAAAAAGTGCACATTTATCGCAAACAGACAGCCGTGAGACCGAATCTCAGGGATCCTTTACTTTGCCTCTTCCTTGGAATTCGACTGAACTGCCATCTGCTCTTTTAAGTGAAAATTGCACATTAACCCAAGGAGTAAATGCAGTTTCAGATCGACCATGGTCAGCTATCCCCAAGAATCAGAATTTACAACAGCAACCAAATGACGTACGAGGCTTCAGCATCGCAGACTGGCACACGAGTGATTTTCTTGAAAAGTCTGAACAGGTCAGGACATTCAAAATAGAGGATGACTTCCATGTACCTGCCAGTCACTTGGAAAGTGACAGTTATAATTCAAGACCTTCTGACACTTTCGACTCCTCTGTGTTTGTATCCTACCCCAATCAACACCACAGTCAATCTTCCTTGACCTGTACATCATTCCAACCTGAAATGCCTACCTTCGCCTTATCTTCATCCAGCTCAGATATCAACGAGCACGACAATTTGATTCATGTGTCCAAACATCATGACGTTTTTCAGCCCATTTACTGCAAAACTGAAGATGAATTTTCGTCTTCGGTTTTAAATCCTAGCGGTAAGTTATATCCTACTTTATGCCATTTCTTCCCAAATGAACTTGCGCTTTCTCCTTTTGAGTTTTGTTGTTTTCTATTTTCACTTTTCATTCAAACGTGCTTCAGGTCCTGGTTTCATAAATATACAAGTATGTGCACGGCAGATTGGGAAAAATAATTTAAGTTCAATCAAGCTCGTTTGTTTTTGCGTTTTTATTAGTGAGTTATTGCTGCTGCAGCTGTAGACTTTTGTAACTGTTCGGACAAGTCAATGGCGTGTTTTGTTACTGTTATATATTGAACATCTTTTTGTTGTCTTTTCGGATTAGCTACGCAAGTTTGCCATAGAAGTCGCAATGATCGACCGTTTGTGAGTAAACATGCCAGAACATATAAGATCAAAACGGAGCTTGCGTTAACTTTAGCTGGTAATATTTGGTAGCAATGTCTAGGACAAAAATATAACTTACATGGGAAATCGCTTTAGACAAAGCAGTGCCTAAGACGAAGTTACTTTTAAATAGTATATACTTTTAAATAATAAACTGCGCATACCACTCCAGTCAGGTGTCCCGTCAGACAAGTTCCAAGTGGGTTACTTTAATCAGCCGTTCTTTATGTTTAAGAATTTTTTTCTGTCAGCCCCTTTTGCCTCACCTACGAAGTCAGCATTCGACAAAACTATGAACAACCTGGGCATTACCCAAATATTTAAAGCTACCACGCCTTCTCTACTGTTGTGCCTACCTTTCAGATAACAAGCGACGCCTACACGGCGTCCTGGATTTATTTAAAAAATTGACCTGAAAGTCGCAAGGCCCGAGTTAAAAAGACAAAATCTAATCGATTTTCATATATCACTTACAACCGCAATGAAAAGAGTACGGCAAGATAACACATAAAGGGACTTATGAATCAAAATACTAGGGATTACTGGGTTTAGGTCACTTTTCCGAATATTTGGCTGTTTTCACAAGTCAGGCCTCCCCCTCCGTAAGTAAACTACTTCATCTATCTCAATGTTTGACTTTGTGTACACATAAGCAACAACATGGACGCCGTTTTTGGTTTGACAGCATGCCGACCGCTAAGAAAATGTTCGGTTATAGAAGAGTAGAGGATTTCGTTTTCCTTAAAAAGCTAGTTGTACAAGGGTTTAGCTGGCCTGTCTGCCGGTCGCTTTTGCGTTTAGACAGCTTAGTTGCATTCACAAGTACATGTGTATTTGGTAACACATTTGAGGTGGCGCGCGAGATGTGATCCAAACCGCACCTTAAGACCCTTCAATGACGCATTGCAACAGTATTATGACTGAACATCTAGTTTAGCTGATTTACTGTCTACGTGGGAAGGATATTTTGTTGCTCTGTTCTTGCCCTATTTTGAATTTGATCCCAACTAATTTCTGCTGTTTTTGCCAGTTTTAATTACGTTTCGGGGTGAATGTGCTTCAAACAACCACGTCTATTGTGTTTTTGTCCATGACTATGTACTTTGTATTTAAAGTTTGTTTTAATTAAGCGTAGTGGAGGCTTACTCGCTTAGATGAATATTTCTTACTGCTCCTAATGAACTGCTTCTAATGCGTTCAATACGTTATTGACTCAGGATTTTTTTATGACATCAAGTAATCTTGAAGGGCATAGGAAACGCATACTTCACGATTAAAAAATAACTGACCTGCGACCGTACTTACCAGTTCCTCAGTTAGTAACTGATGTTACTCTGCACGGATGTTATAAGACATAAGTGTGTTAGCCCCTCATAGTACATAACTGTTTTTACTAAGACCGCCTATAAACTGATAGCCTAGCCGGTTATGGCAAATTTTTCGTTGTACTGCGTCTCTCGATTTTATAGATTGATATTCCAAGCGGGTGGACCTCTGAAGTCATTAGAGTGACTAATATATTTCTTCTTTTCGTTTTTGCACGCCTTTGGCCTTTCGATTTTCCGAGTATACAATCAAGATATTTTGGTCAATCTCTGAATCATCGCATCAAAACATAGAATTAGCGTATTTAAGCCCTACACATTTATTTAAATGTATCAAAGTGCAGCGACTTTGTTAAATTTGGCGTAAATTTTACGCTATAAAGGTAAAACCTTAGAATTCTGGCCTACAGAGTAAATAATTTTGTTTATTTGTTTCATGGGCATTAAGTAAAGGTCTTTTATACATTTTTTTTAACTTAAACTCCCCAGAATCCTCCTGAACTTACATGAGTTATTGCTCCTCCATTTCGACAATTCCTACTGTAGTTTCGTCTCATCGAAACTTTCGAGTCTGGCGTCTTTTAAGTCTATCACAAAGGACAGTATGCCATTGTGTTCGATGTTGAGATTCAAGAAACCAAATGATGTTTCGACATATAAACGTCCGAACCGACTTTCATTCAGACGGCCACCTTTCAGTCGCAATCCCTACACATTGAGCTAAAAAGCTTGCTTTATGGATGTCCACAGAGATGGTACTCAAAACACCTTTGATTCTTTATTATGTTTCTCTGACGAATTCTATGCTTAAGACTCATAAAGCCGCTTTATAACTAACAGCTACAGAGCGGAGCACATCTCTGGTAGCATCTGTTACCAAGAGTGTGATTTTGTGCGTCAGAGAACTGTGCGAATATGCGAACCTGTATGACAGTATGACTGCATGCTTCTGCTAAGAACACAGATCCACTATCATATGGAAGTTACGTGTTGTAGCGGCTTTTCCCTCGTACAAAACACATTCTTGCCCTCAAGGTCGCGCACTTTTGGCTGAAATCGCTTCTTTATTTAGAAAAAATGTTAAGATTATGGTGTACGACTGTGATGGTTTTCTTATTTTATCCTCCTGACTATCTTTTTATCTCGTTTGTCCTCATAATTTTGTTATACAAACTACCACGTTCTCTTTTCTGTGGCCTTTTGGTGTAAGCGACCAACAAGCAAATGACTGAGGTGAGTATACTTCAAATATATCGCTTTCGAGGTACGTAGCCAGACGCTGGCCGAACCACGGTAGTCTAGGGAAATCAATATCCTAAACACTCTGTTGAAGGTATCATTGACATGATCGGTAATCAAGTGCAGACGTCTTCTCGACGGAAGTAATAGGCAACCGAGTAAGTATGGACTTCTGGAGGGCGTCTGCACTTCAGTTACGTCCAACGAATATTTAGAGAGTTTCGTTTTTCTTGCACTCGGTTATGTTAAGGCGATTTTTCATAGGAACGGCGTTCACTGGTCGTTTGTTCTGCCCAGCACAGACAGGCGACCTCTGAACGACTAATGATCAGGGATCAAAAACTTCGTTGATAGAAACAGGGGAAACTGTGGTGGGTATTTTGGATTTCTTTTCGACTAACTTGCTGGTCAACTGAGCTCGGGTCCACGCCCCAGATTTCTTCTGTCTGAGGTTGGAACACGGATTAATGATGTCCGCAAGCAGGCCCAAAATGACCATTTCAGCCTCACTTTGCCTTTATTAGTGGTGTTTCTCAGTTGAAATGATGCCGATTGAAAGTTCATGACTGAAATCGTCAGTTTCCGGGTTCCTGGAATTTCGTACTTTCGGAATCTCGAAATCACTGCCTGCATATGCTATGAATCACGCTATTTACAGATTTAGTGTGGATTTGCGACGTAAAATTTGGTCCTGAAGGAAAGTCAAGATTTAATGCCTGATTTCGGATGCAGAATAGTCTTCCTCCCCAGATATGTATTAAAAAGTTATAGTGGGTTTCGACAAGTGTTGGAGATACACAAGCTTCCTAATGTTTAAACGCTATGTTGTTTCACTATCAGTTTCTTGCGAAAGCGTTATTTTCACAGCAAAAAATGTTTTAGACGATCCATTCCGATAGAAGACTGGGTTTCAAAAGATTTCGAAAAAGAAGAAAAGAAGTACCTACTACTTTGTCAGTCTTACTTTTATTCCGTCTGTCCTGGTTGTTGAATTACCGTCCGTAGAAATTTCGTATGCAATACAACATTAAGTACTATCAACTGCAGTTGCATACGCATAGTAATTTAAACCCACTTTACGTGTTGTTTTCTAGCTTAATCTCATGCCTGTTCTTTTATCTAATTTCCTTCACCTCTAATTATTCTCAACCATATCGCTCTCTTTGGTTTGGTGGTTGACAACAATGGCCTTATAAACTCGCAAAGGCTCTCTCCAATCCTGCAATGTTGGAGTTGAAAACTTGGGGCTATTTCTTTCTGTTAACGGCATAAAATTATCCATAAAGGCCACTGTTGTCCATTCAATCTTTCCAAATTAATAGTAAGTTGCATGCTTCATCGCAACTGGATAGAAGAACACTTAATGGTGTAGACCTACACACAGAAAAATCCGGCGACTGCGTCAGTTAGATCTCTTTGGGCTTTCAATTCGAATTGCTTATGTGCCTGTCAGGAAACACAAGATATCGACTCACAAATATTTTGGTCTTGAGCTGAAACTTCTGCACTGCACTGTTCTTGTCAAGGCTGTCTTACACAGACTCTCTGCGTAAAAATTTCTTTGTGGCGCAAAAAACTCTGTCGGTTTCATACGTGATTATAGAGGTAGAAGTGCTCCCTGAGATATGATGACATGTGTAACGTAATGCGTGTGCGCGAATCGTTTCACGATGAAGAAAACCGTTTACAAATCAAATGTGACAAAATTATGAACGAGTTTTTATCCATTTCGTTCATTCCGTCTCACCTCACCGACGGTAAGTTTGAAAGTTTATTGTGTGGACTAGATCGGCTGGGTTAAGAACGTCTGAATACTTCGGAGGAGGAACACCGAGCACTCTTTTAAGTGTGTTGGTTATGGAGCAGTTTCGAGCCAAACGCTCAAATGCTTCGGAGCTGCAGATCGACAATCTGGCAAATCGGGGTAGCGTTCATTTGGCTATGACTTTCAGCAGAACTTCACGATTATTGACTGTTCATCCCTATACTGCTTCCTACAAAGATGCAACACCGAGACTGAAGGTCGAAACAAAAGCAATACTTCTGTTCTGTAAGCTGGACAAATCCGTGAAGTTCACCATCATGCGACGCTGAGTATTCCCGGTCGCACCCGCGGGTCGTGGACCTGCGACTCAAGTGATGCAGCATTTGACATTTTTATTTTCCGACGAAAATATAGCCGGGGTTCAAATCTCGGTTGCCTGATCTCCGTCAGGCATTAGCTGTCCAGTAATAATTGCGCCAGAAATACCCCTACTAACTACTTCTGCCTCTATCAGTAACATTCCCTTATGACTCCACAATAATTGTTAAATGCGTATCGGGCGTTTGTACTAATACCACTGAAAATATTTTCATCTTAACTTCAGACTTGCGGTTATTTGACGTTTTTTCTTTATCGTTTCGTTTACAGAAGGTTTTCTGTCCCTTCTTTGGCGACCACCCTTGAGCAGGCGCTGTTGTCCTCACTCCAGCCAATAGTTTCGTAAATTCAGGTTCACTTCTCAGGCACTCACTCGTGAAGATAGTACCCTGTACTTCCTCTTTTATTCCTCAGACTCGTTTCAGCCGACGAAGAACTTTTGAGTGTCCAGCTTCCAGACTAATCTCGACCAACCACATGATTTATGATAATTGCACATCGAGTGTCGCTTATAATGCGGTCTAAAATAGGTTTGTTGATGGTCTCCTACCTGTAACAGTAAAGAACTCGGCAAAGGTATAGAGATGGACCCCACTTAACTGTCAGTAGACTCTGGTTCGTCCCATACGTGATTTATGGTAAAGGGAGTTTTATGGGTGAGACAGCACGTTAGACAGTAAGCTGACCAAATGGAAGAAAGCGCAGAAATTGTCTGGATTCATGCCGAAAGTCTTGTCCCACGCTATTGTACAATAACGGGAATGACAGTAGTAGTTAAACAATAAACAAAAAGTAAATTTCACAAAATAACGGATTTTGGATTAAAGTGTGAGGTTGTGGGAAGTAATCGTTGTTGACAGTGTAATTTCTGCAACAGCCTGCAAATGTATGCCAAAATAAAACCCCATATGAAACGACTCACAATCTACTTACAGTTAACTAAGGTCCTTCTCTATACCACTGTCAAGGACTACTTGATGTTACGTCCGGTATTACCATATCTGTGATCGACAAGCCCCTTCTGGCTGCGCTACAGCTGCTAAGCTGGCCGCTACGGCAACGCCCCTCTCTCCTTGAAAATCGATCTTCGTGGATCTCGACCAACCACATGATTTATGACAATTGAGCATCGGGTGTCGCTTATAATGTGGTCTAAAATAGGTTTGTAGATGGCCTCATCCCTGTAACGGTAAAGGGCCACTTGATGTTACGTCCGGTATTACCTTATCTGCGATCGGCAAGCCCCTACTGGGTGCTCTACAGCTGCCGCTGCGCTAACGCCTCTCTGGCCTTGAAGATCGATCTTTGTCGAGGCCGCGGAACCAGAGCAAGGTCCGGCAGATAAGCTTGGCCACGCAAACACACACACACACAAACTCACACAGGTGCAATCGTCTCTTTCTACAAGTTTGGATAATCTTTGCAGACCAGAAAGAACTACACACACACACGGGCACGCACGGGACACAAGCTGGGTGTTTCATTCAGCCCTCGTGCCTGTGCTACTAGCCTGGTCGAGTAACGGGTTAAGACAACACGCTGCCGCACGGATCATTGCGTGCCGAAAGAGGCTGCGTGCGTGTGTATTTGCAGGCCGCTCCTTCTCTCTCTCTCTCCGTGTGTGCACGTGCGCCTGCCACCATGAGAGATTGTGTGTGTGTGTGTGTGTTTGTGTGTGTGTGCAGGTTGCATGTTCGATCTCCTCAGTCCTTTCTTCTCGGTGGTTTGTGCCGCAAAGGAAGACTTCGCTGTAAGAAAACTTTGACTACCCCGCGTCCTCTCTCTCTCTCTCTCTCACTGGGCATCAAGGCCCACAATCCCGATTTGTTTGGTGCACTGACTGTTGGAGCGTGAGATGACACCTGACGAAGGTCCCTACAAGTTTCGGTGAAGAGAGCGAAGCGAGTGGGAAAGAAAGTTAAAAGTGCCGTCCTCACCGCAAAGAAGTTGGCACTCCAAATTTTCGCACGTCAATTGAACTCCTGGGAGGGATCCTACACGCCGTTAATCGCTCCCAAGGGGTTCTCCTTTTATAGCTGGTTGATAATTTGATGTACTGACCAGCGGAAACTTCCACTGACTGAATCATTTGCGACTTCAAAAGTTGCATAAAGAAGCTTCAATATGCTGAAGCCTTTTGGCAGTACAGGGTAGCTCAGAGTAAACCCCTATGCAGTTGCATTATTCACAATGATACTGCTATTAGCCATTTCGTAGTACCCCAGGGTGGCTTGGAAATTATTTTTGAATGTCCCAATCTTCTTGCGCTAAGTTTTTACACTTCTTACATCACGATTCGATACCTCACGCACTCCCCTATCCAAACGAAGTTTACCCTCATAATTCGTCCTAAAAATGCATCTAGCCAAATAGCATACCGCATTCTTCTGCAGAACTACCATGTTACAATGAACTGTTCACCGAGAAATGCCTCACATTTCACTTTTATCCAATGTACTGGCAACTTCTGCTTCCACAGTTAACATCCTCGGATTGTTTTTCCTGCGTTACTAAGACAGATTTTCAAAGTCGGATCGGCCGACGCTGGTCAGCCTGCGGCCTGCAACCCGCTTTGCGTAAAGCCCTCGCCCGGTTGTTTGAATGGACCTCGAAAAGTGAACATTTTTTCCTTTGACTGAAACGACATATAACATATCCCCCTCACTTAGGACAAGTCAACCCTGAAACACCTAGTTCATCAAAAGTTACTACCCATGCCTCTTTGACGCCCTTCGGGCAACAAGGAGTCCCTGTTGAAGGTCGTTTTAGCACACCGATCTTTTCCTTCAAGATAGACAAAAATGAATACTATATGTTACTTTGATATCCAAAAAACTGACCAAATTTCGGATAGACCCGAATCTTCCTAGGGTTAGTTGTCAAGACTCAGAAATCAATAGACATTCCTTGCTATTTGATCGCCTTTCTCATATGACTGCCGGGGAAGATCGACCTCAGTCTAATCAGCTGTTGCGTGTGTGGAAGTTAAGGTCGTCTCACAATAACCCAAATACCTCCCAAATCACATTTTCATTTTTAGTGCACTTAGATGAAAAAAATGACTATGCAGTCTGTGAAAAACAGCCTTATGAAAGGCCGTACTGCCAAATTTAATGCATTTCGAAGAAATAAGTGTTGTTGGATGGACCTGGCATGCTTTGAAGTTCTCCACTCAAGCATTATACCTTTTCCAGTTATATGCGACCCCGTGGATTGCATGGATTCTCCTTCAGAGTCAATCCGCGGTACACGCTACCCGCCTGGTAGAATAACTGTGGCACCGGTTAGAAAGTAGACACGAAGAGGGAGCTCCTGAATGCCTTATTTTTCTTTTTTTACAATAGGAAATATCTAAGAGGGATTTGTGGTTAAGCCCAAGGGGATAAGCCAAAGATAGTCTCTAACGACCCAATGATATCCTTTAGCTCTGAAGGTTGCTCGACTCCAGAATGCTAAATACGGCAGCAAAGGGCGAAGTTAATTCGGGCCGCTCCTCGCAAAATAATAGTTTTTCTTTTCACCGTACAAATTTTCGTCCTACGACAGAAAAGTGCCTACTTCTATAAGGAGTGATACTTATGCGAAGAACACAGATCAGCCACCTTCGCGTCCTCCGTCTAAATATTCTAAGTCTCAGCAAGCACATTACAATCATTCACTAGGAATAAAGTTGTCTAACTGGGCCATCCTCATCCATCTGTTGGCATTTCAACTGCACTAACAAAGTCGACAACAAACACCGAAGTAGTTCATTTTCCGCAGAAAGTTACACTTGGCTGATGTTCTTGTGTGGTTTTTTTCACATCGTCACATTAGTGCCACTTCTGCTAGGCATTACCAACCCTCTGGTCTGAACTGGCAGCTGAAAACTATCATCATTTTGGGGGAACTGAAACGGCCTGAAAGAAAGTGACGCTTGATTGCTTTCACTTGTAATTTACTACCAGCCATCACTTAGTCGTATACAGGCAATCACTGGTTGATTAGACAAAAACACTTGACGGTAACTGCGTCCACTAAGCGGTCTCCCTAACACTCCTCTGTTGCGGGAACTGCGTGTTCAGTGGCCACTAACAAACTCCGAAATTTGGCTTTTTTGTATGTACAGCCACTTGCGCTGCAGAATTCATGAAGATGTTTCTGCCAACACAGATGACTACGAACGATCCATGCGATTCCTTCAACGCGGACAAGAAGCTGTACCAGTGGACAACGAAAAATCTATATATGGCACAAGATTTGGGTTACGCTCTCCAGGTCTGGTAATACAACAACTATCTACGTGTGATTTTGCTCAGCTTGGACTGAACCGTAGAACCACTCCAACCCTTTCCCAGGTCTCACTCGTATAAAAATCTGTGAACTCAGGCAAGCGGACGATTCGCAGAGCTTATTCAGTAGGGGTTGGTCAGGCGTTCTTCAGACACGTGCCGAATACCTAATTTGTTTTACTGCCGGGGAAATGAGTAGTCGGAATATGGATACCCGACCACTTTTTATGGCATCAATTTACGTAGGCCAGGCAATCTGACTACCCAGACGCAGTCATCCCGCTGTAATTAAGAATGTCCACATTGTCTGTTTTGATTAAAGTGCTTCTGTTAAGCCCATCTGAATGCAAACTGGCTTTCGGTGTACACCCAATGGAATCCTTGATCCAACAGTGTTTCATTTGCCCGGTATGCGGAAAGTTAGCGCATCACCGTGGATGGATAATCGAGCTTCAATCAGATGCAGATTGTGCTAACTACCAGAACCCTACTGTCAAAGGTGTTGTACAATAGGATATCATCACAAACACTCGAGAGGCTCTGAAAGCTGCGCCCTTTCCTTGGTTTAACGACAAAGCAAAGTCATGTGCTGTAATATGTTTAGATGAAGAAGCTTTAGTCCAGAGGAAAGAATCTTGAAGACCCTCGAAATTGATGACATAATTCCCGATAATCATCTTTTTACCTGTCGCTTTGGTTGAGAAGGGACGTCGGTAGTGAAACGACCAGTCTTTATCTAACCTAATCTGCATAGTTTTTATTTTGGTTTATCAGTTTTCGGAACAGAAGCGAGCTCGCTTATTCCCAAGTGTCATGCCGGACAGCTTTTGTTCATTTTACCTCTAGCTTTTGGTCTCCTAGTTTTCGGGTATCAGGCCTTCCATGCTCCTGGACTCATCGAGTGTCTCTAAGTGTCTGGGGAAGAGCAGGTAATTTCTTAAAGCGGGCTACCAACCGCAGTAGATTGAACAAAAGGGCAGCGAAACGGCAGTGATATAATTTACAGGTATTTTAACTCCATCCCCGTTTTGGGATGATACCTGGTTGTCATTGTTATTTCGACCTCCCAGGCGTCACCAGTTACCAATGTAGGAACAGCAGGCCGTTTTCACCTCAAGTCGTTTTACTTCAGATGAAGAAGTTTACTGAACCATAGTTTTGGAAAAACCACACCCTCCCCCCTTCTGGCCCCTCGTGTATGTTTTCCACAGCAGGGGGGGAGGGGGGAATTCTGTTCCAGTTCGTTTGCGAACCGCAGCCAACGCGCTCACTGACACCGCGCGGCCTACTGGGTTCCTGCGCTGCCTCCGATTTTCCTTAAGTCTCCTTCAAGCTAATCTCATTTTTTTCGCTAATTGTTTCCCACACAGCTTTCTCTCTACACAGTGTGAGTTTGTGTCGACTAATTTGCATCCACTAAACCCCAAGGCCCAACTACTGGCCCGCCGGCAAGAGTGACCGTTTCTGTAATCCCGGTGGTCGTGACGGTATCCCTCTCCCCAGCCCTTGTCCCCTATTCGCCCTACCCGCTGTGGCATACGGGATCTGT
>CACRXP010000292.1:677149-689060 GCA_902702965.1 Spirometra erinaceieuropaei
GGAGGAGGAGGCCATGTGTGGACGACTTCTGTGATCAGGTCGCGCTGCTTAATGCATAACAGCATTTCGGAGGATTGGGAAGAACATCAGTGAAGAAAAAAGCAACGTAGAGCACTGTGATAAAGGTTTCAACTGTTGCTGCGGCCTGTCAGTTCGATCTTCTGTGCGCGTGACTGTGGACTCGAATCGTTACACGCGTGCCTGTGCGTGTGTGTGTGTGCTTCTCGGGGCACAGCAACTTGGAACAGTACACTCGCGGCCGCCGCCATCATGCGTGCGGAGCAGCTCAGCTGAAACAGTCGTGTGGCGTCAGCGGCAACAGCAGCAACAAAAACATCGCAGCCTGCGCGAATGGTTGAGCCATTCTCTTGACGGTGGGATAGATGTGTGTGGCGAAGGCCGCACCTGCGGCTGTTAAGCAGAGACGAGTTCCCTCTGTGTGTGTGTTCGTTTTCTTTTGACTAAACCGTCCGTTCTGTCACTGTTCTAAAGTACGAGGCAGGCCTGTGGCGTACTGGTGATCGACAATGGCCGTGAAATAACCGTCTTCGTCTGGCGTGTTAGTGCTTTGTTGGGCTTCCAATGGAAGATATAGGGTATATGTCCTCTGGCGCAATGTTCGTTATCGCCATCAGCCCAGTTGGCCAGGCGGGCACAACAAGTGAGGGTTACGTGCCTGCTTAACTATTATAAGTGATCAAGCGCAGTTCGTTTTTGCCCACCCGTGCTTTCAGGAAAGAGCTCCTTGTCTTTTAAGCACCAGTTTTTATCGGTGTAGGAAGCTTTTGTCCCGCCCTGTGGTGTCAAACTGCTGACCCTATTCCTCCCCCCCCCTACCCCGATTTCCCAACGGGACATCTATTTCAGAGCAAAGTCAACGTGACACTTTCTTTTTTTAGGAGCAACTTCATTTTAGCGTGAAGGTGAGCTCATATATTAGTTGGTCTTTGTTTCCCCACTCGTTGGTTGCCTTACGTCTGGAACGTCGTATACTAAGAGTGTACGCGCATACCACTCATCGGAGCATTAAAATTGACTTCATTGTCTGGACGGAGTGTACTGTGACCTTTCTGGTTCGAATTGGTTTCCAGCTTGAATGCAGAGACCCGTTTGTGTTCTTTTTACCAGGATCCGACATTCTTCCACAATCCAATGACCTTCGCGAGCCTCCCAGTGGTCCTACTCAACGGTCTACAACGTCCACTCACTTTAACAACCCATCAACCATCGAGATGACTCCGGCCTTCTACGAAACCTACCAGCACAATCAGTTACCCATGCCATACCTTGATGCCGGCCAACAGTATCAACTTGTGGCCACCCCCAGGGAAGTGGATGAGGCCTATCAGAACCAGACGGACTTTCAGTGCGCCGGAGTGAACTATACGGCGGGGAGTACTGCGGCGGTTGCGTACGATGTTGCGGTCAACGGGGCCTTCACTGATGGTGTCCAGTACCTTGGATCGGAAAACATGCTCACTCCTGTACCCCGGTCAGCTGCTACGTCGGCCTGCCTCGAGGGTTCTCGGTTCAGTCTTCGCGAGACTTTGCTGGGGACACCGCTGACGGCAAGCACTCCGGATAACTGTTCAGCAGAAGCGATGACACATCTAGATGGTCCGGTGAACCGTGGCCCTGATGAAACGGCCTCGGGTGAGTGTCGCGTACATTTCATCACACAAAAAGTTCCCTTGTTGACTTATATGCATTTTATGCGTAAACATGGCACTTCGAAACTCACAAAATGTTACAAGATTTGTCAAGCGCCTACAATAAAGGTCGTTTTGCAGCTATACACACGAAACTAACTAAATATATCCGACTTCGTCAAGTCCATCTACATGGTTGTCACACAGCTGACGTTACGCATCTTTGCTCCACCAAGCGTCAAGTAAAGATTCCTATAAAAGAAACGCTACGAAGATTAAAGCAAAAGGGCATATTTGAGGTCTCCGAGGCAGCCTCTAGTGCCCTTGAGCAGTTGAATATGGGGTCCAAATAAGTGGAATCGTTCAAGCTTACTGTTAAAGAACCATCACCCACAGATAATTCTCTGGAATATCAAACTGCTTCCTCCTTAACGTAGCTCCTGCTTAAGTAGCGTGCTCAACACAAGTTCTATGTACTGGTCTATCCCAAGAAACAGAGAGACGAAGGATGAAAAAGGGATGTCTTTTGGTTACATGTATGCTAGATCTATCAAGAAAGCACTGTTTTGATAACATGGTGGAGATGGTGTACTGTTCTGCAATGGACCGCATGGATTAGGCTTTTCAGGATTGCTATCTGGCAATTCAGGTCCGACTCTGCAACAAACATAACACACTTTATGATTTAGGCGCACAATTATGGCAAATAATTTCTGGCTGCCAGTCACGCAAGAGGATAAGTATGTAGGAGGGGCATTAGGACTTACTGTGTGCACTTGTGCCTAGTAGGTTGATATGCGAAAATGTCCAACTCCCAAACAGTTAATGAGCGACCGTACGACAAACACAAGGCACCCCTTTCGGTGCAGACGCTGTGGCCGTTAGTGACTTGGCGTCTGCGGAAGGACGCCCATCTTCAAGAAATGCAAAGCCACTGTTGACATTTACTAAACCAAGTTTTTATATGTCCGTCTGCGTAACTTCTACTATTCGAACGCGTTGACCCTTACTAACAGTCGCTTTTAACAGGGCCAGTGTTCTGTGAGTAATAGCCACTAAGAATATTATCGGATTTTAGGACTTTTAACTTGTGGGGCAAGTTGACTAGGCACATTCTTGTCTCACATATCGTGGTTTGAAGCGCTGAAGCTAACTGAGTATTCACGCTGGATCAAATTAGTAGCAGAAGCGCATGTAGCGGAGCTTCAATATTTGGGGGAGCTGTGTCTGACTATCAACCTCCATGGCTTCTTGGTGCTGAGAAATTTTCGCAGGATTATTTTTAGACCCACAGATGACTAGACCGCTTCCTATTTCTTATGAAATGGTGTGCATTCTAAGAAGGGGCTGTTAGGGAGTGAGAAGATCCGATTTATTGATCAACTTATCTAACTTATAATATGAGCATGATGGACTACGACTAATAAGACCAGCCTCTTGTTCAAACAAAGTGCTGGAGAGCAGGGACGGGTCGCGTGTATTATCGTGAATCCACTCTCTTTTGAAGGGCATCACCCTACCTCAGTAAACCAGTTATTGTCCCGAGTCAGGATCCAGGAAGTTACGATGAAGAAGGCAACCAGCATTTCAGACAGACAAAGTGACGGTCCGCTGGGCAAGATGCGGTTGTGTAGACCCACCTGATGGACACAGTACTGTTGGCGTTGGGATTGGGAGTTAGGGTTCGGGTTAGGGGTAGCGCAACTATTTCTCAACTACTCAAAGTACAACCGCGCATTCCCAATGGCTTTTCTTGCCGCCTGTGCGTTCCTCGGTCCCAACTGTAAAAACCTTTATTACCACCGGGACCGTATTACAGGCGGCTGTGGGTGGGGCTACATAACCACATCGGACGGTCCGCTGCCTGACATTTTCATCAGGTGATACGCATAGGTCCTTTGTCGGTGTTGCCACGCACGTGGGCAAGCGATCCTAACACCGAGATGCCAACGATTATGGTAAAGAATAGTTTTTTAGAATAGTTTGGGGGATCGGGGCGACTAAAAAAGGATTGGACTGTGTTACCAGACGCTTGAGACGCGGGGGAAAGAGAGCACTGGCATCGGCACCTCTCAACAACCTGAAGCTTGCCACTTGGCATGGGTTAACGCCAGTCGATCTGGCAGCATCCGCGCACACACAAAACCAGAACTTCAATAAAAGAAATTAAGATTGTGAATCAGAGGTAGAAAGCAACTGTCTAACACTAGTTATCTACGTTTAGGGCAGAAGATAAGCCCACCAGAGTTTACAATCACGCATTTAAAGTAAACTAAGGAGTTAATAGGCGCCGCCGTGGAGCATCCCAGAAATTGAAACGAAGAGGAAAGCCCGAGTCAACAGTTTCCAATTGCGGTACTCGATAATTGTTTCAGCAGCGCACTCGGTTCAGTTTGATCTGGCCCATGTTGGTCGGACTAGTTGGGATTCGCCGTTTATTTTTAGCTAGCGTGGTTGACATCGGTCAACTGGTTCTGCTCGTAAGTATTTAAATAGGTCCAGAGAATTGTTCAGACAAGGAATTGGCCTGGTAAGATTGCTATGGGAACTGTGAACCTAAATGGCAACCGATGCCTGAGAAATAGCATCACAGAAACATTCGTTCCGCAGTAGCATAATTTTGCTGTCTGAAATATATCCAAGGTCCAACGTCTTACCAATTGTCTAAGATTGTGTCTTCCGAATACTTGTGACTAGGGTCGCAATCTGTCTACTGCCAAATAATCCGGTCTAGGTTTTGCACTGAAAACCCACTTGCCTTGACCGATGAGATTGATCAGCTTCATAAAGGCTTAGACCGAAGTCAAAAAGACATATCCTGGGCAGAACCTCATGCTTCTATTCAACTGGCTAGTATTAAGCCGACTCCCTCGCAGTCGCCTAACGCGATCGTAACTAGGCAAAACTCGCGTCTAGGCTTTTGATCCTTAGATTGAAAGCAAAACCTACTGTGACTCCGTGGATTCTGGCTGTATTAGAATTTACCAGCACTGTGCTTCTGATTCTCCGTAATTTGAGAAAATCTCGTTGTATGTCCAGTAACTCTGTAGCATCAGTTGACGAAGCCTGGGGCTTAGTCCACATCTGATTGGATAAAAGTTTGCTTTAACGCCTTGATGGTTCTACATAAACACTTCTGCAACTGCAAATGCCAGCACCCGCCTTAAGTCAGGATTAATGAACTTCTCCAATAGCACAGTTAATTCCACCTTAAAAGACATTGTGTCCGTAGCTGACAACAGGCAGACGTGTTCTGTGAAAAGTGGAGTTTGCACTGTAACTCCAGCACTTTTCTAAAAATACTTGAATATAGTCGCCTGAACAAAGGTTTTCAGAGTTCGTGACAGCAAATTAGTTCGAAACATCGCACAATTTCTCCAAATTGGCGCATGGCCTATGCATTTCTCGCTCTATGTAATAGCGTCTAGTAATAACTAAGCTAGGCATAGCCATGCACTGAGGTATCATTTTCCAGTTTTTGCACGTGTGACACCCACTTTCACCTCATAACATTTGTCCAAAAGTTCGCGCGTAAAGCGGCCGATAAAACCGGACAGAAACCCTAGACAGGTGTGAGATAAAGGCACTTCTCAAGTCCTTCACCCTTTGTTCCAACCTCTCTACTGTGGTCTACAGCTGGGTTGTTTGGAAGTGTCCGACTCTGCAAAAAAGTCTTTTTCTTCAGGATTTTCTTGTCTAGCTTCAGTTTTAAATTGTTTCCTCTTTGCTACGCCAACCCCTCGCTGCTTGCGCTCAACAAAACTACTTGACCACAAGATTAATTTCGCCTAGTCTTCTCTGCGGCGGTCAGACGGTTGATTTATGACCGCCAGACGATGATCCAGACCGGCTGTATTTGGCAGTTATCGCTCATCTCGGTGTGTTTAGCGCCCAGTGCAAATAACCGGGCTCCCGGATGTGTAAAAGTGCCGTGAAACGCGATCACAGATCCAACCCCTTGTCATTATACAGTGGTACCAGTGAAATCCCGAGCGCTAATTGGAGAACTGTTAGACTCTCAGTAACCTACGGTCCAGCACTAAAAGTAGCAGATACACAATCTGCGGCAAATGAGGGGAACCATTTACAACGTGTGGGAGGCAACTCGCAAAGACGGCAATTTCAAACGAAAACGGAATGTGTGCCTGCAGAGTATATTTAAAATGATTATGCCGACTTAGAATACAACACTTCAGAATTACTGTGGTTGCATGCAAGTGGAAAACTATTTCAAGATGTTTATAAATGCATGCAATAACAATGTGATAGAATGAAGCTAGTAAACAGGGGGGCGAAGGGTAACTAACGTCCGAGAATTACTGAATGAAGTTAGTTTGCTTACTTTTATCGCCGATGTATTTTTCGCACCGTATCGGCTCACTTCCGAGACAGGACAACTGAGTATTGATTAGTTTGAAACCTAGAGAATTCGCAAAAATATTTTCGGAATGTCGCCTGCAGAAAGGTTGGTCAACGTCAAAAGCCTTAAATCTTCAACTGGTGAAACTTGCAAACTTGGTCTTTGTTTAAGCGCATCCCTTAGTTGGGTGACCTGGCTCAATTATAAGTTGTTTATTCTTTCTTTTAATTAGCGAATATTTGCGTTTTCAAGGGAACGGAAATGGTCCAATGTTTATAATTTATAATAAACATAGATTTTTCACTGTTTGCAGCCCAACTGTCATCTAGACTAATGTTAGTTCGCTTAACCGTTAGGCCTTGCCCTCCATACACCATATTAGCAGTTAGCGATTAAAGGGTGTGATAGTGGCAATGATAACTTTTTTGCGCTGGTACAGTTCACTGAACGCGCTACTTCACCTCATAGAACTGTTAAACATTCTGAGAAGTGCACCTATGAAATTTTTACTTATAAAAAGTTATCAGGATAGGTTTTTCCTACAAACTACCCTTTCTTCTAAAGCGCCTAACCGCAAAGAAGGCCAGTAGGTACCTTGTACGCCTGTAGTCCTTGGGAAAAGATGATTGTCCTGTCACTAGGTCCACAGGCATAATGTCCTATTGTTCTAAATTAGGTTCAGTTTAATCGACAGAAAATGGGCAATTTGGCTGGGGTCCAGTCATTATCTGATGTGGCGTTCGCGTGGGTGTCTGAGTCGACAAATGAGGAGTAAAATTGCCCAAGTACTCCTGCCTACCATACAATATTCCTCTTCTCCTGGAGGAATGCATGGCAAATGAAACTTCGCTGCCTTTGAAACGAACTCGCTTTCACGAAGCCCGCTTCCATCAAATTGCTGCATTATTTTTGGGCCTTTCAGCTGAGCGACTGAAGCGGCCAACAGCGTATACTTGAGCAAGAAATATTCTACACTTCGGAGTATTAAGCAAACTTAAAAAGCTTGACTGCAAATAAGCGCTCTTTTAAGAACCGATGGAAGTCAAAAGGATTACCGTCATGGGAATCTACTGACGGAAACGGTTATGGTAGAGGGACGCTCACCTATCGTTTTTCTGCGGAACTCACTCGTTCCGTTGTGCCTTACGGGCTCTCACTCGAGCCCAACCAGCAGCCGCACAGACGCACAGGGACCGGTTATACCCAATGAATAACAACAGGTTTTCAATTTGACAAGGTGCAGGTCGTAGAAACATCGGGATGAGACGCGGTTCGGAGCGCCCTCGTAATATGTGATTTACGCACGCAATTGTCATCCGTTGGCCCTCCTCCTGGATTAAATATGGAGGGTTGTTCTGTGCAAGAGTGGGGGACGACATATTGTTACATGACAGTGGCGTTCAGTGATCTGTCCAGGTTACAAAGAAAATAAAATGGCATTTCTACTTTTTCGTTTATGCACCACGTCAAGAGTCCATCCAGGCTGTTGTGTAAGGAAACAAACTTTATCATCGAGAGTACTGCCGACACAGATTAGGGATGCGAAAGTCGATCTTTCAGTCAGTGATATGCCCGCTTCAGACGCTGGTGCATCTGAATTCCAAATTTCATCATGCGTAGAGATGAGAGGTAGTTTATTGCATGAATATTTTGTATACCCACGGTAAACGTGTGACTACGAAATAACGACGATATGCTTCAGTTTTTCCTTTCCCAAATTTCGCGAAAGAATTCGAAGAGAGTTGTCCTGTGGCATATCACCCACTAGGAGAGATCTGACTCTTCTGGATGACGGCGGGCTCTTCTGTGATTTGCGATCAACCGATTACCTCATAAACTACGACAACTAGTATAAGCTTTATTTTTAATGTGCGGGTCAGGTAATAGCCATGATAACAACGCGTTGTTTTCATGAACACGTGGAGGGTACGAAAATGCATTTAGGGGCAACCTTTTGCAGTGCGTCATCGTGTGGGCCTGCGTGGTTACAAAGTCCTCAGTAATAAACTATTCACCGCTGAACTCCACCTGTATCCCTCCTCATTTCGAGACTGATTGTTAATCAACTTTGCGCTTTTTGAAGCAAATACGCCATGAGGGAGACAATTAGGACTTTCGCGGTTGTATTACATTGTATAACGAAACAAACGAAGCGAAAATCTTCCCTATATTAGCTGAAAAACCGTATGTGTCTACCTACGCTTTTGTTCACTCGCACCCGAACTCAAACCGTGAAGACTGGAAAAAACGCATTCATTCATTTATATTCAGCTATTCGCATTTCAAACTACAACTTAATTTCTGCGCCTGACAATTTGGACTTTTTTAAAATCTCCACACAAAATTTTCGTGAACTAAATAGTTTAACGGATCTAATCTTTAGAACAGGTGCCGAGGAGGGTAGTCAGTTGAGGCCCATCACAAGATGCGACGAGAATCCGCACCAGCTCAGCGGTGTCGATTCACGACCTGTATGCCGTAGGCTCTTTCGACGATCTTCCAGACGTGCCACGACACTGCTAGAGGCCTAGGTGTTGGACAGTATCGGAAAACAGTGATTTGACAGGGCATGTATAAAGCCGCACTGTCGACTATTGAAGGCTGTTTTAGTCTTCCAGCCAAGGGCCACTTAGGAGAAACATCTCAATCATCCCACTCAATTGCCCTGATTAGACCCCACAAACTACGTTCTCCTTCAGATTAAAAACATTTCGGCTGCTCGGCAAGTACTATTTGTGTGCGTGCTTGATAAGACTTATTTCACAGTTTACTGGACAGTTTGCTTACCGTAATCTATGAGATCAGCCTCTCTTCTGAACGTAGTGATGAGACCAACAGGAATGAGTCCAATGAATGACCGGGTCGGAAATCACGTCACATGCTTGCTGATCACTTACTGCATGTAACCTGGTTTTCAAAGGGGACGATAGGATCTCTCTTCAAAAATATTTGACGTAAATATCGCATTCAGAAGGAACGACTGAAGCCTGACCTCCTGTTTGGAGATGAGCCAAATTAACTCACCAGTTGGTAAACCCCCGAGTCGCGAATAGCATTGCCCTGTGACAGTTTCGAAGCCCGTTTGCTATTTTTGCAATAGGTGAACTAAATGTTACACCCGAATGCAGAGGCATCTATCACCTACCAATGGTCTGTCCGAGGTGCAGGGTCTGGTGTGACCCAAAGCCGCCATTTGCCCGTGCCTATTTCGAACTAACGCAGGGACGACCTGGCAGTCACAAAAGTACGATTATTCTCATTTACATGCTTGATGTGACAGGTAGTATGGCAATGGAGGATTACTGCTATAACCTTCCCCTTTATGTGGGACCAGGCCTTGGAATATCGTTGATCAAACGTACTAATTTCTGATCAGATAGTCCTAGTCAGTCTCGACTCAAGTGGACTTTTCACTGTCTCCATCACAGAATAGGCAAAATAACAGCAGTCATTGCATGCTCCTGAGCATGCTATCCCGCTTTTGGTCACGTCTGTCGGTTAAAATATTGTGGCTGCTATCTGACCTAAAGATCAGCATAAGTGTCTTCTGTGAAGCAACCGGAGAGGGAGATAGGTGGGGTGGGGGGCGACAGCGAATGAGTGAGATTAATAGATTTCTGTGGTCAGCACTGAGAAAACTGGCTCCCTTTCGTTCTCCCTCCCTCCCCCTAGTCCTTGCTTGTTCTCTTGTATGCTTCATACTCCTGCCTCAATCATCACTGGTTTCGGTGGACAGGGGGTGTGTGATGGAATTTGCAATGACCATCCCTTGTGAAATGAAGGTTTTGTCTATTTTAAATCATTCGCCTGCCATCTGCTGATCGAATAAGTTAGATAGCCACGTTGAATTAGAGGCATTGTTATTGTTTCCCCCAGCTGCTGGACACAGTTTATTATCTTCTGATCTACCGCCCGTGACGCGCTAGCACTGATGCTGCGACGCCTCCACGCGGCGTGCAAACGTACGCGCGCCGTGCGTGCGTGCGTGCACGGCGGGACTGCCGCGGTGTGTGTGTGTGGGGCGGGTGCACACATACCGACGCACTAGCATGAGGTGTGCGCGTGCGGCTGCACGCGCCACCCCCTCGTATGCACGCTGTGTGTGTGTACACCTCTCACACTGCATGTCGTCTCCCGCTTACGACTGCGGCGACAATGGCGGACAGAATTGCCAATGGTCAGTCTCCTCTGCAGTAGATTTTAGGACCAGAGGGGTTTCTGGAGGTGCGGTCGCGAACGACTGGGCAGAGGGCAGGCGCTGGCCGAAGGGCGTTTGGTGTGTTTGTAATGGGTTAGGGGGGAACGGGGGTTATAGACAGTGTGGTTAAGGCCCTTCTGGCGCATTCTGTTTTCACGTGTTTATCGGCAGGTATTCAAGAGTCAGAAACAGATACTCACAAAAAATGACTGTACTAGAATTCAGGTTCCCGCGTTTGATTTCAATTTTCTGCTTCATTAAAGGGAAATTGACCTGCCTTCGGGGTTTGGACAAAGCTTTTTTCTTTCACTACAACCGGCAGAAGTGTGACAGAATGTTGGCCAGGACGATTCATACTCTCACCCAGACCGTAGCGCATTGGCTACAAAGAAGGTGGATGCATAGATGGTCATTGCTGCTTATTTGTCGCCATATTGTAACCCTTTTTCGGAATGTTAAGGGACTCGAATATGAACCCTTCGCCATCGAACACTGAGTCTGACATCTTGCTACTGGGTTGTTGACTCGCATCCTCCTGGCTACGGTAGGGAATATTCTTGGTCATACAGGAATGCCTGGGCTCGGTCCTGCGACCTTTTGCTTAGAGTTAGTTCCGTAACACCATCGGTTAGCTTCCCTCTACCATTGTATATTCCATATCGTAATCGACAGGACAACGAGCCCCTAACTCAGTGGTTAGAGAAGTCGGACATCTAACTAACAGGTCGCGCGATCGAGTCCCCGGTGTTCCACACCTTTTGTTTGGGTATGGCTGGCTGGCGGCGTTAATAAACTGGAAACAGTCATTCCAGTCTCTCTTGACTTTGTCGGTAATAACATTCTGTCTATATCATGCTTCTGTACTGAGTGTTTTGGAAATTACTCACTTGATATATATATATGGCAGGTTTCTCACACAGAGATTTTGGCAAAATCTTCCTGCTTCAACATCTATGTAGAAATGATAACTGCTCCCGCGTTAGACCTTCGCGAATTGCACATTTCTTCCACCGTCTGACTTGAAGCAAAACGTTGCGGTCGGAATTCATACGTATGTATTGGAAGGTAGGCATCCCAAGAAACATAAGTTGAAGTCAAAGACGTTCTTTGGGAAAAAGGAACTATATATATAGGCAGAATGGTATTACCGACAAAGACAAGGGAGACTGGAATGGCCATTTCTGGCTTATTAGCCGTCGTCAGCCAGCCATACCCAAGCCCGAAGTGTGGAACACCCGAGCCTCGAACTCGCGACCTGTTGGTTTAGAAGTCCACGCCTCTACTCACCGGGCCACGAGCCCGTTGCCCTGTCGGTTTTCGATCGGGAATATACAATGTAAGGGGGCGCTCACCGATCGTTCATACGGAACTCACTCGTTCCGTTCTGCCTTAAGGGCTCTCTCTCGAGCCCAACCAGCTGGTCGGTAATACCATTCTGCCTATATATCATGCGCCGCTGTGCGGCTGCTGGTTGGGCTCGAGAGAGAGCCCGTAAGGCACAACGGAACGCAACGCCAACACTCAACCAGCCCCAACCTCCCCACGCTACCAGCGGAATTTCCGGTCACCAATCGTCCCTATAGGACATCTTCAAACTATTTGCAGTACCCCGACTACACCAGCTGTTGTCTCCTCGTCCTCCCAGCCGAAAATTAACATTGGCCGCACTCCCGAATCCCCACTATAATCCTCCTCCTCCTCCTC
>CACRXP010000292.1:694599-704989 GCA_902702965.1 Spirometra erinaceieuropaei
GGAGGAGGAGGAGGAGGAGAGAATGCGGTAGACACAGCACAAGTCCAGCAGCACTATAAACTAAGTCACGCACAAACCACCGTCCTGATGTGGAGAATGCGGTGGATGTCGTCGGGACCAACGGCGGACTGTCGGTTGGAGACGGGAATAAGTACCCCTCCCCCCTGTACTGCAGGTGGCCTTGCACCTTCCCCTGTCCAAGCTTTAACCCCAAAGCTAACCCTTCTGACTCTAACTACCTTGGGATTTAGCTCAGGGGCACCTGTAATACAGCGTATAACTGTGCCCTACCCAAAATCTATTTAGCCCCTAGGGGGGGGAGGGGGGAGAGAGAAACAGTATCGTCCTTGAATGCACGCAGCAAGCTTCAGTCTTTCACGACACGCATTATTTTTGCCGCTAGTGGGGAAAGTTCTCATTCAAATCTCATTACCGTAATTCTCATCTGAATGCCCATGCTGTATGGCTTTGAAGAATGAAACTCTTGTTCACAGAGGAACATCGTGTCGGGACCTTGTATAAGACCTTGCACATTCTTTGGGAACGAAGAGGTGTGTCTAATTACTCCGTTCGACTGTACTAAGTCACCTTCATGATTGATTTGGGCTTAACTGTTCACTGCAAATGCAAGCACGAAGTGACCACAGGAATCTCTATCGTCAGCGTTTGCCATTGTGAAAGCTCGCGTTGCCGACCACAATGACACCCGCTTTTCAGACAGATTGGAAGAAACTAAGACTGGATGATGGAATGGTGAAAATGGTGAAGACTTCCAACAAATGTCGTTAGATAGCAAGTTCAAAATGAAAGCACAAATGCATATCCCTCAGTGGCTGGGCTGGACAGTTATGAAAGGTCTGCACTGCCACGGAAAACAGGTCGGTGTAGTCAGTGGACGGATTCATCAAGTCGTATGCCTTAAGAACGAGGAAAACTTGGGTATGTTGCAGGGAATTTGGCTAATTTTTGCGGAAAAACGGAAATATTACTGTAACTAAGTGGAGGGAAAATGGCGACAGTGTAAAAGCCCCATTTGTGGCAGATGGAACTCTTAACTGTGTTTTTAACTGGGGCTTACGTTGAGATCATGGTGAAAGTATTTTCGGCGGGTGCAACATACACTGCTGCTGAATTGGTTAGTGTGGAATGCACACGATTCTTTCACAAGGATTGATAGACTTCGGCACAATTTTTTGCATATAAGTTAGGGTCGCAACTAAAGAATCCTCAGTTGCTGACTTTATTTAAAGTCCACTTTATGGCTTGTGATAAAGGGTGTTTGCGGCTAGGGATAATATGTATTTTTACTAAGAGGCCTTTAACGAGTCGGTGTGATAATCTGTAGTTTAAGTAGATGGTGCCACTGATTTCGTTGTAAAATAACAACCAAAAGCAATTTTTTGACGAAGCCTCAATAACGCCACCCATGCTTACTTCATCAAACTACCAATCGCTTTAGTAATACCAGGATAGGACGAAGCATATAAATTTGGTGGATGTTTGCCTCGGATGCACTTTAAAGGTGCTCTTTATGATGTAGGGAGAGTCAGCTAGAGCGGGCACTTCTAGTGGGGCACGCATATGTCCCCAACGCATCCCATCCAGAAACGAGTCTTTGCTAGTTTGAAAAGCCTGGGAGCGCGCCTACCCTCGGTCTGACCAATAAAATGACGGAATTTAACTATGCGTGCGTAGGTGAGCGCACATCGTACGCTTTCTGTGGGCTAGCGTAGACGTGTGCACGTACATAGCGTCTGTCAACAGGACGTTTATTGGTACGATTTTACGCGGCAAGTCAGGCATTTACGGGGATGGAAATTTATACGTTCCTGCACCGACGATACGCCTTTGCGAAGGTCGTACGCATTGCTACATTACAGCATCCTTCGGATGTATTTAACAATATGCCTTTCACACTAGACACACGCTTTAAACTCGAGTCATTTAAGACTTATTCATTTATCCGCGCTTAACTTTCTCTGATGCATGCGGTTGAGGCCTGTTGGTCCGGCTATGGGATCTGACCGCAACTATTAAGTGAAATAAGAGGCCTTGGACTATCAGCAAAGACCGATTCTGATAACAGCCCAACCTGATTTGTTACATCTGCTCCATGACCAGCAAGAAAGCTCAACTACCTACATATTTTGGAGTTTGGTCAGGCGCTTGTCGAAATTCTTCCGACTCATTACCGGGCTGCAGCAAACAAAAAAAATTGTCGATTTTTAATTTCTTTAGAAATCAACTACGAACTTGGAGTAGATCAGTTTATTCAAAGTCTATAGGCCCAGACAGAGATTTTTATGTGTGAATATTTGGGCCGAAGTCCAGCAGCCACAGCGGGTAACCGCGTAATATCCATTAACTGCGGACAGGCAGCTAGTAGTATACTTTAGTGTAAGCTGATTCCATACTAAAAGCACAGGTAGCAGCCAAAAGCCCATACACGGGTGTTCTGCCGATATTCTGTCGCTCCATGGCGCAACCGCGAGGGATTCGACCCGTCAGTGGGTCCCCCAGCGTTCCCCGTCAGTTTTCTGGTAGATACTCCAATTTAGAAATCGTCGCTTTTTAATTTCCTCAGACGAGTCACTTACGAACACAACCCCTCCCAGCTGTGCCATGCAGCGGCAGAATATCGGCAGAACACCCGTGTATGGGCTTTTGGCTGCTACCTATGCTTTTAGTATGGAATCAGCTTACACTAAAGTATACTACTAGCTGCCTGTCGGCATTTAATGAATATTACGCGGTTACCCGCTGTGGCTGATGGACTTCGGCCCAAATATTCATACATAAAAATCTCTGTCTGAGCCTATAGACCTTGAATAAACTGATCTACTCCAAGTTCGTAGTTGATTTCAGAGGACATTAAAAAGCGACAATTTCTAAATTGGAGTATCTCCCAGAAAACAGACGGAGAACGCTGGGGGACCCACTGACGAGCCGAACCCCTCGTAGCTGCGCCGAAGGGCGCAGAATATCGGCGAAACATGCGTGAATGGGCTTTTGGTTAGTACCTATGCGGTTAGTGTAGTAGCGCCTTGCAAAAAAATGGTTGAGTATTAATTTGTATTAAAATAGTAGCCTCAAGTATACAACGATTGACTGGAGCCAAATTAATGTCTAAGCTTTTTTTTTATTAGAGACTGAACGTTTAATTACATGTGGTTTTATGGCACAAACGAAGTGTACATGGGGACAGGAACCCAATTGCCACGGAAGGACCATAAATACCTTTTAGAATTCCTCGTGAACCCTGAGTCGGAGGTCGTTGGAGTTCACTGAAGCATGCCGCCAAATAGTGCTATACGCACCAGAAGAATAACGCTGGGGCAAGTGTTTCCATCTCGTGTGACTGATTTAGCCGAATGCGATAGTTACTATCCAAGCCTGTATCTATCTAATTCACAGTCTTATCGAAACAAGAAGATGGTTTTGTGAGTATTTCCTCCCCGCTTTTCCGCTTTGAGAGTGGTGGTCGCCGAACATTTTAAGAAGAAATCTAAACAGCCCTATACTAAGTACGAAATCAGCCACAAGCGTATCATTTGGGTAACCGTATGAGGTCAGCAGATTGGAAGTGTCCTTCACCACCACCAACGTATGAAATGAGGGTGTTTATGCCCACTTTATTTTATAGCCAGCTCACTGATACCGTCCGTAATATTATCCGGATACATCAATCATGATTGTTATACTCCCCACTAACCGAAATGAGCGAACGTTTTAGTAAATCCGCTGTCTTGCGGTACTGCTGAACGCTTATAAAATTAATTATTGCAAAATATTCTGTATTTAAATAATTAGTAAGTAAACTAAGATTGCAAGATGTCGCAAAAAGAGTGCGCACTGAAATGCTACTAAGGTTTCCAGTATCCTAGACTGTTTTTCAGGTATAAAATCTGCTGAAAGAATGTTAGAGATTAGACGGCGAAGTTGTTGATTGTCTCTGGCCGCGAAATAAATGCACGTGCTTGAGTTTGGACTTGAATGAATTAGGTCAATAATGAGTGTTTGGTTGTATATGAGACTCCGGCTGGGATAGGGGTATATGGACCTCCTTCCCGTAATAGAGGTGGCCTCACGTCAAATTCTATGTGGGGAGGGTACCCATTCCTGTGTCCTAACATTAACTCCAACCCTAACACTAACCCTGGCCCTAAGTCCCCCTTGGAATTTAGGAACGATCATCCGTAATAGGACGGGGTTCATGTTTTCCTGTCCAACCAAAATTCCAGTTTCCTGGTAGAAAAGTATTAGGTGCAAAACAGGAGACAAGGGACCTCTGGTGATCAGACTGCTATGAGCAGGCAATGACCTTTGAAGACAAAAGTCTTTAGGCTAAATAGTATGAAAGATTAGTGGGACTGATAACCAGACAGCATCCACGCAAAGGCAATCTGAAATATCTGCAGTCTGTCCAAAAGTCATCTAAGATAGGGATTCAAACCAGGGAGGAGTCCCACCAACCATGCAAAGAGAGTCCTTATCCAGGGCTCTCCAAAAGGCAGCTTGTGAAAATGGACAAAGAGAAATTAACAGCAGATGGTGCCGTGCTGTAGGTAACAGGTGCAGTTATAACGGGAAAAATCCGCAAGTTCAGTAGACTTCTGCCCGTGGGAGCCCCCCCCCCTCCCCCTACCGTCGGCGGTTTGGTGTCGATTTTGGGCTTACGAGGCGTGACGATGGTGGCAACCAGTGAGGTGCGACACACACACAGCACCATCTTTCGCTACGTCTTTGAAACTAGGCAAATGCCTTATTATCGTTGTCCGGCATTTGGGGCTCTATACCATACACACAGCAACACACGGCCAAGGCGGCGGCAGCAGCACTTATGCGCGTGGGCGCCTACGGCACCTGTGCCTGCCGGCCGCACGTGTTACGTGGTAACATCACACATAACCACACACACACACGCGCTCCCGTAGCAGTGATGCAGCACAGCATGTGTAAACGATGCTGCTGCTGCTGTGGAACGTCTTCACCGACAAGTCTTCCGTCACCACGTTTCCGTGTGCAGGCGTGTGTGTGTGTGTGTGTGTACACTGAGGTCAGGATCTGGGTCCAGGCTACAATAAGCAGCAGGGAGGCCTCGGGGTGACAGAGACCGTCACCTCACCCTAAGCGCACACCCCGCCAGCACCGTTGGATTGCTTCAGTGCACAGCGGCTTTGCTCTGTGTCTTATCCCAGAATCCAACCATGCTGCAACGGCTGCACGTCATATGTACAGGACTGAGGGGTCATAGCACACGTACTGCTGTGGGCCCTCCGGCTCAGGGGTACAGACGTCGATCATCGGCCTGTCGTGGAGGCTCAAGTACAACCACCGGGCTGCACCTGGGAGTGTGCGGTTATACGCGCAGGATATTGATGGCCCCATCGGTGCATGCTGCCACCGCATAATGGACATGTGATATTAGCCGGAGTGCGCTTATTGAGGCCAGGGGGACTTAGTATGGCATACATTCCTGCGGGAGTATGGCCGAACACTGAGACGACCGCTGTTGCAGCGAATAACGGCGGTCTTTTAGTCAGCGCTTTCCCAAATCGGGAGTAGTGAAAGCTGGACGTAGTGTAGCCACGTCATCCGAGTATACTTCTGATAATATTATGCCTGAAAGTGATATCAGGGAACGAGAGGTAGTTTCTTCAGGCGCTTAAACAAAATACACTAGATCTACTTGATCCTATTGGAGATTCGGGCAAGCTGCATCAGTCAATTAAAACATTCATATTGACCCAGCTGTGAAAAACGGCGCCCCGGTTGGATTTGAACTCACGACAGCAAAGGCAAGGCTTTAGTACAGCCAACTCTCTAACCACCTGAGCTACGAGGCCCCGCCGGACGACGCGCGTTTAATCACATTTGGATCAAGTAACCCGCCCAACCTACTGCAACGCCTGGAATCCACCAAATCTGATACAGTAGGTTGACTGCCCAAGCAGGATTTCCTGAGTAATCCACCTAGAATCCGCCAGATGACTACCAGGTTCACCTAGCCCAGGTGGCTAGAACGGTGGCTGCACTAGAGTCTTCCCTTGCTCTCATGGGCTCGAATCCAATCAAGACGCCGAGTTTTTCACAGTTGGGTCAATACGAATTATTCAAAATCTGTCATAACATTCAGTAATTAAAGAATTGCCAATAATTAAGAACCGTCGCCTTCAGGTGGATTCTCTTTCCTAATTTTTCAGATGGGTTTATATACTAATCCACATTCTTCCCACCAATCTTCCTCTACTGGAATAAACCTTTGTTAGACATTATTTTTCGGAGAAAAATTCCTTTTCTCTGGTCAAGCACTACTCCATAATCTTAATCGTATACTACAGCACATTACTGGAGATCGCCATGCATCGGAGATAGTTATTTTCACTGCGCAAAGTGAACATGGAATCAGTTTTTGTAATTTTCGCTACCGACCCTCATGATTATCTACAACTATTCAAAGATACACACAAAAGTCTTTTTAATTTCCTTCATCTGTAGGCTCTTAGGTCTCCTCAGAAGCAGAAACATTTCGTTTTCCTCAAGCCATGAGTATCTTTCACATCTCGAGAACGGGTTTCATGTATGGAAGATTGGAGAGCATTGGTCGCCTCAGACACAAACGTCCAGCTTGGTGTAAGGGAGCAGCCCACACTTGCGACTTCTGATTATATCCATTTTTGCAGCCACTGCATGACCTCAGGCATTTTTTATAATGCCCGAGTACTGTTTTTGGCAGCAGACAGAAAAGTAAGGATTTCAAGGGGACAAGGAAGGAGCAGCCTCTACCGTTCTTTTCACCTGGCGATCGCTCCACACTGGAATAAAAACGAAGGAGAAAAGTCAACAGTGCCATCAGAAACAAATTCATACTTGCCTTTTGATAGATTTTTTGCACACGACATGTGTTGGGATTACGATTAAGCAATTTTCCCTGTGTACTAAATACTGTAAACCCGGCAGGGATGGATATTAGAAGAGCACTGCGCAGAAGTTGTTAAAACTGGACTTAGACGTACTTCCATGATCATCGAGGTGGAAGCCAGCTAATTTCGTCTCGAAGACTTTACTCACGGTCGACTCAATAATATCTGTTTGCAGCCGGAAGAATGGCTTCTTTTACAAACAGGGGCACAAAAGCTGTCAGCAGTTGGCCATACCTATATGAAAGGAGCATCTGGAGATGACGTTAACTTGCGATTTTTTAAGCCCAAGCATTTGCCATTTAAAACACCCGTTCTCAACTAGGCGCACGCTCTAACTAGCCGTCCGTTAAAGTTGATTACGAGCCGTGGTTCAGTTTAAAGGCCAGGAAAATTACAAAGTGTCAGGAGATAGTCATGGGCAGCGTAGTCGATTTACAGTAGAGCACCAGCATATCGTAATGTCTAAATTGGAGTGACATTTTTCTGACTGCAGGTATACGCATTTGATCAATTTCTCAGGCTGCTCGGTGCATTCGTTAAAGTACGCATAAAGTGCATATACAGAGGGCTTTTCTAGTGACTTCACCTGACACCTACTTTGCAGGCATATGTCGCTATTCCTGCTTACATACGCCTGCTCCCGTCTGTTTTCTGTGGTCGGTGACTTCTCCTGCTAGATGTGAATGGCTGCGGTTTACTTAGCAAATAATATTGCGATCATTCACCAGCTTAAGGCATGCTTCCTGGGGCGTATAGTTGTCTGCTCTGTGTTATAGGGAGACGTTGGAAACACAGTAGCTATCGCTAAAAATCACTCTAACAGCGATTCTGTTCACTGGCGTTGCGTTTTGAGAGGATTGGCTCTCTCTCCCTCTCGAAGCAGACCCTGCAGGACACCTTTGCATTACCCGTGAAGGCAACTTATTTGAGGTGATGAGCTACGGGACCACCCCACCCCCCTACGACCACGTAAATGTCTTAAGCAAACCAAACGTTCACGCGATCATGCCGGGGTAAAGAAATTTCTGGCCACTGTGGCTCTTAGAACCTTGGCAACCACCTCAAAAAGTATTTAATGGTCTCACTAATAGTCGCACACGAGACGCTTAACGCATGACCTCGGTTCCCCGTCTTCCTTTTGCTTACTTAACTTCACGCGCCTCCACACCTACCCTCCACCCCCCTCGTCGCTGTGGCGCCGAATCCTGTTGCTACTATCGGCGCGAATACCCTGTACGAGTGCGTCGGGCCGTTGGCGGCGTGTGTGTGAGAGAGATTTGTGGCGACAGCGGCGGCGACGCCCTTTAGTGGTTGCTTGGGCTTCATCTTTTCTGCCCCTGCGACCGTCCGCCCCCCTACGCAACCGCCTCGTTCAAAACCGCCTCCGTTTTATTGCCTTGACTTATCAGGCCGAGGTTGGGAAGGGGGGAGGAGTTTGGTGGTAGGGTTGGCCACAGTCTTCATGTGAGAGAAGGAGCGAAGTTTGTTGATACTCGTCCTGATACCTTGAACTGGTCTCTGACCTCTGCGGTTCTATCTTAGCCTTAATTATACACAGCTTTCAGAGATGGGTAAAATACTTGATTCTATCGATAAGTGTTGACAAATACAAGGGAGGCCGACATAACGGCTGGTAAGCTATCCAAAACCAGACACAACGCCCGTTATCCATCCTCCAATCAAACCAGAACGGCAACGGTCACTCTACCCCCCTCCCCACCCCTTCACTTGGGTCCTTTCAGGCTCAGTGTGGAAAGAGTGTGGGTTTGGCATCTACGTGACAGGTGGATTCCGGAGCCCCAGCATTTTTCGTACAAATGTGTTTGGAACTGATGAGTTCGCCCAGGTTCCCCCCCTACGCCCAGCTGACGAGATTTGTAACATTAAAACCCTTTCGATTACCGCTCTGAGAGCCTCTCAAACTGGGTCAACAATGGGTATATATGTAGGTTCCTGGGACATTAGGCCTGCTGCCGGGTTATTTTCGTGCCTGCTACATAGGGTAAAGCGGGTTCCAAGTAGATGTAAAATCCGCGTATAAATATCGGTCGGGTGTGGTTTGGTAGCCCCACCTGAAGTAAATAAGCCCCAGACACCTCAAATACGCAACCGGTGGTAATAGGGGTTTTTACAGGTGGAGCCGGGGAACGCACAGGCGACGAGATCAAGTAGTTTTATGAAAAAGAAAAGCTATTGGGAGTGCGTGGTTTTACTTTTAATGGTTGAGATCCGGCCACACATTCAAATTTGGCGAGGCCGAATTCCCGCAAGAGGTGACAACCGCGTGAGCCGGGAACTGCTTGAGTCATGCTTTACTGGTCCCCAGTCCATTAACAAGTGCAATTAACCTCGCATTCCCTACTCGGTGCTGGGACTTTGCCTAGGCGGAGTAATTGGCCACACGGGGAGCGCAAAGGTGAACACTTTTCCCGACACCAGGATCAGCGCGTCAGATGGTCGAGCAATCATCACACCACCATCCGACGCACGTGATGAAATTGCAGCAATTAACGACGCGGATGTCGGCCATTACACCACGTGCAACGATCCCTGATGAAGGGCAGAGCCGTGAATATTTATAGGTATGCGGTAGCATAGCAACTGCATCTTATAAATACTGCGGCCCCTTGTGCATGAACCACCCTTACCTGCTTTTGTCTCTGATGGTGGGTTCGAGCAGGAATCTGAAACGTCAGGCGAATAAAGCTCTTGTCCCAGCTGTCGTGTCTCCTTCTTCAAGACTGCTTCCTGGGACTCGTCTCTTTGCTTCTATTAATTGAGAAGTAGTGGCGCTAACCCCTAACCCTAACACTAACCCCTAACTATAACCCTCTAAACCTAAACCCCAACCCGCTAATCCTAACCCCTAACTCTAACCCCCTAACCATAACCCCTAATCCTTAACCCCAATCCCAACTGTGTTGTCTCCATCAGACGGGGCTACCAAACCACATCTTACCTAAACATCACCGAGACCTAACCGTTTAAAGTTACGCGGGAATGATTTTTCGGCGATCTGGCCTTTTAGCAAGACGAGGAGGGGCGTGCCACTTAGTCCTGCAATTAGGGGTCGCATCCCCTCCCATGCGGCCACCCAGCGACGAGGAGCATGCTGTACCGCAATCCAAAGTGGCCTTGACTATTTCTTCTTGCTGCTGACAGACCGTTCGCGCGTTTCTCAGCTAGTTGGACGTAGAGCAGCCCTAATAGTCAACTGGAGGCTTTTTCAGATCTCAGGTCCTCCTGGCGCTGGGTTAGGCTATGGTTAGATAATGACAACGACGACGCAGTCGGAAATGACACCTTGGTCTCGACTGTCTCAGTCAGGCGAGCTGTCCGGCTGGCTGATGATGCAAATTCGGCGGTCGAAATAGTTGACCCCCTCTGCTGAACCTGAGTGCGTAGAAAATTCATCAAGGACTAAAAAGGATTATCTAAGTTCCGCAAATATTCCCATGTTACAATTG
>CACRXP010000292.1:705956-721547 GCA_902702965.1 Spirometra erinaceieuropaei
CTTGTTTCTCGGGGACTTCCTTAGATACTGTTGGCAGCAGTTAACCAGAGTCGACTTTAGTTAGTCGGAAAAGAGAAGAATGCGTAGAAAATTGAAAGGTAGGCATTCATGTACAGATCAGCCCTGCAAACTCATTGCAAAACAAATTATGGAGTAACGGTTATTTCCTGCCTACAGACCTATGAACACAATGGGAACATGGAAGGCTTGGAGAGGTTTCCCAGTCAATAAGAATTGTCAGAAAATCTCATCCAGTTTGCACTATGGCATTTTTCTCGAGGTAAATGAGTTTAAACAAGTATTATAACAAAGAATCCTCAGGAATGTTGACAGAAAATTCCCCGATGACCCTGAATATTTAATATCAATAATCAGCACCCTTCCAACCATTACTCCTAACGGTCACCCACAGACAATTGTACGCATCACCGTAAAGGCGGCAGCAGGATTTTTGGTAATGATTCCTAAGAAGCAAAACCAGCTGGTTCAGTTAGACAATTTCGCAGTAAAGTCAACCGGAAGTAAATTAGTGCAGCTTCTTGAACCCCCTTGCCTGTGTGCATGCCTTAAATGACCCCAGCATAGCGTAACGGAGGTGAGAAACCAGTTTCTCTTCATTGTAAGGTCTCTTCTGCGCAGTTGTGCGGTCCTAACATGAGAATCGCAACGGAGGTGGCCCCTCGAATTTGATGCCTCTGGTGAAAGCGTTCGGAAGGTGGGGGCAGGCCAAAATTTTCTATGTCCTCATTTTCCAATTCACATGATGCCGGAAAATTAACCATGAACAATTTAAGATTGTCACAGTTAGTCCAAATCACCATTCGTAGTTTTGCCATAAGTGACATTAAATGACTCGCTAGGTATCATGTATGTCGGTGCAAACTTTATGCCAGATTAATTTTAAACTGAAAAATTATGCTCAGATGTGGTTATGTAGCCCCACCTGAAGTAAACAGACCCTGGCTACCTCTAATACGGGACTGGTAGTAATAGGGGTTTTTACAAATAGGTCGGGGAACGCACAGGCGACGAGGTCAACTAGCTGTATGCAGAAGAAAGACTGTTGGGAATGCGCGGTTGTACTTTGAGTGCTTGAGAAATAGTTATCCTAACCCCTAACCCTAACCTCTAACCCTAACCCCAACCCCAACAGTATTGTGTCCATCAGATAGGGCTATAGCCACATCTTGCCAAAATTATTTCAGAACCTAATTCCTCAAACCCTGCAGGATTAATTACATTTGCCTATATGGTTTGCAGTTAACCGTGTTGAAGGTTCATTTATAGATCGGATTACGGGACAGACTCGTCTATTCGCGCCTTGGGGCTGAGTCTGGAGTCCAGTAGGCGGTCGCAGAGTAACAAGTCATATAGGTAGAATGAGATTAATGATAAAAGCAGACTGGAATGCCATATCTGGAACACCTGGGATTGAGTGTGGCTGGCTGATGAGAGCTAATAAGTCAGAATTGGCCATTCCCGTCTCTCCTGTCCTTGTCGATAATTTCATCAAGGTTTCTGGAGTAATTATTGTGGGCGACAGGGTTATGGCCTCCAACTCGAATTTTGTATGCATATCATTCGTGCCTCTCAATGCTGCCACTGAGGTTGATGACGTCAAAAGTGATGCAAATAAAGCCCAAACTACGATATCTGCTCTCGTTGCTGCCACACTCCACATCCTGCGCTGAATCACTTTAACCTTAACAGGCATGAATACTAACTTTCCCACTCGTGTTATTATTTTCGCTGAAAAAGCGAATGCAGTGAACGTGTTTTTCGGCGTTTTTTGCAAATGCGACATCTTTTTAACATTTATGTTTCATCATAAGTTTCATGCATACTGCAACTGAAATTACATGCGAAAATGTTTGCTACGTAACTACTTTTCATGCACACCTGTACGTTTAAATTGAGTCTTAAGGACTTATGTCATTTACTCCAAATATGCTGACTGATAGTGCCTGAAATTACGGCGGTCAAGAATAGTATGGTCTTCCAAAGTCTTATTTTTGCTGCCTTGCTCATTGTCTTCACACTTTAAGCGCATAACCTTTCAGTTTGCGGAGGCTTTTGAAGGACCGCGAACTTAACGATGCAGGTGGATCATACAGCTCATCTGACTACCTCGCCGGACAAGACAGGAAACCCGAAAGTTAACCGGTGTCCAAATCCGCCAGTCACTTAGAGCTTACGCTCGCTTGGTTCACTTTGCATGACTCTTGGAACCTCGTACTTTACCGAACCTGATGCACATTTTGGTAAAACTGAGCAGATCGAATGTAAAACGGTGAATGTACTTATCCGATCCGGGACATTGGAGGATGCGGGATAAATTAATTTCCCCAGTTAATTCTTCAATGTAGACAAGTTGATGTCCTCGACTTGATATCACAGCAACAGACCTCTTTCTGTTCCACCCATGCTGTTAATTTGTCATTTGGGGATTCGTTCGCGGAGAGTTGTAGAACGACCTATTAACTAGGGTTTACGGCAAGAACATAACCGAACTGTAGTACTGCCGCCCATATGAGCCACGCGGTAGATGCGTTGGATCAACATGGTATCTGCATGAGAGCCCGACAGGCGTTTCTGGGAATGCGCACCCATAGCAAATGCCAACGTTAGGGGTTTGGTGGCACGCCCAGGTGCCGGCTTATGCGGCGCCCATCGGAGTCCGTGCCATCCGCTACTTTGATCGTGGTATACAATCCTGGTCAGTGTGCGTTGTGGACCAGGGAGTGTGGTGGTACTCCTATGTGCGGGTTTTAGCCGTGCCAGCCACCTGCGTCCTCTCCCGCCTCCAATCTTCTTGACTCTGTCTTGACTCCGGGCCAGGCGAGGGGAAGAGGAGAGACGCGATGGATGCTGCGCAAGTCTACCATCAATATCAACTAATTCACGTACGAGTCACCGTCCCTGTCCTTACGTTGCTGTGAGGCACACGGTGGACATCGTCGGAATTGACGGTCGAACTGTCGTTACCAGACTTCTCCGGCTAGACAACATGATGAGACAGGCATACATGCGCTGATAGTGAGTCCGACACTAATCTTAGCCATTTCCAGCCTTGTTTTAACGAGACCGACTCACGATGGCAAAGACGTCAGGGTAGACAGTTGAGCCTTACTTCATGTCGAACTGACCTAAGTCACCGGAACTCTTTAAACCAAACTTCATGCGAAATGCTACAGAACAAAATAGACTGTTTGCACTACTGCGTGCTAAGTTTGGCATGCCCATGGATAAAGTAGGGAAATATCTGACATCACTCAAAAATAATAATGATTCCGATACGCCACTGATCTGTCATTTGCTAAGTGCATCACGCAGTGTTCTAGCCAGCTGAAAAGATGGCACTCATCCGCCTAGACAGACTGGCGACTACTACTATATCCAATACTGGTGGCCCCATCGGTTTGTCACGTTATGCTAACACCCTGAACTTTTTCGTTAAAAGACCTCGACAATTCATCACTATGCAGTTGCCAGCGTCCGGTAATGCTTGATTAATGCTATTGGCAGACAAAACTCATTGAGGACCGATCGATAAATTCTTAAAAGTGTAGTACTAGTTCTTTGATTTGCGCGACGCTGATTTAGAAAGTTCTTATAACCCCGGACGTTTGGTTTTCGCACAGTTTCAGGAAATGTCTGGGACCTCAGTTATGTCCCATGTACTAGCACTCGGAGGATAAAGTCATTAGCGACCTACGCGTCGGGCAAAATGCGACAGAGCTATGAAATGACATTTGTAATCAATGAAAATGTGTAGCCGGACCCAAACTAAAACTTCCCCAATAAACGCCCTTTCTCCATCCGGCCTGCCATCTGAGAATCGCATTTTCTACACTATTGATATAAGCATACTATGACTATTCCAGTAATTTGGTTTAGTCACAGTGCTAGGACCATAAATGGCCGAGTTTGATATGTATTTCCCAGTTTTCTAAGTCCTGCCTCGGAAGCTATTGTGCACACGTGCAGAGTGGTGAAGGTCTTAGTGGCCAGTCTGGGGAACGTGAATGACTTCTTGCGAAGTATGTGATTACATATTACTACCAGCCTCGTGCCCAGTTATCATCAAATTGACCCAAACCACGTCCCTGCTCCCCACCTGTTCTGTACTCGTGATTTGAACTTGTAAGCGACGCAGGAAAGTATTCTCTCTCTCTCTCTCTCTCTCTCTCTCTCTCTCTCTCTCTCTCTCTCTCGTAAACTGGCGGGGATTTGCAATAATCTATTTCCCTTGGCTAATAACTGAGAGGAATTGGCGACAAAACGCCATGCAGGTACGAAATCTTCCTCCTATTCATAGATGGACATCGGATTGGGAACGAGTCCCCGTCCTTTTTGGTGGTGTAGCCGCCAGATTAGGCCTGAAAGTTGTTAGTTCTCACGTGCACGTTTCTATCAGAAGCTAACCCCCAATGCTCTGCGGGAGCTGCGTGGCTGTCTCAGTGCTAACGAGGTCAACAGTATAGATTCGGACCGAGTGCACTATGAGTGCAAGCCTTGCAAACTATTGATCACCCCTGTTTGATCACGTCACCCCTAGTGGTTGTAGTCTCCCGGCTGTCTTGAGAACAGCTGATGACTCGGGTGCGGTTAAATGGTGAAATGGCAGAGTGATAAAGGCGGAGGGTCGTGTTGGAGTGATTTCCGGCTGCGAGAAAATCCAGTCACTTGCGGCCATTTGAACACCATTAATCAACAGGAGGGCTACAAAACTGCCGAACAGAAGAAAACCCACTCAGTCCTTCTTTTTGCGTAGATACCACAACTGGCTTGGCTCTTCTTGACCGGTTCAAATGAAGGGACCACACATGCATGCACAGGATTTGGAAAAGTTGGAAAGGTGCTGGGAAAGGATTAGAAATTTTCTTTCAACATTCCTCGGTTGCGCTCTTACCTGGCTGGTCTTATCTGGAAGCCTATCACCAACTGAGCGACAATCAATTTAGAAGTTGGGCAAGAAGCAGTACTTAGACATCATACCAATCAAAGTGAAGGAAAAATACTTTATTCTAAAAGAGAGTTCGTCTGTTTAGCACGTACGAAGTTGAAGACCAGTCATCATGGAATTGAAAAGACAAGTCTCAGAAAGCAGTCGTGAAGAAGTAGACACGATCGCTGGAACAAACGATCGTGTCTACCTCTTCACAATCAGTCAGCATGATAACTTTGCATCTGTCAGTAGGCTAGGAGCATCCTCCGGCTGAGGAGCCCTCCTTGTCAGATCTTTTGTCTTCATTCACTTCATAATCCGAAGGGCCTCAAAGACACTGTGACAAGCATATGACCTTAATCAAGAATGAAAACCGGGAACAAACAAATGCCACGTTTACGAGGCCTGGGCTGTATCAAATTGTGCATCATTTGTGCTTATTCTTATAAAAAATACTCTACAGTGGACACATTAGCACTTGTTGGGAAACTTAAGTAGGAAGTGTTCTCGTTAAGTTGACTTAGCACGGTAACTTGGTGTTGCTTTTCGAAGACTAGAACAAGCCGGACTGCTGTAACCCAGGGCGACAGCTGAACTTAGGCTTCATGGGAAGTTTTTATGAAGACTAGTTAGTTCCGCCGTATTTGACGGTCCATCAGCTCAATTTGAACGTGTGGAAGATTTGTACACGGTAATGGATGTCCTAGAAACGTCCCACCTGCTGCCCCATCTAATGAATGAGGCGATAGTCAAAGTCGCCCGCGAGAGCAGCTACCTTTTTGTCAGTTTACTAACATACAGTACCTACAGCGGTGAAGCCATGAGCGTACAGCAGCCTTTGACACCTGATCTTTGCACTGGCCCGGCTTTACTATAACGAATTTTAGCGTGAATAGGGATCCTGGTGATTAGCTAGATCAATGAAAGGGCAACCTGGCGGAATGGGGAAATTCAACAACAGAGCTAGAGCCTGCACAGTAGTTGTAGCCACACGCACACCTGCGTGGAATCTGGAACCTCTCTATTAAAGGCCGCCTCGCGAACAGTTGGGCATTCGGCGTGTGTGATACGCGTAGGCCCTGCCTTGACCTCGTCGAACACTGTCCACTTCCATCTCTGGTGGTCCTAACCTTGTCTTACCATTGGAACAGGATGGAATTGGGAGGAGTAGAGTGAGGTAGATAAATCGGAAGTCCGCACCACCGTAAAAACGCCCACGCAAGTCACCATCGAACTCCCTTCATCGTTTGTGACGGACAAACTTTCAATAGCTTTGGGCCATACCAGGGGGTTCAGGCCGCAGTGGTGAGCATAGTGGAATAGTGACGAAGTGATCGCAGCGAGGACTGGAATCCGCGCTTCGTACCTGTTACTCAGAAAGGCATGGAATCTAAATTCTAACTACAATAGCCAAGGAAACTGATGGAAGCGCACAAGAATTCTGCATGTAACTATTTATATGAAAATTTGTATATTTCCACAAAAAATTGAGATTTATTGCCAGATATAGTACACAGTCTGAAAGTTATTACGACTGCAGTGATACTTACATAAATTAGGTATCCAAGAAAATATTTTTGGGAACAACATTTTTGAACTATTCAACAAAGTAAAACTCAATGGTCAACGAGAAATCAGGCAAAGTACGACATGATCATTATTTTAAATAGCAGAGTCTAGATTTGCACGTTCATGGAAATGCATAGTCTGGCAATTACATCACCATCAAACAGGAAAATTTGAAAATTACCGAAGTAACTACTTTGGCAATCAGAGCCAGTGTTTCTTACCTGGCCCGCGAGGTCTTGATTCTAGATGTCTATCCTGTAAAATGAACAAGTTCAAATTGTAACGACTTCGTCTGCTCTTTCAGTCTCGTCTGGCATCTCAAACTGCTCCGCAGCAGGCGCCACGGGCACAATCTACTTCTGGCAGTACAACGCCCAATGCAAGGGACCAAAGGCGGTCAGGCTAATCAACGAGTGCCGCACCACCGGCTCGCCTCTCTCCGCCTCGGCTCTCAGTCCCTCCAGCACCTGCTACGATGCTCTCTCGAGTGCGTCTATTCTAACGCCGATCGGTCTAGGTGGCGGCGGCGGCGGCAGTTTCTCGCCCGTGGGCAGTTGCTCTGTTGCCGCAAACTCCATGCCGCAGTACCCGCTGGTGGTGTTTGAGGACCCTGTGCAGAAACGCAACGATCTTGTGCACTGTTCCAAACTGCGTCGAGGTGATGGAAATGATGTTACGCCCAACATCCTTCGTCTTCGCTCAATGGGTGACGAGTTGGATCGACTGTCCACCCAGATCACTCATCAGGGCGAGATTATCATGGCAGGTGGTTTGATCGGCTCCACGCCCGACGTCTTGGCGGACTCTGTGGGTGCTGGAAAGAATCCCGCCGGCGGTCAGGATCCTCGGACGTTTGACATGAGCCTGAGTCAAATGACACACCCTGACAGCCTGGAGCGTATACAGGCCTGGCGGGTGGAGGAGGCGAAACGGGAGAAAAATAAGTTAGCAAGCAAGTAAGTGTCTACACAGGCAGCATGTGAAACGGAACGAATAAAACATGACCAGCTTGTGCAATGCTTCATATGGCGGCTATTCTGTGTAATTATAATCGTGGAACGGACCCTCAAAGTTGGTTAAGATAGCTGGAGTACAATGACAAAGGCATGTTCTTCCGTTTGCGGCAGAAAACAGACAGTATATTTCAGAAAAGTGAAAAACGGTTGAAGGTATATTTTTTTAGCTTTACCGTGTAAAAAAGTAACTAACTTGAACATCCGTTGACAGAGTACAGTATAAAAGCGCTTTCTCAAGAGGTAACTTGGTAAAGAAAATTTTTTGATCGCTAAAGAGCACATTTGCCGTTGATTTTTGTGGACATTCATTTTTTCGACAATAGGGTCTAATGTTTGGATGAGTTTTTATGTGTCACCCAAACGGCCATCTACATAAAAAGATTGCCCGAGCACTCGTTCCTTCGGCAAATGTTTTTACGAAGTATCTTATCTTTAAGGTTTTGATAAAGATATGACGCAAAAACGATCGCTATGGGCAATCTATTTAAAACGTTAAAAATCGGGAAATATTCATTCGTATTTCAATGAAGATCTGAAATCCAACGTACACAACCATTAGAAAAAACTGGAAATAAAGTTGGCAGAAGAAAAGCTCATAATATACACAATATGATGCGTTTGCGATGACGCCCGCGAATTCTATTCCAGTTTGGTAGTCACTGACTTCCTGTTTGTGTGAACTTACTGAAACTTTTATCCCTGTGACATCTCGATCAGCAAAATCAAGCGAATTGCTCTCTACTTAAATTGACTGCACGTCAAACTATACAAAAACTGATAAGTTCATTTATTTTGCGCGACAAGATCTTGAAACACATGACCGGACATTAGGCACTTGAATTTGTGCCAGACTCTATCTAACACAAATTCTTGGCTAGTTTTTAGTAAAAACATGTGTAAAAAATAATTTTCTAAACATTGCTGTGCTTATCCCGTTTTACTTGTTTCATTTTCTGCATGGACAAGCATTATGTACATCTAAAATTTGAGTCAACTCATGTGGCGCACATTTTCACGTTTTCCGATATTTAAACCGTCCTTGAAAAATGGCTCTTTCTCACCAATTATATAGTACCTGTAATATTTATTTTGCGTTTTCATTTAACTGGAGCTTATTTATTATTAGGTTGATGTGTATGTGGATGCGTTCGGACTGGTTTACGCTTGGTTTGTGATGTTGATTTAGACTAAACACATTGCATGATCTAGGTCACCCATTGTTAGTAGCATGCGAAACTGATCAATCCCTAAAAAGATAGCATCTTAGTCCCCACTGAATCCTGAGACACCAGCTAATACGACTATGTCACTTGTTTGCCTAGCTCTGCACACTGAGGCGACGCCAAAAATTCAGGCAAACTCGTTATCTTTTAAAACGCAGTTGGAAAAGTTATGCTCGATCATTATTTCTCCATTGGTGGACTAATGTTGACTCTTCCGCCTACAGTATCAACACACGAATAGTCGGAAATTAAAAGCTTATCTGTGACTTTAAAAATCATTCCAAATTGCCAGAAAATCCTGTCGTCTTGTCAGTTTATATTAGACCTGATGATTCCTGAATGCAGAGAACTCCCCGTACATTACATTACTGCATCAGATCACATTTTTCACCTGTACTTGAACTCCCTCTTCTAACTTCGCCCTTCAAAACCATCGTTTTATGTTCCTTTTAAAGGCATTCTGTTCTCTCACACTGACATTTACTATTCCTATTTTTTGACAGAATTTGCAGACTGAAGAAGAAGGCGTTTCACGAGTCGAACAAAATAAAGTACACCGGCCTGGGACTGGAATATAGTAAGTCACAGAAATTTCCCCGTTTTTGCGCCTACATTGCGTTGAACAGCATCTAAACGAAAGTAACTGTTATAGTTTCCTTTGCGTCATCGCTACCTTGCATCACAACTCTCATTACCTTCAGTATGACCGTTAATCTCTTGCTCGTTCCGTTACCGACGGATGCATCGTTAATTATTGCCACTTAATCAGACTGACTTTCCGGAACTCACTAAGATCCCTGCTGGTGTTGTGACTCCCTCAACTAACACAGAACCAAAAACTATCCGCTCCAATTACGTTTCTCCCCCAGCCGTTGCGTACCTCAGTAGAGAAGGCCAGCTGTCTTTCGAGGCCATTGCATGAAATTTGATCCATATGCACAACGACATCGAGCAAGCAATAGGGTCCCCTTCTATAACACGCGAGTTCATCCACCACATGAAACAGTAAACATTTGTGTGCATTTAACACCATTGCTTGATTCCGACCGTCACCTATGAACACGTCCAAGGACCCCCAAAATGATTGACGTTGCTGCGTCAGACCGAACAAGGGAGGCCGAGCATTCTGCTATTAGAGACAGATTTCCATACTTGGTGCGAGAATGGTCTGGTCGTCCGCATCCGAGTTATCCGTGGCCTCGACTTAATTGCTCATGTTAGCCATTGGCGATCGATTCACGCCGGTCTCAAGTGAAAAAAATATATATATAACTTGTGTGCTTTTGAGGTGCAGATGAAACAGCAGCTCAGCACCGTCAATTAGTTTCCTCTATGAGGCCGATAAATAGACCATGTACCCTAGACCCGCACAATAAAGCAGAATCAAATCCACACACACACGCACACAACTCGATTTACCAAAAGGCCTTCCTGATGAACTTTAGCTAGCACTAGTGGCATGCATGGGACGATCTTGCAGGGTTCTGTTTTTAGCGCCCTTGTAAACACATTTTTCCCTAGCGCGTGCTAGTTGGCACAACCTTTATATGCCCCCTTTTAGGGGATCATGACTGCAAGTGGTGATGGTTTTCTCTTCAAATTACCAGTCAAAAGGTCCAATTAATTGGACACAAGGGGCAAGTAAGACAAAAACTGATGTTGCTGATTTTAATTGCAATGCAATATCTGCCGGCAACTGAGATTAATCAACCAGATACCAGCTATGCAGAATCAACGCCAAGCAGTTTATTTAGTGGTGGAGTGGCGAATGCCGCTGGCTCGTTGGCCACCTCAATCAGGAGGGGAGGAGTCGCGGGGGTGAAGGCAAGAGGGGGAGGTCGAAGACTCTGTGGCCAACGGACCTTACCGTGCCCCCTAGGGCTCATTAAATATTTCGAAGCCCACTGAGCAGTCTTCAGCATCAGCGCCGAGGCATTGTTTGACTTGTCCACCGAATTTTAGGGCTTCTGCTCTCCAATCCCTGCTCCTCCCCAAAGCCCCGATTTAGACAGGATTACAAATCAGGCCTTTCTCGCCGCCCAGACGAAGAGGACGCAGAATTTTCAATTGGCCACACGCTTGAGCTGAGAGCTCCCGTCTGGCTGATGCGCGCGTGCGAACGATCGTCTGCACGCCACTCCACCACTCTCACGGACGTCCATGTGCGCCCCTGCCTCTGCCAGTCTGTTTCGTGGTCGACTCCAGTCAGTCAGCTGTAGCATGGAGTCAAGTTATTAATCTGACCTTTTCCATCATAACAGTTTATCAGTTGTAAGGATCGCCCGAAATCATCTCTCCTCCTTGCATTGTCAGTGCTTTACCGTCTCCTGACAACTATCATGGTCTGTCAGGAGGAGTGTAGGCTAGAAACATCAAACGGAGGTATGGAAAAAAAGACAAAAATTGACTGAATTGAAAGCTCTTGGCTATGGCCGTCTGAAATACCTCAGTGGCGGGGGGAGGGGTACTCAATAAAATTCCCTGAATAAGAGCAATAAAAAACGTCCAATATCGCTGCTCGCTAGTTGTTCAGCCATCGTAGAGTAGCAAAACAGCATTTCCTGGTGAGGAGAGAAACGCACAAGACGCTTGAAGAGTCATGTTTCAGTGACAAAAAGGTGAACTGTGTTTGACCACATCGTAGAGTCTTAATATCTTCCCGGTTTTTTCCGCAATTCAGCAACTAATTCTGATCTCTTGTAGGAAATCAAACAAAATATGTAAGGCATTATTATTATTATTCTGACACCTTCGTGCTAAGATAAATAAGAAAAATTAACTTAGAGTAAGCTAGGTGTTATTAATTTTGGCTAATAATTATGAGGCGCCATGACTGAATCCCAGTTCAAGCACGTGTATACATTGCGAGCTCAAGCAAACTAATGAGGGGTTTTTTTGCTGAAACGAGGGTCTGGACCAGCTTCCTCCACTCCAAATGCGTTTTTTGAAGCCCACCACTTTGCGACTACCGGTATATGCGACAACTTATGGCAGCCCAAAAACAGCAGTGCGAAACGTGTCGGTGTTTTGTTTGACTTTTAACTTTTACTAAATCCTTTTAAGTAACTGGCCACTTAACTCCGAAAAATTTTAAAAGCAATTAGCTTCTGTTGGTCCAAAAGATCCAACAGTCTGTGCTAAAGTGTTTTAATGCAAACCGCGGTGGACGTTTCCTTCAACAAATTAGCGACCCCGACAAAACGCGCATGTTCTCAAAATGCAATCTCCACTGAAGGGAAATAAATACATTACACCAGATGGGACCCACTGTAGAGTTTTTCCGTCGCGCTTCCCCTTGGTCACCCGAATTTTATGTGCCTACAATCCAGTGTTATCTGTTTACTCCCGTCCAAAAAACACTTGAAGTTATGGTCGGACAAGTTAGTATGGATCCCTCCCCCCCGGTACTACATGTGACCTCGCGATGAATTCTAAGAAGGTTTCTACCTCCGTGTCCTAGCTTTAGCCTTAGCCCTAACAATAATCTTGGTGCACCTAACCCTAACCATCCTAACCCCTGCCCTGTTTATAACATTAATATCAACCTTAACTCTAACCCCATGGAATTTAGGGAAAAGCTGCCTGTAACACGGCGGGTCGATATTTTCCTGCCCAGCCAAAATTACATCGTTGGAATAGGATTTTTCAGGCCACGTTTTCCAGGTTGGGCCGCCAGGAGACCCACGAGTGAGCGCAACCCCTCTTACTTGCGTTATGCAGCCGCAGAAATAGGGAGAAACACTTGTGCGGGCCTTTAAGTATTCGTTGTATTGAAAGTATAGTAAAGTACATTTCTGTGCCCAGCTAGCATCAGTATTCGGGGTCGTTGCGCTATAAATCGGGATCAAAAGGACTTGGCGCATATTCTGGCCTTCTATGACGTGTGCGTTTTCCCGGACCAGTTGTCTCTCAGAAACGGAACGCCGGCTGGATCAGGCATCTGATTCACCCCTCGGACAAACGAATGTACCGATAATAACATAAGACTTAGCTCAGTTGGCCGGGGCTTTTATTCTTCTGTCAGTGCCGGCTTTTACACTTTATGAAACCGGCGAATCCTCTCAGTTTGGATGCGTTTCCTTTATAAACAACACTGTGCCATTGCAGTAATCCAAAATTAGGATCAGGTTTCGTTTGGGCAAAATTTATTTCAGCAACTATCACAATTCCTGAAAGTCTCCATGCAATCAACGGGCCACTTCGCAAAATATCTTTTATCTGAAAATAAACATAGCATATAGGTTTCTCTATATTTAATGTTTGCTCCTTTATAGCTCGATCATGAATTCTCCCGCCAACATGGGACTTACCAATACGCACAGAGATAGCTTTTTGGCAGTCTGTTTCAAAAAAGGTCGAGGGAATGCGAAGGCCCAAACAATTACGTGTATTTCTTTCTTCTCGCGAATTTCACTGCCTAATTACAGATGTTCTCCCACCAACACAATGAAAATGCCCAAAAAAGCCGAACTCTTTCCGAATTTTAACTTACCTCAGTTCGTATCGGAAGTCTTACCCGCAACCGTCATTGGATAGCTGTCTAAATGTTCGAAAATGTGGAAAAACTACTGGTTGAAATGGTTGAAGATATCCCCCCATCTTTGAGTGAAGGATGGAGGAGCGATGCGCGTTATTAGCAAGGCGTGCGCTTGCAAAAGACGGTTGATTCCTGCCAAAATCAATCAAGGAAATTTATGTTCGTGTTTTCTCTGTGCAGGGGAGTTGGCCAACCTGATAATCAGCCTCAAAGAGCTTCTCTCGCAACGTGTAAGTCCGTCATTGGCTCGTCTCCTGCAGCATACGTCTACTTCACCCGGCGACTTTTCTGCCAGCCACCAACACGGTCGTCCACCTGTCGAGAATGAAAAAACCGTAACTGGAACCAATGACCTGCTAAAGGGTCCAGGAACGCTTTACAATCACGCCAAATGGTTACAGTCTGCAATTCACGGTGAGTTACCCACAACGGCGTATAACATTCAGTTAAAAATGTATTCTACTTATTTATGGCCAACAGCGAGTTACTTGTCATATAAATGTACACGGCCGAGTGGCTTGCCCAGGCACAACTGCTAAAACCTGATTCTTGATGATTTTGATATTTTGATTTTTTATAGTTACACGTGTCGCTGGAAGAATGGATTCCTTCGTCGAGGAAGTCCTTTCGCTTGCAAAGGCGACTCAGGCGAAGCATCCCCTAATCAAGCGGTTGTCTGGCGGATGTAACAACGGGCGTGAGTTGTCTACTAAGCTCTCGGCCTCAGGTGGCGATCTTGATCTCTACGCCAGAGAGGGTCACATCCCGTCATGGAACCTCGTTCCCTGCACACCTGTCCATCAGTCAGACGTGACTTACCACAATGGGACTGCAGTTGGACAAGCCCCGCCCTTCTACGGGACAACCCAGTACGATGGAGCCAACGTTTTCAACGCCTGCGGTAAACAGGGTGGGGGGACAATGAACATGGCACACAGACCCCCCTCAGCACTAGATCTCTCCCTAATGCGTCTTCCCGGACTGACAGACGATGCGTCTCGGCTGAGTGATTTCCCTTACAGCAGCCTGATACGACCCCTTCAACAGCCAACGGAGGAGTGGTTAGAGTACCCACCACAGTACCCCCCAATCTCTACCTCCCACGCAGAGGAACAGTACGAGTCCTGCATGACCGCTGTGCCAGACTATTTCAGCAACCCCTACTCCTGTGATATGATCTACCAACCACAACCGACACTTCCGATAGCGCCCGACGTATTTTGTGAACTTGCACCAACTTTATCCTCGCCGACTCCTGCACCCACTCCCTCAATCTCCGCTGCCAGTAGAGTGACCAACGAACTGCTAACTGTCCCGAAGAAGTTTGACTCCAGGTCTGAGAGTGAGGTGATGAAAGATAGAGGGAATAGTTTCTCGCCCCTTTTCTACGTGCCACAACCAGGCTATAAGATGCCCTACATAGGTAATAGTATGACGGCTTCAAAACTTACCCAACTAACCGACTATGTCGTCACGGCTGCTGAGCTTTCACCCTCACAGACAACGCCACCTACCACCGCTTCCTTGGAACCGGGCAACGGGAGCGGCTGTCAGCCATGTTTACAAGTTATAACGTAGACAAGGTAATTCTTTTCACTTGTGTGGTTTCCCACTTTTGTACGGAAAAATAAGCCTATGCCAGTAACGTAAGCGTAAATAGGGCCAACGGCTTAGGATTCCTACCATCCCAAACTTACGGGAGGTCAGTTACACGTTTGAAGGTCACTAAAAACTGTCAGCTGTACAGTCCTTGATTGAATCTAGTCCTGAGTGTACCGAGAAGGAAAGTGTAATAGCTACGAAAATAAATCAAACAGGAAATATGACTCAACGTGACATTAGTCCATTTTCGTTAGTCAAGACATGACGCGAAAGGAGTAGAATTAGGTCTTAGATCCTCATCCACAGATGACAAACCTACTTTTTGCATTAGCAATTTTGCCCGAATAATGTCACATCTAGCGCAGACTAGTCGCGCTTAGATTGCATGTTTATATAACTCACTGCATAAGGCCTGTGACGTACTGATGATCGACAACGACTGTGAAGCACCTGTCTGCGTCTGGCCTGTTGCAAGCTTAGTGAGCTGCGCAGCGTTAGTTGTTACCAGCAGAAAGCTGGCGGACGAACAGAATGGGGTCGGCTGAATTATTGATTGATGTTTCACAATCCTTTGTCAACGGATGGAGTTTGTGGAATAGCCATTTAGACATCTTGTAATTAGGTGCACCGATTAACGATACTATCGGTCGCAGTGGTATTTCAGGTTTGTGACTCTTAGGTAGTCCATAGATCTTT
>CACRXP010000292.1:723986-756338 GCA_902702965.1 Spirometra erinaceieuropaei
AAAGATCTATGGACTACCTAAGAGTCACAAACCTGAAATACCACTGCGACCGATAGTATCGTTAATCGGTGCACCTAATTACAAGATGTCTAAATGGCTATTCCACAAACTCCATCCGTTGACAAAGGATTGTGAAACATCTAACGGATTATTGAAACGACTATAAATATACTACTAACATGATTTCAACAGATCCTATTTTTGCGTCAAACTTAGCCCACATTGAAATTTTCACAGGCCGACTGCGGTGAACAAAGTTTTTCGCAATTATTTTGCGAATATAATACCCCTTTCACCTTTATGTTACGTTATTAGATTTATGAATTCTCCCTACTGAAACTGCAAGCAAAAGTTTTGCAATTTAACTATTTTACTTTATACCTGTACCCTCTAAATGGAGTTTTCATGGCTTCTGTCGTTTACTCCAAATATACTGACTGATACTGACTGAATAATTCAGCCCAGTCTCTGGACAAATTATAAGGACTGAGAATCGCAGCAGATGAAATAATGGTATCCTTCGATGTCCTTTCTCTGTTCACCTCCATACCATTGGATTTAGCAAGACAATGTACAGAGGAACGTCTCCAGTACTACGACATGGATATCCCTGCATCTGCTTTGTTAGAACTCGTAGACCTTTGTCTAGAAACGAACTTCTCATTTGCGCAGGAATACTATCAACAGCTGAAGGGAACCCCTATGCGATCACCCATCTCCGGTTTTCTCGCAGAAATCACGATGCAGAAATTAGAGGCTATCGCCTTACCACAAGTTAACCCCAAATTATGGGTACGATATGTTGATGACACGTTTGTCATTGTTAAAAGTGATCAACTGGAAATACTCCACAATATTATAAACTCAACACTTCCAGGAATCACATTCACACTCGAGAAGGAGGCTGACAACAAACTCCTGTTCCTTGATGTCCTCGTACAGAGAAAGCCTGACGGGACATATCATACTTCGGTTTATCGCAAAGAACCCGACGCAAAAGTCCTTTTGCATTACAAGAGCAATCACCTGATCTCTCACAAACGGAGTGCCGTGAACAGTTTCCTTAACCGAGCAAGAACTCACTGCTCCGACAGCGAAATATATCAAACGGAACTGAAGTATTTGTTCAAACTGTTTTCCCAGAATGGGTATCCTAGATATTTTGTACACCGATGCATGCGACAACAACAGTTAAAAGAAAAAGAGAAGGAACTAGATTGTTCCGATCAGGCGCCCAAACCAAAAAACTGGCGAACACTTCCGTGCATTAAGAATGTGTCTGAACTAGTTGAAAGACACCTGAGGAAGCACCAAATACATGTGGCTCACAAGCCGACGACTACACTTCGTAACCAGTGTGTACACCCTAAGGATAGGGTTGGCTATTTAGATAAGAAGGGAGTCGTCTATAAGATACCATGCAACACCTGTAATGCAGTTTACTGTGGTCAGACTGGGAAATCAGCCTCTACGCGAATACACGAACATCAGTTGGCCGTAAAAAGGAACGACCACTTGTCCCAAGTTGCCATGCATACGTTGGAAACGGGACACAACATCGCCTGGGACAGGACTCGCATTGTAGGTGTCTGCTCATCCAAAAAGGGCCGTGAATTTTTAGAGGCCATCCATTCTGATAGCGCATGCATCAATCGACACGTAGAAGTGGATACGGTGTACAACAGCCTCAAGGAAAAGTGGAAAAGGCGTTAGCCAATCACAACATTACACCAGCAGGAGTGACAAGGCAAAATCGATTTTTTTGGCGTGTTTAAATGTTAACTGTTTTGCACACTTACTTGACGTCTGAAGACGAGTTGGGGAACCAAGATCGAAAATTTACAATAAAACTTGTTTATCTTTCCCAAAGAGCTTGTTTCTTTCGAATTATGATTCTTGGGATGCCCGTTTTCAAATTCATATATATATTTCGATAGAAATATATATCTATTTCGATAGAAATAAGCTCTTTGGGAAAGATAAACAAGTTTTATTGTAAATTTTCGATCTTGGTTCACCAAGTCGACTTCAGACGTGAAGTAAGTGTAAGTAAGTATATATATATATATATGCAGAATGGAATAACCGACAAAGCCAAAGGTGACTTAAATGGCCATTTCTGACTTATTAACCGTCGTCAGCCAGTCACACCCAGCCCCCAGGTGTGGAACACCTGTTCCTTATTGGGCAGGCGACAATAATATGACGTCCTCCCATGTAAATTTATGTACAGTGTCCAGTGTGTGCATGGTCACCGGAGATAGGTGGTTGCGTCTCTTCATCGCCAACTGATGCTCATGTATACGGGTTCCAGTACCAGTATCAGTTTATTAAGGGAAATATAGGCGAGCGCCTTTGAACCACCTATTGGTTACAAGTCGTTGGAGAAAAACATTGATAAGTGGGAAGGTGAAAAAGGGATTTTGTACATACTCGCGGACAGCCGAAAGCTGGTCAAAAAAGAGTAATCAGACAGATTTCCCAGTTTGGCCACAACAGACGGCTTCACAAATGGCACATCGGATTTTTTAGACAACGCCTTTTCCTTCGAGGTAGCCAACCCTGTCCTTTGGGTGCTTAAGCTGTGTGCCTAAGGTAGTTGCTGGCTGGTGTGCTACGTGTATCTGGTGTTTTTAGTTGCCTTTCGACTAGTTCAGATGCATTCTTCACATATGGAATGTGCGAATAAGGTTAGCATTTGGAATTAGGATTTAAGGCTAGGGGTGATTTTGGAGTTTGGGTTGGGGCTGAGGTCAAAATTACGGTTAGGATTAAGTTCGGCCGCCACATACCGCCTCACTCAATTCGGCTTTCTTTAGCCAATAACCATAAATTGTCTATTTCCCACTCATTTTCCCGCCCCTATTTCGCATCTTTAAAATTGTACGGTCTTTTCCGGCACTTCATTGGAGTAATAAATGGTACACATGGCAGAAATATGGGTTTTCTCAATGCCTTTTACAAACCACGTTAATATTAGCAATATACTCGCGTTATGGGAGTACCCGTGCTCTATTATTTCACTGATCTTACATATTTAACCCGTACTAAGATTCGTAACCTGCTTATTCTTTGGACCATTCGAGTACAAGGCCTATTTTTATACTACGCTGTGGAAATAAGGCAATGACCTCAGTATTGTGTAAAGCGTACATTTTCTCATTTCAGGAAATTTGCAGAACATAGCCAAAGAGTACTCTTCGAAAGTGTACATATATCTTGCCACTAGCCATTGTACCACCTACCATCCGGCTACATGCGGTTCACCAGAGTCTCGGCTTTCAACTACAAGTCGTCTTGGCAGGCCAGAGCACGCTTGCACTCGGCTGAAATGCTGTAATGACGGACAGTTGAAAGTAACCAAACAGATGTGGTCAAATTGAACTCCATCAGGACGTATCCATCTTTAGGCCCGTAGGTTAACAACCTCGTCTCCTTCTGCCTGCGGCCTCGTGTCCAAGTGGTCTGTGATCGCCCTTGTTCGTACAGCCACGTGGAGTGCATTTAAACTTCCCGTCTATCGCATCGTCATGACAACATCGAGGTGGTGAACGCTATCGCGAACCCTCCTCCTTCTTTTCTTCCTTTCAACCTGCCTACTGCTGACCTTACATTGAAAAGTTTGTTTTGAAAACCCATACCATTTTGCCCATGCAACGCCGGCAACAAAAAGGCTGTTGTTGTCTCGGGTTTGTTCATTTTCTCATGCACTATTTTTTCGAAACATGTATATGGTACTTTCCTTTGAAAAACATGTACTTACCTTATACCAAAAAAAACTGTGATTAACCTACTTCTCACTAAATTTCTCCCATCTGAGAACGAAATAAATCAATTGTCGCGAGGGAGAGCTTACTGAAGGAACACATGAACAATATATCTAACAAAAATATTCGTAATCTCAAGGAACATGCGGATTTCAAAATGAGATCTCGACGAGCGTAACCCTGCTAGGCGCATTAAAGGTCCACCGTCCGGTCTGCTTCTTTGATATGGCAAAGCATTAGCGTCCGACGTGGAACAGCGACAGACAATTAGCGGTTCCCTTTCGTGAGCACAGATGTTATTCCCCCGGTCATCAACGTCAACTGACCTGGACGCCAATGTGACTGGGCGGAAAACTACTTCTAACACAATTACAACGTACTGATTCTATTTGCACTGACTGAGGCACTGATCTAGAATAAAACGAAGAGCAATTCGGTGTCATTGGCAGTAGCGTTAGAAGCTTTAGCGTTTTCTAATCTGCTTGCATGGCTCTTTCTGTGACAGGACATCCTTTAGCGGCAGTCTTGCTCGGTAACAATCGGGAGACGGCACCCAAAAAAATCCGCCTAGCCAAAACAGCCTGTCTTACGGGACAGATGGTAATAGGGGTTTTATGGGTGATGGCTGGTCGGGATGTACGACACTAGCCGACGGAAAGCCTTATTTGGGCAGGTGAATGATCGAAGTTGGCCCACTCTCCGTTCCGTTATTACAAAATGGGTCGCCAAAGGCAGTATAGTGGTAACGGACGAGTGGAAGGCGTATATTCATCTTCTCTCAGAAGGTTATCTACATTTCTCTGTTAACCACTCAAAGAACCTCAAGGACCCTACCACCGGACGGCAGACCAATGCCATTTAGGCATACCGGAGTAGACTGAAAAGGAAACTCCACGAGAGAGACCCTGTATGTGGTCGAGCTGTGTGGGCTCACATAGACGAAGTACACTTTCGTCTTTGGTTTGGCCTCAATACCATGTCTTTGAAAGATGCCTGGGAATTGTTCCTGTCCCATGTTCTGTAGACTTATCCTATTTAAAAGTGATTTTGTTTTGTTATAAACTGCCATAATGCGAATGTATGCCGTATCTTCAGGTGTACGTGTGTAACGATGGGGAAAGTTGGGTAACAGTGACCATCGTCCATGTAACCTACTGCGATGTTCGTTCGGCCAGCCCATGTTAGGCCGTCGGGGAAAGTCCAAGTAGTGCATGAAAGTAGGCCTGCAACCGCTGATATCGCCTGAAGGTATTTGAGTCCACTGTTAAAGGTATTATTTCTAGGTAACGGATTTTTTTGGGTGCCATCTCCCGATTGTTACCTCTTGCTCCATAGGAAACTGTTCCAATCGAAGTTGCCGAAACTTATCTATTAGTATTGACGAGCATGTGTAAACGTACGCAATGAAGAATCACATAGATGTTTTATATCATTTGAAAGAAGAAGGGCATGTCCTACGAGAACGGTAAGAAATTGAGAGCACGCGCCCACTGTTTTGCGCTGAAACTTCAACATAGAGCCCTCATACACGATCGCCGAACAACGGGCAATTAGTGACCGAGTAAAGCCATTCAGAGAGGTGAGGGGAACTGGAATGGTTGTTTTGGATTCATTTCTCCTAGTCAGAAAGTGATGCGCCGAGCACAGATCGGGATGACTAACAGGTTCACAGGGGTTCGGTTGGTCATCGGGCAACTATGTGGTAGGGAACAGATATATGTATCTCACCTCCTGAGCTATCTTCTTCCATGGGGCCTTTTTATTCACTAATATAAGTGCGCAGCTCAAATGCGAGCTTTTACTTTTTACTATTTAAGGACATCGCGTTTCGCCCTCAATACCTTCATACCCGCATTACATTTCAACCTGAGTTGTAGTTCCCATTCCAGTAAACTAGTCATCGAAGAGGCTTATCCATGGTCGGCTGTTGCAAGGGAAATGAAGGAACCCGTAGCAGCACAAGCAATTACCATAAGTCAGAGAAAGTCACGCATACGCGAATTCACTTATCTTGTGAGTCATATTTTGCTTTCGAAATGGCCGAATTCTGCGAGCAGGCAGTAATCGCAATTAGTAAAAAATAATGTCCCAGTTACGAACTACACCCCCAGAATATTTGAACCACTGGCATACACATACCCACTACTAGCCAACACCAGTAACGAAATTGCGGTAATTAACAACTTGGATACGTATGAACAAGCAGTCCTGGCGCAAATCACAGTCACTGACGATGAATGTGGGAACTGGTGGTTATGGCTAATGTGTGGTGGCATGGCAACTGTATCCTATAAATACTGCGTGCCTTGTCTCAGATGATGGATCCGAGTGAGGATCCTTTGCCCTTAAAATGGACCCCACGGTAGACGCGCTGGGCCATCACGGGGATTAGATCGGAGTCTGGCAGGCGTTATCGGGAATGCGCTCCCGAATGGAGTGTGGTGGTGGGCCCAGTCGCAGGCCCGCGCCGCACCAAATGGAATCTGAGTCGCTTCCCCATATCTGTTGTTGTTCATGATCCTGGCCAAGTGTTTGTTGTGGACCAGGGGGTGTGGTTGTACGCCTGGTTGCGTGTTTTCGCCGTGCCCGCCACCTGAGCCCTCTCCCGTCTTCTGTCTTTTTGACTTGGTCATGACACCGGGCCTAGGAGGAGGAGGAGGAGGAGGAGGAGGAGGAGGAGGAGGAGGAAGCTTGATGGATGCCGTCAAGTCTACCACCACCGTAAACTAATTCAAGTGCAAGTCACCGTCCGTCCTCCCACTCTGCTGTGGAGCACACGCTGCACATAATCAGCGACGAAGGTCGAAGTGTCATTAGGTGAGGATTCGAAAAGACGGAAAACAAAATCCATGCTCCAGAGATCGCATCGCCTACTTCCCAATTTTAGAAGTCCAACGGGAGTTGCGTCCACCGATCCATCCTGAGTGCTTTAACCCCAATGTTCCAGAGATGAACGCAAAGAGGGGACCTACTATGGATTTGTTCGCGTTTAAGAGGAATCAAAAAGTAAGGGGAGTAGAGTTGTCGGTGATTCTAGATTTGCGAACGTTCAAGTCTGGAGGTCGATCTTGTGACTAAACCTTTGCATCTACCATTTCCAATGTAAAAATATAGTTTATTGGTTGCGCATCTTTCTGCATAGATTTTGATGATAAACACTGAGTGTTGGCCCAGTCTTCAAAAACAAGTTCATCACCTTGGATTGAAGGATATACCTACACAGCCAGGAGAAACTGTAGGGGTACGGAATGAAAGGCCTAGTCTTTCGGATTTGGTCTCGTGCTTCCCCTGACTGCATAGACATTATTTAACGCGGATACCAGGTAGCCGGGTATGACTCCGTGATCCGGGTTCGGTGGATAAACGGGGACAGCCATCTGCCTCTCCAATCATAGACGTGTACCCATTTCAGGCGGCTGTGCAATGCCTGTTAGCTTTACGGGATAGTGTGTGAATACGACTTTCAGAACCCACAGCATTTATCTGCGTGATAGCAAGTTCAAAATTACAATGAATGTCAATAACATGCCCGGATATAGGAATAAATTTCAAGCGGCTTGATAAAGCAATTTCCAGATTCACATCCGTCCTTGCTGCACTTCAGTTCAGTTCAGTTCAGGTTATTTGAGGGAAATATAGGTGTTGAACCTTTGAACTCCCTATTTGTTACAAGGAAGCGAACTATGTCAAACATTTGAAAATGGAAACATCAAACGGCTACAGAGTTTCTTCAGATTGACAAAGTTTTCGAAGCCAGACAGATAAACGAATTGTTCCAAGAGTTAAAAGCATTAACGTTACTAAGTGTGATGTATAGTAGTCTGTCTATGGATAGTTGGTGCTATCTCAGTTTCTGAGGGAGACGAATTCGATGCCAACACACATTCAACAGATATGGGACAATAATACAAAACAAACGTTACTGAAATACAGGCAGTAATATAACAACATTAATAAACTTTTCGAACGAAATGCTAGACGTCAGTCAGGTGGCATTACGACGTTTGGGGGTACACTGGTCCAACTTGCGCTTAAAAACCTCGACGGAGGTGGGCATGACGAAATCTGCAGGCAGAACATTCCAGGCCTCAAACTTAAAGGCCTTGGCTTCGGAAAGACATAGGTATAGAAGCGAAAAGACGAGTCCCAGGAAGCAGTCTTGAAGAAGAAGACACGATCGCCGGGACAAGAGCTTTATTAGCCTGACGTTTCGGATTCCTGCTCGAATCCATCATCAGAGACATAAGCAGCTAAGGGTGGTTCATGCACATGTGGCTGCGTCAACTGATGAAACCAAAAGACCCACTGCCACGGCAAGAAACGTCTGGAGTCGTTTATCGGATCTGGTGCAGTTGCGGACAAAGCAACTACGTCGGAGAAACCGGAAGACAGCTCCGAACGCGAATGGCCGAACACGCTGCAGCAGTGCGGAGAAATGACGCCAGCTCTCAAGTTGCGGCTCATTCGACGGGTTCCGGCCACACATTCAAATTTGACGAGGCCGAAATTCTCGCAAGAGGTGACAACCGCGTGAGCCGGGAGCTGCTTGAGTCATGGTTCACTGGCCCCCAGTCTATTAACAAGTGCAATGATCTTCCCATTCAATACAGCGTGCTGAGACTTCGTCTAGGCGGAGAAATTGGCCACGCGGGGAGCGCCCTGATGAACACTCTTCCCAACACCCGGGTCAGCGCGTCAGATGGTCGAGCAATCATCACACCAACATCCAACGCACGTGATGAAATTGCAGCAATTAACGACGCGAATATCGACCATCACGCCACGTGCAACGATCCCTGATGAAGGGGAGGGAGCCGTGAACATTCATAGGTATGCAGTGGCATGGCTACTGCATCCTATAAATACTGCAGCCGCATGTACATGAACCACCCTTAGCTGCTTATGTCTCTGATGATGGATTCGAGCAGGAATCCGAAACGTCAGGCTAATAAAGCTCTTGTCCCGGCGATCGTGTCTTCTTCTTCAAGACATAGGTATCCTTGAAAATGTACGACACGCCACAAAGATTGTTCCTGAGTTCAAAACTTTCATGTACGGTCAGCACCTGATCGCCTTAAACCTCAACTTCCTCCACTATAGAGAGGAGGGAGGTGACATTTAACGACGTTTCAGTTGTCAGGGCTAATTGATTTTTATGTGAGCCGGGAAAATCCTATCGTGATTCCACTGAAGACAAATCTCAGACGGCACGATTGCCAACTGTGCCGCAGTAATCAAAGCTCCTTCTTTTTCTTTCAAAGGGTAATTAGTCGGTGAAATTCCTTGCTTATGGTCGTCATTTATTACCCTCTTCGTGAGTGTGTTTAAGAAAAGTCTGGATACGCACCTGTTCAAGGTCAACCAGAATGCTCCAAACCCCACATTCATAGGTAATCACAACCATCAACACGCTACTATCTTCATTTCAATACCCCATTTTGTTTGCATTAACTTTGCCCTGCTGGTCGTATTACGCCTAGATGCAGTGAGTCAGCCGTTCATTATTATTTCGAAAATTCTCCACCTTTTTAAAATTCCTATTTAATTAGGCAGTTTTAGATGTCCCACTACGCAGCACTAAAGTGCCTGAAATATCTGGGACCTAAACTGCACGATAATCAATATTACAGGCTTACTTAAGTAATCCTTCGTAATCGAAAAAGCATCTCAGAATTTCGACTAACATTTCATGCGATCAGTTATTAAGAATTCGCCATGCACAAATGACATTTAAAATACGATTTCCCTTAGGAAACCAGCGATTAACTCTGATTAGTCGGTGCATGCTCGACTTTCTGGTCTATGATCCTAACAGTAACAACAGAAATTGATAGTTGCTTCTGCCGAAATCCAGCGAATCGTTTAGATAAAGCAGGCATGGAAGAAATCTTCAAAACGGACCTTAAATAAGTGTGACAATTTAGGCATGCATTCCTAACATTCGGCCAAGTGGAAGAATCTGACTCATCTAGTGAGTCATACGCGAGGTTTCATGGAACTCAGTGTTTTGTCGTGTTAAAGTTATTACTAGGACCGGAGTAAACGGCTTCCAATCCGTCGCAGAACAGAAACTTTGTAAGACATTATCTGCACTTGGTAAATCCACGATGATCGTGAGTGGAGGGATCCTGTTGTTCTAGCGATGCGCAGAAGTAAAGCATGAATGACGCTGCCCACTGGCTTTTGAAGGAAACTAGTTGTATTAAGCAGATTATAATGGGACGCAGGCTAGTTCAACCCACGTTTAGGCAAGCGGTTCACAGGAAAAAAACACTTATTCTTTGAGATTATGTTTAGAATTTGACTAACGGTAATCGGTTAAAAAATGGGGTGCCTATCCCTGGAACTAGGAAATCTAGAAGGTCGGCGTTAGGGAGGTTTGATAGAGTCTTTGCGCGGTTCAAGGGAGTTACTTGTGCACTACTTCCACCGTTGAATACCTTATTTATTCTAAACGATTTTCGAAATATTTCTTTGTGTACAAGCTGCCAAAGGGATCGCAGGGTGGGGAAATGTTGCAGGAGTTAGATACAACCCTACCTTGCAGATGCAACCACTCACGCGCTCTCTGTCCAGTTTACGTTTCCTTGAGAAGTTTGAGATATCCAAGGACATTTTCAATATTTTTTCCACTGTATGGTCCATCCTGTCCATAAAATTGGCGCAGTATTCGTCTCACTCGACGTAGTGAACGATGACTAACTGCTGACCTTCAGCTTGCTTACCTTTAATCCACACGCATCCTTAATGCGATGACGAGTCCACTGCCCTATGCTGAGACTTGGCGATTTAATTTGAATTCAATCTTGTCATTGGTTTATATTATTCCGCGGTCAGTTTTTTTGATGCAAGCTTTAAAGTGTGGATCAGTGCTGTCGTTAGACAAATAAGGACGAATTTTGCATTATTTCATACTAGAGTTTAACAAAAACTCATCGTGCGCACTTAGAAGCCCGCAAAAATTAGCCCACACTGCACCTATCAGCGAGCGCGGCAGTCATTCGTCGTTTGTGAGTTTTCGTAGCATAAATCACAGGTAAAGATCCAAAGCCTAGTGAACAGAGCTTCCGTTTGAAAAAATATCAGAAATCGATTCATTGTGTCCTTCTCACAAAAATTCTGCCCATGGATGTTTCCATATTTAGGAGACAGTTCTCACCAGGTTGCTTAATTAGTACTAATCTAGCCATGTTGCTCTAGATACTAATCGAAAGCCCTGACATGTAAATACTGCTGACCTTTCACCTCGTCAATATATCGAGTAAGTCAGGCGTTTTTCTAACTAGCCCTTTCAGTAGGTAATCTATCTAGTACTGTAGCTCATTTAGGCTTCTCTGGAGATTTCTTTTGGGATCTGGTTACTGATTGGGCCATGGCTGTTACATAGCCTTCTTGTCGGTACTTCTGTAGGTTTTTTTCATTCCGATGCTTATGACGTTGAATAATTCAAAATTACTTTTATTTGTTTGCTTTCCAGTATATTTTAAAACAAGAACTAACTTTTCCGTCCTGTGTGATTAATTACTTGCCGTCTTGTGGTGGAAACACGACTTGCCTTTGGCTGCCTTCCATCGCGCCACATTTAATGCCCAAGTTGCCTTACGACCCTTAGAGTCTTCCAGGCGTTCTGACTGAACAGTTCGCCTAGGGCAAGTTCCCTCTCCTTCACCAGCCAATCCCTACCGCTCAGTGACTTCCACTCCTACCTGCCAAAACTTCCTCCTATTTTTCATATAACGCACGCTTTCTAACGCCTTCTACGTCGACTTAATCTAAAACCTTTTTTACGCCTGTTACACATTATTTTTTAGTATCACGTTGGCCATGTCGGGCTCGTTCGCATCTGCCCCACCCGTAAACAGGTGACCTCAGCTACCGCGCCCTCACTGTGGTTGCACACTGTACTGTCGCCTCCTTTCGTTCTGAGAGTACAATCATGAGGCTCAAATAATACTGTTTTTATTATCATTATTATTATTGAGTCACCAGCCATACAGGTCTCACTATCATAGTTGTCGGAACTCAGTACTTTTCTTTTATCGTCGCGGTGGTTTTCGCGGTGGAGATTCTGAAAAATCTTATGACATAGAGATTCTATTTCTACTGGCCCCATCCCGATTTCTCACTAACAAAACCACGGGATTTTAAAATGATTCCTCGTGTATGTATGTGGAGTGTAGAGGTGACCAGTCGTGGGTTCACGTGACGGTCGTAGTAGGTCGCTCACTCGCTTTCGGATGTAGATTACACTTAGCGTCCAATGGCCGGCACCCAACTCTCACATGTGGCTCCCCGAAGCTAGGCTCTGCATAGCGGCCACATCCCGGCGACGGCTTCAACCGGCGAGCTAAATCAGTTGAGGGTATCCGTGTGTGCACTGCCTCACACGGTAACTCGGCTCCGCTCTCACCATTGTTGGCTGGATGGATAACCGCCTCGGCACCTCCGAGATGAGGCTCTGTCTGCAACGCTGAAGGAGGCCACAAGGTAAGTGATCCTCAGGTAAGCTAATACTGGTGTGCTTCTTTTGCTTTTTGTCTGCTTGTTGACGTTTATCCTTGTTGTTAGCTAAATGTCGTTCAGTTGAATTTCCTCTGTTGTCTATGCTTTTGTTGTTCTTGCTTGCTTGCTCTTTGTCTGCTTGTTCGTGTCCGTCTTTGCCGTAAGCTAACTGTCGTTCTGTTGAATCTGCTTGCTCATCGTTCAGATATCAGCAACCAGCTAACCTAGAGAATTACGGGAAAGTTCTACGCCCCGTCTCTCTACACTTCCCCCATCCCCCCTCCCTTCCTCCCTTCAAGTCCTACGGCGTGAGCGACAGTGAATTCGTAAGCGGTCCAGGATTACTCGGGTCGTTCTCCCACTAAACAAAATCTTGGCCCATAGTGGACTCCGACAGCCGTCTGGGATGACTGAGCAGCCCTATTCAAGGAGATAACTGCTCACCCCCACAAGGGCAAAGGAGCTAGAAAAGGTGCCCTGAACAAATGTTTGGATTCAAGCCGTCTGCACGCTGACCGCGGCCGCAGACGCAAAACACATGATCGAGGCAATCAAAATCGAAAGAACACGCTCTCTCTCTTCCTCCTCCAACCCCCGCCGCCACACTCACCAGACTGGTAGAGTGAGTCCGCCCACTCTAGCAGCCTGGAATGTTCGCTCCATTTTAGACAACCCGAGGAGCAACCGACCGGAACGGAAGTCGACGCTAGTGGCTCGGGAACTGGCGCTCTACAAGGTGGACATCGCGGCGCTCAGCGAGACACGGTTCTCCGAACAAGGCCAACTGGAGGGAGTGGGTGACGGCCACACCTTCTTCTGGAGCCGTCGCCCCAAGGCAGAGTGACGAACCGCTGGCGTCCCCTTTGCTCTCCGGAAGGACACCACGGGACGACTGCCCTGTCTACCACAGGGCACCAATGATCTCCTGATGAAGCTCCGCCTGCCTCTTCAGGGAGGCGAATTTGCCACCACCGTCAGTGTCTACGCTCCGTCGATGACCAGCCCTTACGCCGCAAGGAACAAATTCTACGAGAACCTGCACGCCCTCCTGGCGACTGCGTCGAAGGCGGATCAGTTGGTTGTCCTTGGCGACTTCAACGTCCGCGTCACACAGACCATGCTGCCTGGAGAGGAGTGCTGGGTTCCCATAGTCTCGATGGCCTCAATGACAATGGCCTGCTTCTCCGCACCTGCGCAGAACACCGGTTCATCCTGACGAACATCTACTTCACCGTACCGATGCGCGCTAAAGGCCACCCGGAGGCACCCTCGGTCGCGTCAGTGGCACCTTGTGGACTATGTCCTCGTCCGGAGGCGAGACTAGCGGCACCTGCTTGTGACCAAGACGACCCCGGGTGCCGAAGGGTGGATCGATCATCGTGTCGTCATCTGGCAAGGAGAAGTCCCGCAGGATTTCAAGACCGTTACAATCTTCCACATCTACAGGCGGAAAGGGAACTGCCACATCTGCGACAATCACCGAGGCATTTCCCGGCCGAACACTACTTGAAACATTTTCGCTCGCATGCCTCTCAGGCGCCTGAACAACCATCTGGAACAGGGCCTCCTGCCGGAAGGCCAGCGTGGCTTCCACCGTCATCATGGGACTACGGACATGATCCTCGCCGCCCGCCAACTGTAGGAGAAGTGGCACGAGATGCGGACTCACCTGTGCTCCACCTTTGTGGATCTGATGAAAGCCTTCAATACGCCCAATTGCGTTCGGCTGTCCCGAAAGATTCGATCAGACAATGCGTCCGCTCCACGACTGCATGACGGCAAGCGCCACGAAAAATAGAGCTGCATCAGAAGCATTCGTGGTGACCGACGGAGTGAAGCAGGACTGCGTCCTCGTGCCTACCTTCTTCAGTCTCATGTTCTCTGTCATGATGATGGATGCCTACCGCGACGAACGGCCTGGGGTCCGCATCGCTTACAGGACGGACGACAAAGTTCCTCAACCACCGACGGATGCACTTCTAGTCGCGTGTATCCGCAACTTCCGTTCATGAACTTCCCTTTGCCGACGACTGTGACCTCAACACCACGTCAAAAGGGGACATGCAAAGGATCATGGATCTCTTCGCCGCCGCCTGCGAGGACTTCCGCCTGATCATCAACACGGAGAAGACGATGGTTATGCATCAACCACCACCTAACGTTGCCAACGTGGCACCTCATATCCGCGTGAACGGCGCCCAGCTGCAAATGGTGGACAACTTCAGATATCTGGGCAGCACACTCTCCTGCAACAATAAAGTCGACGATGAAGTGGCCCGCCGGATTTCCAAGGTCATTCAAGCCTTTGGCCGACTGCAGAACACCGTCTGGATTCGTCACGGTCTCCACCTCAACAACAAGCTGAAGATGGGCAAGACAGTCATCATACCGACGCTGCTGTACGGAACGAAGACCTGAATGGTTTACAAGAAGCAGGCGCGGATGCTCAGTCACTTCCACCTCAGCTGTCTTCGACGGATATTGTGTGATTCGAGCTGTGGCTTGGAAGGCTGCTGACTGACGCCCCAACTCTTCCTACTCAGTCTGTCCAGTTGTGTGCGTGTAAAGTGGAGTGGCGGACTGATGGACTGACAGCCAGGCTGAAGCTGCTCCTTCTTAACGTGACCTACGGCGCTCTCACGGATGTGAGATGCACGCCGCCAAACCGTCGTTGTGTGAAATCCTGGTGATGTGTTCTAGGGGGCCAGGTCGTGCATGTGGCGCGCGCAGACAAGGTCACTAGACTATGTCAGCTACTACGCCCATTCCCAGCACATGCCAACTGACCGGCTCAGACAGTGACTGTAGCCTGGGGATGGGAAGTGTGCGTGAGGTCGAAGACTCAGCGCATTTTTTTCCCCCACTGTAAACAATCTGACGCGCTTGAGGTCCTCATGGTGAGCTAAAAGCCGTGGCCTTGAACGTTGCCTACCGACCGGATTACTTGGACCTCGCAGTCGGTCCAGTGTTGTGTTTGTGTGGAGCGGCTAATGGTAGTCTAAGAGCTAGACTAAAATGACTCCTCCTTAGTGTAGCCTTTATGGCACTCCCACTCTATGGGATCCAAGCCAGATGTTACGGCACGACCAGTTGCGGCTCCGGTCGTGCCAGCCACACTTTTGCTGTTGGGTAAAATTCTGGTCAAGTGTGTTGTGGACAAGAGGGTGTGAAGTGGAACGCCGAGGTGCGGGCTCGACCATGCCATCCATCTGCGCCCTCCCCCCTCCGGTCTTCTTGACTTGTTCTTGACACCAGGTCCAGGTGGGGGAGGAGGGGAGAGTGCTATAGATATAATGCAAGTCTACATTTACTATAAACTAAACCACGCGCAAGTCATCGTGCTTGATTCACCCTGTTGTGCAGCACACGCTGGACATTGTCGGCAAAGACCGTTAAATATATGTATTTGAAGTGTTACAGCCAAAGCCCTTGATGACCCTATTACTGAATAATAATTTAGTATATTCATGCTCAAAATGTAGTCACAGTTATTTACAATGTGCACTGTTCATGGTGAAAAATTAATAATAAGGAATCTTTTCTTTTGATTATGAGTCAATGCGGAAAGATTGTATGTGACAAAATTGTTTTATGAAGCTGGCTGTGAACAACCATGTTGTAAAAGTCGGTCTTTGTTGAAAGTTACGCGAGAAAGTTTTCTTTTTAACATGTGAATCGTGCCGGCCATCGACATCTAACTTGGTAGCGAGTTCCATGATCGAAGAACCCGTTGACTGAAGTAAAACTTCCTACGATCGAGCCGCGCCATCCGTTTCTGACTTTGTAGGAATGGCCGCGTAATTGGTTTGTACCGGCTAACTCAAAGAAGTCCTCCGGTGACAGTGAGAAATCTTGGCCACGGGCAATCTTAAATGTCCACAATGAACTTCCGTTTAGTTGCCTATAGGATAGAGGGAATAAACCAAGCACATTCAACTGCTCGTACCACTAAAATTCGAGACAATATGTTTGTCTGTACAGACCTGACGCTTTTCCGATTATTTGTTACTTTATGATACCTTTTCGAGTTTTTGAGATTTTGCAGTTGCTTGTAAACAAATAGGGAGTTCAAAGGTGAAGACCTACATTTCCCTCAATAAACTGAACTGAACTGAACTGAACCTCTCCTGGTACGACAAGGGCTTTACACTGTCGACCATTTTTGTTACTCTGCGCTGCAACAGTTCGAGGTGGCCAATGTCTTTCGTCATCCATGGTGTAGCTGTTGGCATTCCATATTCCAGGTGAGGTCTTATAAAGACGCCTAAGAGTCCTTCGAATAGTTCTGGAGGAAATATTTTAAATGCACGTCTGATCCAGTGGAAGGTACAAGTTGCCTTCTGATGCATCTTCTTACAGTGCTCTGATGGCATTAGGTTTGTGGTCGTCCATACATCCAGGTCTCTGTGTCCTACATATTTTACTACGGTCTCTCATCTAAAATACTGATGCTCGGGAGAGGCATGTCGGCCAGCGTTTAAGTGTAGGACCACGCATTTAGACACATTAGACTTTAAAAGCCATCTGTTTGACCAAACACTCGGTTTGTCGATGTTCGATTGCAACTACTTTGCGCCATCAACGTATTTGACTTCACTCCATATTTTATGTCATCTACACACATGAGAGCCTCGCAACCCAGTTCGCTGGTGCAATCATCTGCATAAATTAGGAAGAGCGGTGGGCCTAAAACAGAACCCTGTTGGATACCAATTTTCACTTTCGCCCATTCCGACGTAGACTTACCAACAACGACTCGCTACCCTGGAGGACAGCAAACTTCTTATCCCCTTAAAAATTCCACCTCGAATCCCTACATTCCAAATTTTCTGTTATAGATAGTGCATCTACTGGATAACCCTTATCTGAGGTCCTTATCCATTTGTCGGGCGAGTAAAAAATACTCATGTGGCAAGAACGTCGTGAACGGAAGCCATGTCGGAAGTTTTTCGCAGTTAGCCCGATTCGTGCATTATTTTTCTTCGGCAATGCCTGCAAAATGGCATTAAATACAATTATTGTTATTCTGTTTTTTCCTAGGTATTCCATCAAGTGTCTTTTTATAATGCACCCCATTATTCTACACGCGATGCAATTCTGATTGATAGGGCGATAATCTTCAGAGTCAGCTAGTGAACCTCCTTTATGGATCGAGGTGATTAATACACAATTTAGTTCATCAGGATGTTCGCCCTCTTCAGGTGACCTTTGGACATTGTAGGCAGTGGTTCGCACAGTTCAGTAGCAAGTTCTCAAAGTACTAATGTAGAAATTCTATCCGGACTAGGCGATTAGGCAGGCCGCAATCGGAGTGATTCGGTCCCAAATATGACGGATGAAAAGTGTAATTCCTTGATTGGGGAAGGTAGGGAGAGAAAAAGAGGACAAAAAGGGAGTGGGATGGAAAAGAAAATGTTGTTTGGTGAATGGGTGAAGGGACAAAGAAGAATTACGTCCTGGGGTGAAGACGAACCAAAAGAAATTAGGCAGGATGCATACTTTAACCCGGTCGTCGGTCTCCAGTTTTCCGTCTGCTGAACTAAGTACATGGATCAGTTACTGAGTTTTTTAGTACCCCTATACAACTATATAGAATTTTCGAGTGTTCCAACGAATTTTGAAGTATGCTCAGTCCAGACTTCCTTCGCAACTTGGTAGCCCCACTTTTTCAAAAATGGTGTTATTGCGTATAATCCCGTAAGTGCTTTTCGGAGCTGGTTATTCTGTAACGCCTCCAAAAGCGATTTTTTTGAAAGAGGCCTCCAAGTTCGATTTTATCTACTTTGGAGAGTTTGTAATTGTCTTTCTTCTGAGAGGACAGTTGACGTAAGCAGTCTTTTTCGGCAAGGAGCTGAAAGTCCTCCAGTGGTCATTTGCTTCGTTATGCAGACCCGTTTCCCATTATACCTCTGATACTTTTCTTCTTACGAGTGGAAAGTCCCCTATAAGCGTCTCTCTTACACCTGTCAGGCACAATCGGTTTGAAAAACAGTGAGTACTCAAAGGATACTGTGAGTCGGTTACTTGACCCTAATGACAGTTGGTCCTGCAGGCCTAGCATAATTTCCTCCTCTTGGGTAAAGATTAAGTCAAGGCAGTTCGACTGTTGTCCCCCAATAATCCGCGTTCCAAAGGTGACGCAGATAGAGAAGTTTACCCACCGCCCATTGTAGGAGCTAATGACTAAAGTTGTCTGGCAGCACCTGGGGCAGTCCATATTTGTCAATTAAAGCCCGGGACGCTAAAACCCCCAATGATAAGGATATCTTTCTTCGCACGGGTTTTTTACAGTTCAGTTATGAGACTGTGATCAAGACCAGAAGTCTGGGTAGGCCGACGGTAGTCCATCGAAAGCGTTAGTGGTTGAGAACTCTTAGCAGATATGGTGATGCTCAAGATCCCGTACGGGAGTATGTACCTCGGTCGTAGCGGTCGGCTTGCAAGTGATGTAAATTATGACCCCTCCTCATGGACTTGGTCTGAATTGTTAATATCCTCTAAGTGATATTTCTGAATCTGCAGTATCCGCATAAACCAATTTTCCTGTGAAAACAATAGTGTCTGGCTTAATTTCATCAGCTAATTACCTTAATTTATAAAGATTATTGAACAGACTTCGTATATTCGCGGAGATGACCTCCAAGAATCGTTTCGCCAGAGAGACGCGGCCATAAGTGTGGCAGCTTTTGACCACAGGAAGGGCTTTTTGGTCTGGGTTATTTGGCCATTTTTGATTTTCAGCCTTTTCTCCCCTTTGCAAATAATCTCTCTCTCAGTTATATTCGCAGTTCTCTCATTTTCAGTCTTTCCCTCGGTTCACAGGCCGGCTGAAAAAAAACTTGTTTTAACGAGTTTCGCAAGGCTAGTCTTTCCTTTAAGAGAAGTGCTGCCTGGGCTTCGTTTTCAGAAATAACTTTTAGGGGTCTTCGGATTGTTTCGGGTCACGACCTGGGTATGTTTTCCCTACTCGGAAGGCTCTTTTACAGTGAAAATCTCCCAATACTTTAGGGCGACACTTACGCGTTCATGAAGACGATCTAGGTCTTGCGTCACTCGTTCTTACGGAATGCAGGAAGCGGACTCTGGGACACCCCTTATTACGATATTTTACTTACGATTTATGGGCGAGCTCTTTCTTGTCCCACCTGTGTTAGGATAATGTTTCGCTAATGCGGCGTCTCTAATGGATGGTGACACATCGACATTTGACTGATTTTCGTCCGAAGTTGAGATACATGACCTGCATTTTCGTATGACGTACGGGCTTCGGCCTGAGAACTTTCACAGTCATTGCCCCAATAAAATGTATGGCTCGCAGAGTTATCGTGTCTTCTTCTATAACCGGACTGTTTAAGGCAATTCCCGTCTGAGTTTGCCATGTGATGAAATGGGGTGACAGCGTCCCCATCCAGAAATAACGGTGAGTATTTATAGTATTTTCTAGCAGGTCTCTTGAGGTTCGTCCTGGTTTTTACATTTTTAACGCTCGACTATTTGTAAAGCTAAATTACCGTACTAAGTGCGACTCATTTTTTGTATTGGCTTCGGCTGCCTCGTTAGGCACCAGAACTACTTTGTCTAAAGTCCACCTTCGAAACGTGATTCGCTTCCTCTCCCTGACTAGCTTTAAGGTTTTCACTACTGTGCCTTCATTGGAGAAGGAGGGAACTCGCTTTATTTTAAAAGAATGGATTCAAAATTTTCAGCAAAAAGTGGATATCCATTCACTGTGGACATAATTTAGGATAACAAATTACTCAACAGCCAAAAAGATTATACAGAAAGGAACAACTACTAAGGGAACGAATTGAGTCTTAGTTTCTCTATTTCAGTCTCTTAACACGTGCGATAACGTGCCAGGAATGGTATGACAGAATGCTGATATGCCTATGTACAGAAAGAGATATGTCGAAAACCATGGTGCATGACCCGGGAGGGCTTCGCAGAAACTACTTTAAGACGAGGGGGTGGGCAATGTCATCCAGAATTCGATTAGCAAATTCCTTGACCGTTTGGAAATGTCGTTGTATGGTAGTATTGATTAAAAAGACATAGGAAACACCGGTAGCAGAAGGTAATGCTCGGGGACGAAAGCATTCAGAGGACCCGTTTCAAAATTAGTGTATCTTTTTCATTTAAGGCAGAAAAAGAACAGGAGAACAATAGAAAATGAGCGGAAGAATGTAGGCACCTATTAATCGCCAGATAAAGGGTTGAGGTGTGTAGTAGAAACGTAAACGATGAATGTAATAAGGGAGCTTCCGCACTTTAATGAAAAGGGTCGCAATATGGAAGGAAAATGAAAGATTTAATGACAGAGTAACACCACAGTACCTGAACGAGGATACCTCGTTGGGAAGGATGTAAAGGAATTAAGGACTAGGAGAGGGTCGAAGGCGAAAAATACACTGGACGGATTCCTGGTTATTCACTAGGAGACTATTGTCCTGCGACCATACAGAGACACGGTCAAGGCCATTCTCCGGAGACGATGGACCAGTCTGATTTTTGATATGGTTGTGGAACAACCAAATCATTCGTATATTTAACTAACAGATAGTCGTTTGAGAATCTTAGGTCATCGGTGTACAGGAAGAAGAGCTAAGGAAAGAAACTGGAGTCTTGGAGGGCTCCACAATCAGTGGGAAGGACCTCAGATTTCCGCTTACCTGATTGGACAACCTGGGTATGGGAGGTAAAGTAATCATCGAGCCAAGGGACAAACCGGCCTGGGGAGCCCCACGTGGATGTTTTAGTAGGGAGGAAATGGCGCGGGACAGTAAGGAACGCGGAGGAGTATTTAAAAAAATTATATGTCTACGCATGGCAATTCTTATCTCGTTTTCTTAGGGCGGAGTGGACAACAACAGCAACAGCACCTAGGGTACTACGCTAGGTCCTATATGCAAGTTGTAGAGGATGGAAAAACTGGAAGGAAATGACTTTATAATATCTAAGGCAATTAGTTCATCAAGCTTCAGTAGTGCGAAAGAGCAGGCAATTGGACGCAAAGATTTAGGACCTAAGTTTGTGAATTTTTAGGAATAGGAGTGATCCTTACTGTGCGCCAGGTGCCAGGAATCTTGGATTTCATGAAAAACATGTCAAAAAGGTACATCAAAACAGGGCCACCTGAGGACAGCACAACTTCATGAGAAAAGGTGAAGCACTGTCCGACCCGACAGCTGTTGATCCACGGACCTTATTTCAGGTGTTTCTCTACTGTTACCACAGACACAGGTAAGAAGACACATTGTGGTAGGGAAATAGTGCTTGAGGGAAGATAGGATTCATTGTGAGTTAGAATAAAATTTTTGTTTAAAAAATCTAAATCAGTATCCGTATGTGCCAGTGTGCTAAGATGACCAGTGAGACACCTAAGATTTCTCCAAATCTCAATAGAACTAGGCGAAGAAATAAGATAGGAAAAGGATGTGAAAAGCTGACTAATAGACGGGTCATTGAGTCTGGCAATCTCCCTTTTTATTAGGGTGGCAAGGTCCTTAAGACTGTCACCTAGGCCAAGCTTATAGAGAAGTTTCTCTTTGCGTTTTAGAAATTTAACATAGAGAGAAGAAATTTCATCCGGTCTTAACAGAAAGTGTGAAGAGGACTGTAAATATCAAAAACTTCATTTAAAAACTTTGTACAGCCGCTAGAGGAAAATTCGACATTCAGTTGTTTAAGAAAAGAGGGAATAATGTAAGAAAGACAATCCCAAAGCAAGCGAATGTTTTGTGGGCACTTGTTGCGAATCTTATCCTTCCTCTCAGGTTTGGTTAAGAGCGCATGTTTGGAGATGGAATAGCTTTTTGGAAGACCCAATAGCGTACAATGATCTTAATCTGACAACAAAGCTATGTTTTTAACACAAAAAGCTTGGTGTTATTGGTCAAAAGGGGATCAGGAGCGATGTCAGCACGAGTACTAAAGGAGACAAGGTAATTAAAGCCTAAACGCTTGGGTGGACATAGGTTCACACGGTTAAAATCACCACATAAGATAATAAGAGACTCGCAGGGAAATATAGCAAGTTTTGTGGAAGAAAATCAAAATAACGGTCTACTAGGCCTTTGCAGGTAGAGCAGAGAATGTAAATGCTAACAAATATGGCGCCTTGAACAATATTCGACAAACGGGGCTTGTATATAACAGTGATAACGTCTATCAGATCATAAGAGTAAGAAAGTAAGAACTAACAGTCTCGGCACCAGTTTTGGTTAACAAAAATGGCATCTCCGCCTCTACTCCTCAATGAAGATTTTCTATGAGTTGGAAAGCAGCGGAAGAACGGAGGAGTAATTAGTTCCGGCTTAATATCATCATTAAATCACATCTCTTGAAGACAAATCAGGTCTTTCAACAAAATAAGCTCAATAACGTTAGTTTTTTGACGGTCGAACGTCGTTTGTCGACAGGAAGCGTAGAATTGCCAAGTTGTTCTTTGATTGACGCTTGAGTGCGAGTAGGCAACCGTACCTGTGTCTTTCCTATGAATGGGCTTTTGTTGATGGAAGTGTAACAAAGTTGACGTAGGGGGGTCAGTAATACTATATATTGGCTGAAAATCACAGCCGGCATCAAGGACAGTCGTCAGTGGATTTGACGATTCATGCTATTTCAAAAGGTGCTACCATGCTGTGGATATGAGCTCACAATTAAGAGGATATCCATTGCTTGTCGGCCGGAAAGTTGAGGCATTAGAGAGGGATTTTATTTTACTGTGCTCCAGAATAGCCACAAGGGTGTCAGTCAATAAGCTCTGCTTCTCTTCTAGAAGTTTAACTCGCCTATTATGTTCCTCGCAGCCACGGGCTGACGTGGAACTCATCCCATTTGTTACAAATTTTTCAATGCCTGATGGCAGTACACTGGTCCTTATTTCCTGTTGTGTCTTCTGTAGCTCTGCGACCTTAAGGCCTTTAGTATTCAGGGGTGTAACAGTCGGAGATCTGACCAGGGACCCGACCTTGAGTGTTTGAATGCACTGGATTCATCTTTCGTTTTGCATTGCAGAGTCTACGCTCCGGAAGCCGTGTGTCGACAAATAACCGTCAACCCATCCGATAAGTCGTTCTATCGTATTCTTTTGTTCTTCCGTTGCCTCGTTTATTAGATTTCCATTTTTGTATATCCGAATAAACCTATATCTTTTTACCACTTTCGTTGTCTATATTATGTCCCGTACGCCTGTCCATCCCACTACCGTACATTCTGAAGTACAGGGCCTTTTAGACTGAATTTTCCAATTGACTGGAGCGTCTGAGTTCAAGCTTCCCTCACCCCCTTCCTTCACTGTCCGTGGCCTGACGTCCGCTACTCGCTCGGTCGCTACAGGGGTACATAAACTACGTCCGCGATGTAAGGGGGTCTTTTGGCCAACCAATCGTATCTAATTAGATCTTAATTTTTGGCCCCAGCACAAGGCTGAAGTGAGAAGCTAATCATTCTCTTTCTCCCTCCACTAAGTGCACTCTTTCCCGCCGTTTCATCGCCTTTTCTGCCCGTTTACGATGTGAGGTTGTCCGTAGGCACTTGCGAATTCGTAACCTCTTTAGCGTATTGTAATGCTCCGTGTGCCTCTGCGTAAAAATATTCTGAGGAAAGTGCTTTTTCCATAATTTGTCTCTTCCATGATCATTTTTTCACGTTTTTGTTTTTTGTGTTAAAGTTCTTACAGAAGACATTTACCGAAGAGAAAAGTCACAAAAATTTCTTATACCACCGCAGGATTCACTTTCAGTATCCATGGGACTGAAGCCAGGGACCAAACTGAAAGTTCTGTATGACGTTTCACAGTTCGGACTGTCACGTAAGTGGTATTAATTAATTCAGGATTTTGCCTGAGTTACATAAACTCTCATGTTGTCAAAAAGACAATACAATATTAATGATTTTATGGATCCTATAAAAAGCCACCGTCAGCAGCTACTCTGGTCTGCCTTCGTTGTTCTTCTACATTTCTTGCAACCATTGTTGGTTTTTCGGTTGCGTCTGTGCGTAGGCAGGTCGAGTGTAGGCTGTGGCTACAAGTATGCCTGTTTTGAATGAAAAAGCGTCTGCTTCGGACATTAAAGCCGAACTTATTGACCTTGTGAGACAGAAAAGGTCGCTTACAGTATGTGCCCTTTAGATAAGTCATTGTTCCAGGAAACTCTAGCTACACTTGAAAGGCAGATATATTTATTTGAAGGTAGCTATCTCGACGACACTGCGCCCTATGGAAATATAATCAAAGGATGGGACCGCTATTTAGCCTCTTCCTCGGGCAGTGCTTTCGGTGCCGTCGCCGCGAATGGCCCGCTTGGTAGCAGCCGTGGGCAAAACGACAAGCGCTCCCGTAAATTTCGTGATACAGACAGACTGTTCTCGAGGTCTTCAGTGACTTCTGCTGCTGTAAGTTTGGCAAGTAATTGTGCTTACCTGACTTTTAGATCACGAATGGTTATTTTGATTTGGAAAAGAGTAAGTTGTTTCCAGTCGGTGTTTTAATCACTTTGTGTTGGTGTCTTTTGTTTTTGGCACCTCAACTTTGCTAATTGTTCTCTTGGCTGCTCGCTTATTGCTTGTCTGGGTGTTGTGTGCGGCCATGGAGACAGTTTAAGATCTCATGTTTAGGGATTCGATGGTGTCAGTCATGTACAATCGCGGACGAGGACATCATATCTGATCCCCAAAATTCTTCCTTCCACGAACCATCCCAGGAGCCATGGTTTTTATTGGCCTGGCGTTTCGATAGCAGACAAGCTTCCATAATCGGAGGTGGGTTGCGTATGACACGTAACAATATTTAAGGGTTTTCCTCCATGCTGGCGTGTCACTAAGTTCCGGCGCGCTGCATCACAAGGTTTGGCGATTGTTGTCATGGCGGCATCGGCACCTCCTCATCCCTTGTGGGGAGGTGGGTGGCGTCGGGATGACCGCGGCCAATGCTCTTGTTTGCATTGTTCGTTGTCCGTCCTGCACGTATCTCGCCTTCCTGCCCCGTTCACACCTGGCCGTAAGCGTGTGAACGGTGGTTGTCATGCCAGTGTTAACGTCGGGATGGGGGGTCATGTCACTGTCATGCGTTCTTGCCGAGTGCTCGCGTCTGTCAGCGTTCAGACCCAGAAGGTGGTCTCCTAGGTTTACGTTCGCCGTCGGTTGTTCCCTGCTTTCGTCTGTTTCCGATGCCTGTCTATACTCGTCCGTGTTCCCGCTTGGTCTGGGTTTGACTGCTGCCGTCTCTGGCCTGACGCCTCGTCGGTAGCCCTGCTGAATGAAATTCACCCGTAGGGCGTGGTAAGCAGTCAGCAAAGTTACGCAGCGGTTAATTGGGGTAGTTGTGGTGTGCCATGCTTCGAGCGTCTCCCTGACCGTGTGATCGCTCCCTTGGCCCAAGACTTCAGCGTCTTGGAAAGCGAATGCATGGCCAAAAGCTGCGTAGTGTTTCGCCACCAGCGAGAGCTGATCCATTCTTCGTACCGCTTTTGCGTGCTCGTCCATGCGGACCTTCAGTCTTTTCCCGGTCTCTCCATCGTAGTTTGCTTCGCATGAATTATACGGGATTTGATAGAAGATGTTGGCTGTTTCGCCTCGTGGCAGAGGCGTTTTTGGTTTCATGACCAGACCTCTGATTGTCGCTTCGGGTTTGTGGGCGATGCCGATACCCAATGGCTGCAAGATACGGACAACTGCCTCGGAATGTGTGGCAGCGCTCTCCAGACTTTCGGTTGATTTACCGTTGACTTTATGGTGGGTCTGGACAGTCTGCTGCCCTCCACTAGCACTCGGCAAGTCTTGTTCTACCACATCAATCACCCGCTGTGTCACAAACGAAGCTGTATTCCATCTCTCTACAAGAGAGTTAACACTCACTGCAGCGAACCGGCCGACAAAGTAGTCCAACTCTACTATCTACAGCGGATGTTCACCTCTAACGGTTACCCTCGCAGCCTTATAAAACGCACCAGACAGTCAAGACCAGCCATAAAGTCAACGGCAAATCAACAGAAAGTCAATTATGTTGGTGAAACCGGCAAACAGGTACGCACGAGATTGCACGAACACGGGTTGGCTGTGAGACGAAAAGATAAACTCTCCTTAGTGTCCGCCCACGCTTCCTCGCCAGGGCACGCTTTCGGCTTTAAGTGCATGAGAATATTGGGCCAGTCGGACGACCGAGTTTCGCCTCTGCAGCAGTAAGCGTGGCACTCAATTGAGGACCCGATCAATCGGCATATCGATCTGCCAGTCACTTATCAAGCATTGCATGAACAAATCAGCGGCGCAGCTGGAGGTCATCCCCGGCATAGATGAACCAAATATAAGTTGTATAGATTCTTTCATTCCCTGACGATGGGCTCGCGTGAGAGTTCGAAACGTCGGATAAATAAACAATTAATCACAGCGATCGCCTTCCCGTCTTTTCCTATCCAAGTAGCTGAGCCGCGGGTATTTTCTATCATTCGGTAAAACCGATTAAAGGGACTGACCGGAGATACCCCGCGATGTATCCCCTATTTACTGTGCCTCTTCTTCAAATACTCTCGATCTTCGGGCATCGGTCTTATTGAGTGTAAATGGGTTTCGCTGGCTCTTTGTTTCTCGGTGACGCACGCTGGACAGTGTGGGCTCGGCCATCTCACTAACAAGTATTTTGGCAGCATGCCCGTATGAGTTAACATCCTGTGTCCCGCGCAGGAGAGCCAGCCAGGGCGTGCCATAGTTTTGTATTTTCATAAGAATGAATATTAACTAGGTAATACTTGTCGCTTCTTTCGCGTGGGAAAAACAGACGACGTTTAATAAGTCGAATCGTCAATAACTTAAGGAAATGACTGTTGTGTGGTCACTGCCTATGTTTTTCCAAGCACGCATTGGGAGAGGTGTTTTGATAGAACCGTATGTATTTGCTCGGTTGGTTGACGTTTATAATTATTTGATTACTTACAGCTAACACGCCTGCCTCGAATTCTGCTTACGAGGATAACCAGGCATTTGAACAGTCTGAGCAAACGGATTTGTCCACATTGAATTTTCTTGAAACGTCGGACTCAAAGACTTACTCTGCCACCCCAACTGGGAAGAAGAAAAGGAAACATCGTTGAGCGAGGTTTATATGGTCGAACCTGTTAATTGTTATTCTCTGAAGCCTCTTTTAGGATATGTACATATGCTTATTTGCTGTAAATATGCGCATTTATTCTATTTTTTTTTTAGTATGTGCTCAGTACCAATATTTCGAAAATGCGGCTGGTGATCTCCAGCCATATGTTCACAACGGGGCATTCTTCGATTACATTCACAAATTTGCCAACTTTGGAAGCAGATCCTTAAACCCGTTTGTCTTGTATTGGTAGGACTTAAGATCGGAGTCTTTGCCTGTTTACTCTTCACGTATCTAATTTCACATAACGTGATGAGTGGAAGTCAAAAGCTAATCTATGCTTTAATTGTGCCAGAAACAAGCCGAAGTTAGGCGACCTGTTTCCAGCCTTGCACGTCGATCATTATGACTTGCATCTTTCCTCACGGGTTTAAGTCCCATATTGGCGCTTGCAACTGTCGGTTACTTCGTATTCTGCACTTTCGTCGGTCGCAGGCCGTACTAGACAGTGCGTGTCGTAACGCGGAGTTGGCACCACTTGCTTTTGATGCCCATAATTTTACACGACAGTAGTTTATTGGTTGGATCAGCCATCTACTATATCTAGAGTGATCGGACCTAGTTAGAAGATAGGGCAGAGAAGTCTAACGTCGGAACCGCTTTCATTTGCCCGATTTTTCGGACTTCTTCAATAACCATTAGCAAAAGATAGGTATTCTTTGTAATCGCGTGTCATCCTCTTGTTGTCTGGTAGTAAGATCGAAAAGTTTCGTGTTTTGGTAGCTCACGACGCGCCTTGTCGCTGGGCCCTGCCACTACGTTGGTTTCCGCAAGTCAAAACGGTGACCTAAAGAATCTGGACGGCCGCTGGGAACAATGTGTCGTTTGTCTACACTCTCAGCCTCTTCTGACTTATTTGATTTGGATACCCCTTCCAGTCTGGTATATGTATTCGCATCGGTAATTCCAGGGTAGCGCCTTCATAATGTACTCTGTTCACTCGATTGAACCAAAGCTTGGTCGTATTATATGTGGCTATGGCCGTGCCTGAGCTGGCCGGCTTGAGTGGTGTCGCGGATATTACCTTCCCACACTCTAGGAACAGTGAGTCCGGGAGATTTGTCTGCTCTCGCTCAGATGCGAAGGTCCGGTAACAGCCTCCAGCTCTCCTGACAGGCCCTCCCAAGCTGGTTTCTTATCTGATCCCTCTTCACAGCTTCCAGTGAGACAGTGACACTGTACCCGTATGGCGAGCAACGAAAAAACCGCCCAAACCACTTCAGTCGTCTTCTTTGGGTGATCTGAGATGCTTTTCACGAACTGGTGAATGTCAACTACTTCTTTCAAGAAGGTGTGCTTACACTGATGGATCCTTCACAGGCCTTATTGTACGGCCTCAGCACTGCACCGATTATTTATTCCTGAGAAGGAAGGTTATACGATACTGAGTAGGCTGTAGATGGACGAACTCCAATATAAATAAAGGCAGATAGGTTGGTCATCTAAGTTGAAGGATGTCCGAAGTGCTCACGGCAGCGTCCGATATTGGTCGATCTGCTGACATTAAAACCGCCACTCACGTCGTTGGCATTCACTTAATACAACGGGGGTTTATCATTAACTAAGAGGGATTTGATAGTCATCGGCTGTCACCGGCACTCGAGGTCCTCGCTGTGGAACTCGCTGTTTCGGCCCAGTCGTTTTTTCGATCACTCCTAGCCGACTGTTGCCATTTGTCGGTGTTTATGGGATGCACAGTCGCGATTGGACATAGCTTGAATTGCCTAGGCGGATGACGGAGGTCTTCATGTAATGCAATCATTACGGCGCGACTCCGTGTATCCCAGGATTCTCTCAACCGCCTCGCATACCGATGACTTTTCTGGGAACCGGTTGCTACCACATTCCCACAGGCTGCTAAGCGAGATCGGACTTACGTACCCAAAGCCTCGGCTGTGTTGGGTTGTATTTTTGCGAAATGGCAACCGTTGTGGAACCCTTTGACCGCTACTGAAAGTTAAACTCCCAGGCATGTGTAAACGAGGCCCTGACCCCGCCCAAGGGCGATGCCAGCTTTGGTATCACCCTCGACTTGCCATTACGGACGCAGCTACGAAGCCTTCAACTAACTGGAATATAAGTTATCTTGCTCTTCGTGTGATCCTGGTCTGAATACTGATACGTACGATGCTGGGATTGTGCGTTGGTGACAACCAGCTGGCTTTGCTCCTTGTTGCATCAAGAACCAAGACCATGACGACCAGTAACATTTAAAGTCGTCCGGTCAAGTAGGCCTACTGCGGTTCCCGCGAACAATGAGCAGGCCACAGCTATGGAATCTTTCTAGCCGGTAACTAACTGGTTCTCAAGCAAACGGTGTATGGTTCGTTTTTCTTGAGGGAGCGGTCGCCATGCCGTATCAAACGGGTGTCGGATGGGCCATTACAATAAACGATTAGGCGGGAGCCAATCTCCTGAGGTACAGGGTGGATATCGTCGGCAGCGACGGTGGAATTTTCGATGCAGTGTTGTGAGATGAGAGGCGGGTCTCGGCAGTGCGTAGATGCTGGAGACGCTAGTTTTTCCCAGGACCTCAGTGCCTGAGATCTCACCTGTCGTTCTTCTCAGGCAAATAAGGTGGAAATGACTAAGTCTTCCTGTGCATCCACAATGTTATGCTGAGTAGGATGCTGCGATGTTCCTGAGTCGGCCGTGGGCTTGAATGGCTTTAGATAGATCATCGTCAATCTTGATGTTTCTTGAAGTAGTACTCCCAAGTTATGCAAATTCCTCGTCTGCTATAATTATGAGTTCCACTGACATCGTTAAAGAGTTCGATGTAGTCAATACTTGTCGCCAACTGGTGCAGGACCGTCCTCTTCTCCTCGCTGATGATCAGGCCGAAGTTGGAGCAACCAAAGGTGAATTGGCCCACACTCCTCTGCATGTCCTCTTCGGAGGTGGCGTCGAGAGCGCAGTCATCCACGGTCAGTAGGTCGTGGACGATGACCTTCGATACCTTTGAAGATGCTTTCAGACGGCGAATGTAGAAAATCCTTCCATCGGCTCCGTGGTTGGTGTCGATCGCCGGCTGTTCCTCACGGTAAGCGCCCATCAGCGTGGCGGAGAACATGAGTCCGAATAGGTTAGAGGCCAGTACGTAGCCCTGCTCCGCCCCACCGGTCTCAGCAAATGCTCCAGAGATCGCCCCGTTGTGAACGTTGCCTTGCCATCTGAGTAAATCTCTCAGCACATCCGGATTTTTTGTGATTTTCCAAGGGTCCATTGTGATTCACATTGTCAAAGTCCTTCGTCAGAGCGACAAAAGTGGTTGGCTCCCATGTCCTGGCGAACCGCGAAGCTCTCAAAATCCGCACTGTGTTGCTGGAAGACTTTATGCCCCAGACGCGCATTCAGGAAAGTGGAACACGGGCGAGAGTTTCTCCTGCGATATTGAGGAGTTGCCGGTTCCCCTTGCGTTCGTACATATGAACGATGGTGACCTTGAAGTCACGTGGGGCATTCAGCCATATCAACTTATACTGTATTTAAAGTACCTGATATTAACTTTCTTTTCGGTTGCATTTGGGATCTTAACTTGAAGATGACATAGTGGTGATCCCTCCAGCAGTCAGCACCGCGCATCGTCTTGGTCACGAGCACGTCCCGCAGTATAGGCTTACGGACTAGGACGTAGTCCAGCGAATGGCAGTAACGCGAGTGAGGTGCATCCACGTCGCCTTCTCACGAATCAGGAAACGGGGAGAGGTGCTGGTCGGCAGGAGATAGCGTTCCGTGCGGGCCTATAGGAGGAGAAAGCCACAGCTGTTACCCCAGCACCCCTCCCCAGTCATCATAGTTTGCGCCGACGAAGTCATTTAGGTCACCAAGGGCAAAAAGTGCTTCCACCCTTGACACAGTTGCTTGGAGGGTGTGTAAGTCTTCGAGAACTTGTTCTTCACGTCACCAGAGTGGGTCACAGAGAGAACACAGGAGCTGGAAATGGCAGCAAGTTCGTTCCCACGTAGTGGCTCCTCGTAATCATTGGCGTCCCCTGAGAGGCGAGACTGCCATCTCCCGACGTCGTTTTTGGTGTCGAAGGTGACTCCGTTTTCTTGTCACTCTGCTCTTGGATTTCCGCTCCAGAAGAAAGTGTGTCCTACACCCGCCTCGTCTAGTTGACCCTGTTTAGAGAGGCGGGTTTCACTCTGCAGTGGGTCAGTTCGTGGGCAACCAGAAACATCCTGCCTTTCAGGCGGTTCGCTGATGGATTGTCTAAAAGGGAACGAATACTCCACATTTCCCGTAACACTGCTCGCCCTGGCAGTCTGTGGAGGGACACGGAAATTTGGTGTGGTGGTTGTTGCTGCAGTTTTTGCGTCCATAAGCCACGGTCAGCTTGCCGATGACATGTTTTACCAGCAATTCTAAAGCATCCCTTCTAGCCCCCTCCCTTGCAAGGTTATAAGAAGTGCCACCCTCGAACAGGAATTTTTAGCCACCCCCGGCGACTACTGAATTCCATAATGCGTCACGACTTTGTCTAGGGGAAATTTGACCCGAGTTGGCCTGGACCACCTACAGGATTGCATATCGCCCTCTCCGTATGAATTTTTCCCTGGGGTGGGGAGGGAGTTTCGGGAATTGTCCGTAGATCACCAGTTGTGGAGACACGCAAGCACGCCAAACGCTCACATTTGGTTTAACCCATCGGCCAAGGACAGTTATCGGGGTGTGACCGCCGCGCTGAGCAGGGCTTCGTGAAGCCACAGATGACAGCCGGGTACCAGGACGGAACGAAACAGGAATATCTACCAAGGTCTATTGGTACTTTTGGCGGGGACTGTCAGTATGCTGCCTGCAAGCGTTCTTGTCACCATAGTCGTATCTGTAATTGGCACTGCCAGTGTTACGTCTTCGTGCACGGGGATTGTCGGCATTGTATGTGCGAAAGCGTAAGGCTGTGCAATGTTTACCGAAACACATCAATGGATC
>CACRXP010000293.1:5090-34478 GCA_902702965.1 Spirometra erinaceieuropaei
AATTTGGCTTAAGGATATCGCGCCTGATCTGAAGACCGCCGCTGCTCACTGCCTGCGTCGTCTGGCCGTAACCTTCCAGGAGGCTCAGAGGCTTAACCACCCGGCTCTGCGCAGCCAACTCGTCAAATTAGAACGTCTGCTCTACGAAAACATGGAACGCGTAGGTTGCCATCGCCGCCGTCTCCTTCCATTCATCTCCTTTGAATCTTACACTTGTTGTTTTTTTTAAATGTCTACTCTATCTTGTAGTCGGATCCTCTCAGCCGGCTGGTTGCGGTCAACTTTGCTGGCGTCATCTACCCGCCTGATCACATACCCACGAGATATCTTATACTCCAAGCCCTCGGCGACAAGTAATTTTCAGATTATTCTGTACCCCTCCTCAGTTGTCCACTTTTAACTCTCAAAACCTACCAACTACTGCTAGGCCTTAGTCTTATTGACGAGGGGGTTACTGAAAAGAAAGGAGTAAGAAAATAAATTATGTCCTATTTGCCAACTATTGTAGCATCCCAGCTCGGACCTGACAATTGGCGACAATTGAACCAAAAAGAATCTCATGCACTCCTATCTTTTCCAGTAGTTGTATTCAGACCATTGATTGGTTTTCTTGACGCAAGCTACTTAGTCTGAAATTCAGAATAAAGGTCTGCCAGTTCTGCAAGCCTGTGCTATCGTTGCTGCGCAAGCATCACTTTTAAGCGATGATAATGTCATTCCTCGAGTCTATCTCTCAGTGTAGTGGGCCTTCAGGCTGGGCAAATAGAGATGCCTGGCGTCGCTTGTCACTATCGCCGACCATGACGATGACCGCACGTAAATATTTGCATAATGGAAGACCGGGAGAGGGAGAGAGAAACATACTATATATATATATCTTACCTAAACCACTGGAGTTCCATTGGCAGGACCCGGCCAGTGCGACGGAAGGCATATTTGGCTACAGTTACTGACCAAACATGCCTCCCCTGTCTGTGTATGTCCCAGCAGGTAGGGGTCTCCTTCTCTTAGCTAGTCTGACTTCTTACTTGGCAAGCAGTTTCGTCAGGGGATTTACCAAACCAGTCGTCGGACGCATTTGTCGGGTGCTGGAAAGACGCACTAGACTGTGCCGTTGTGCTCGGACCTGCTTTGTGCAGTCACAGGCTCAGAGTGGAATGCCCACCTCAAGCAAGTAGGCTTCTGTAGCGGGGACAAATTCATGGAAATGACTACCATCCCTTCTACACCACATAACCCTTAATCACTTATTACAAACACCGCTAGACGTAGTTGCAACCTGAAGTCCCTGGTTATTCTGCAAGTTCTGTAATCTGCCAACCTCATTTATTCCCACGATGTTCGCCTGGGGCTTAAGCCTTAATCACCCGCTGCTGAAGTTTAAGGTAATAGTGATTATTACTGCAAGCATTCTGTACGCAGTGGAATTGGTTTGGCGCTTTCTGTGTCCCGGTCTCTCAGCCTCATGGCCAACACCGATGACGATCCGACCATGCAAGTGACCAGTGCTGCGCCCACATCGTGGGGCAGCGGTGGCCGTCGTCGTCGTCTGGCGACAGTCGAGCTGTCCTCCTGGCATTCCCTGGCTCCTAGATTATGCTGTGCTCTAGAAATGAGGAAGGCGGATGGTACTACGCACGTTACTCAGATTATAGTCAACTTCACGCTCAAGTTATAACTTCTAGCCCCGATTAATAGTGTTGGTTGGTCGTTGTTTTCGATAAATTAACAACCCGATTCCAACTGTCCGAAATTGCTGGGTACTCCGCCTGGTCACCGGGTGCGTTTTTAGCTGAACCCTTCGCTTCTCTCGATGAAAACCGAAGTCTAAGGCCAAACCGATAACGCGACTTAAAGGGCAAACGATGAGCCACAAATTGATAAAAAAAGTCAGTGGGTAGGCCAGGAAATATGGAGCTCCAGGCTGCCGCAAGGTGTCGGTTTTGAAACTCCCCAATCTCATTTGCCGTGGACACGCCCACGCGTGTCGCAAATCCCTTTCTACATTCGGTGACATGCGTTTTCATGTTTTCGTGTTTAGAGATGCCCGTGTTCGTGCTGAGGCGCGCAACGCCTTTTCAATTTTCCTTGATCCGAACGTCGCCAATGACATTGTCTACGGACGTGTGAAACTACCGTCTTTCGTAGAGTTCGTCAACCACGTAAGTTCAGATTTTCTCCAGTCCTCCTCCTCCCTCGCCACCTCCACCCGCTCATCTTTTTACCGTGGTTTTACCGCCCCCCCCCCACGTGGCTTCAGTCACCATAGTTTTCATAGTTTCAAAGTTCCCTACTTTTCTACATTCTGCATTTCATTTTTACCTCAAATTTTAGGACACTCAGCATTCGCGCAAGAACCCTTTCATCGATGTGGAACGTTTGATTCCGGTATGTAGTCTTAATTTTTCCTTCGATCCACCAGTTCGATCCCGTTTGACCCTTTTTTATGCGAAGAGTTCTGTCCAGGGGGAATTCAGACTCTAGGAGGTCTTTGTGTAGAAGGGAATGCGCGGGCAGGTTTGCTGTACCACACTGTGACATCCGGCTGCCCATAAGAGTCTACTTATCTCGAATAATCTCACGGAAAATAAGTCTTCTGCGTTAGATGCTTCCATGGTTCTGCACTCTGTGTGGAAATTAAATTATTCTTCACGAAACAAAGAAAAAAAAAACACGAGCAGCAACTTGGTGCCATCTTACTTTCATTAAGTCAAAAACTGATCGTTGACTGCCTTCTGCGCTTTCATCTCTGATACTCTTTGATCAAGGGAAAGGTTATTTCATTGAGAAATCCCATTTAGTCCATTTGAAAGGGAGCGCCCTTGTACGTGTGTGCGTGTTAACTTGAGGTGTGGCAGCACGCCTAGGCTCGGGTTTACACCATGTCAGCCATCGGCGTCCTCTGCCGCCCCCAGTCTTCTTGAGTTGGTCATGAAACCGTACCCAGGTGAGGGAGGAGGGGAGGATACGGTAGATACTGCACAAATCTACTCTAGCCATAAACCACCTCACTCGCAAGTCACCGTCCCTGCTTCCACCTTGCTGTAGAGCACACGGTGGACATTGTCGGCAACGACGGTCGAACCGTCGTGTGTGTCTGTGAGCGAAACTCCTGGATTATTCCTTCCTTGTTTCTGTCTCCTCCCAAGGTTGTCCAATTCATCCGGCTCTGTCTGCTGGCAGTCAAGGGTGGCCTCTCACCCGCACAGGATGCAGCAATGATCTACGAGACGGATGACGAGATCCGCTACCGGATCAACCAGAATGTTCGCTACTTCCTCTCCGCCCCCAAGTCGGCGGAGGTTGGTGGGGGGACGGCGGTTGCAGGAACTGCCTCTGCCAGTGTCGGCGGCGACTCCGCCTTCTCCGGTCAAAAGGTCACTGCAATACCGAATCCGGAACAGGCCCGACGCAGCATCGACACCTACTTCCGTCTGATCCACGTGGTCATCTTCGCGCGTTCGCAGACCACTCGGGATTGTGAGACTTGTATTGATTGCCTGTTGTCATGCTAATTAGAACATCGCTGTTTTATAATCCTTGATGTCATTTTATATAGTTTTGCTTTTTTAACCGTTATTCACATGCGATATTTACATTACATTCCCTTTTGGAATATTATAGCCCCCGAATTTCCGAATTTCCTTGAAGAGGTACTCGTAAACAACACCAAGGAGTTAATTACTGGCGGAAAGCCTATTTTCGAAAGAATGAATGTGAGTTTATTAGGCTTATCTTTAAAATGGCTGCCGACTTTTTAATGGACTCGTGATGTATGTGTTTCATCATCACCACGACGACGACGGCCACCACCACCACCACCACCACCACCACCACCACCACCACCACCACCACCACCACCACCACCACCACCGATAATAATAATACTAGCAATCTTCCTTATCGTTTCTCTCTCTCTCTCTCTTTCCCTCCCGCCCCCTGTTTTCGCCACTTCTTAATTCGGTATTTCCCATCTGTGTTCTCTAGAGTCTTCTCTTAGCGACTCCCCGAGGGGCCAACTGCCGACACGCCTGCGCCTCCATTTACAGTGTTGTCACTATGGAGACGGAAACACCGACTGCCGCTCTCCAGACAGCCTTTGACATGCTTGCTGATGTGCCCAAAGACGCGCCCGTCATTGATGCTGAAACATGCCACACTGTTCAGGGCATGATGATGGGTGCCGCTTACCTGCTGAAGCACCTTCATGACAAGTACGGAGGCCCGAATGCGGCAGGAGCATTGTCGAGTTCCGGCGGGCAGGCGACGACATCAACAACTGCTCAGGGAAACGGCTCCGCGAGCAACGGCGCCAGTGGCACTCCCAACACAAGTTCCGGCGAGGCTAAATCCAAACGCTCGAAGAAGCAAGAAAGCAAGAATAAGTCTCAACTTCAGACTGGCATCAATGCAGCCATTGATCAGTTTCTCAAACTCCTCGGTAAAGTCTCGCACGCGCGTGAATTTAGCCGCGCATAACCCATCCCTCTTTTCTCAAACTGTCTACTTTTGGTGTTCTTCTACCTCTACAGACATCTTCCTGGTTCGACCGACCTTCCTATTGGATAAGCCTTTGGGTAAAGAGACGCCCAAGGGCAGTGTCGGTGGAGGGAAGTACATCAACGCATCCGTGGCCCAGTCATCGGTCACAGCCCTGTTGGAGTCCCTGGCAGTCCTTGCTCAAGCCGGTTGCCTGGCTCGTCTTCCCGCCGGGACGATGCCCAGCGGCTCGCCGCTGGCTCTTGATGCCAACAGTCCAATGCTTCCGTGTGGAGCATCAAAGGCCAATCTCGTGACCCGTGTGGCTTCCTATCTTTCACTTCCATTCACGACAACTGGTTTGACTGGTAATGGCAGCGGCACTAGCGGTAATGCCGAAGCAGTACTACAAGTGGTCAATCATCAGCGTGTCTGGTTTGCCGCCCTGCGTGCACTAGCCGGTCTCTGCACCGGCGAACCGGCTGCCTCTGGTGGTGCTGGCGTTTCTCAGAAAGGCAAGAAGGGAACTTCGGAGTCACAATCCACTTTCTCCTCGCATCCCCATCTACTGGCAATCATCAAAGTCATGTCGAGCCTGGAAGAGGTAATCTCTACCGCGAATGTTTTAATGCGCACAAACAAGGCTACTAAAATGTTTGGCAGTAATATTTATTATGTGTCTGTATTAGATTCGGGATCCTGCACTCCACCTTGCCATCGGGGCTGCAATGACTGACTGCCTTCTCGGTTCTGCGTCGCCCTATAGGGGGCTCTGGTATGAGAGATCGTACCCACTCACTGTGCCTCCCGGAGCTGAGATCGAAACAGCAAACTCACCTGCCGGCCAGTGGCTTGCTCAACGTTTCAGCAGTCTCTTGACCCATCATCCAGGTCAAGTTCAACCCCCACCGTCCATGATAGCGGCGGCCCTCTGGGCCCTAGCAATGGTGCGCAGATTCGGGCCACCTCCGGTCACTCTTTTGCCTGCTGAACTTTTTATCAGCCTGCTAACTGAAAACGACGGTACGTTCAATGTTTACGCAAAAAAGTCTCTATACCATACTTCCAGAACAGGTAGTAGCTAAATCCTCAGACACGGATGCGTTACCGAGGCTCTGTCAGTGTACGATGTAATTTCGAGAGTATTTGGTTTGTCAGGGCTTCTCCAAGCTGTTCACATGTGGTTTCTAGTACAACTCCAGTCGGCAACTGGCGCCTTGCAATTTCGTCAGAGGAGACTGTTGGAAGAAGTTAGTCTAAAGCTTTCGAAACCTCACTTGGCAGGCTCGATCCTGACTTTTCAGATAGACATTTTGGTTGAAAACCGTCAACAAAATGGGAATAATCATGCATATTCAAGGTAACGAGACCATCGGTAGGTAATGCCGTTACACTATGATGATCGAGGCTTTCAATGACACCGCTGTAATGCAGGCGGAGGTATTGCCTGATACCCGACTTCCTAATGCTGCGTGAGCCAGATTTTGACAAGCGCACCTTGTAGACCCAAGTGATGTGCGCGAAAGCATGCGAGAGCAGTTCTCGTACGCCAGGATGCGTTGTGCGGTTCCTCCCTCAGAATTGACTAGTTTACACACAACATCCTCCGATTCACTGGCAGAAGTCCGGAGGTATCACATGCCGCGAACACATCAGCGCTAGTCAAGTTGAAAATCTAGATGTAAAACAAAGTTCCTCGCCTAAAACTCGGTCTTGTAGTGCGTGGCTAAGGGTAGCGAGGAGCACCGTGGCTACCATAATGAGGGCAATGTCACTTGTATCAATAGAAGATTGAGAATACCTTCGAAGAACCCAGGTCTGCTGCCTGAGGCATCAGTACTTGTTTAGACGCCTATTTCCCGTAGGGTACTATTACTAAAACAAGGTGGTTGCTGAAGAGTCGGTAAGCAGCTTCACAGCTTCTGTCCCAAAAACTTCGGGAACCAATGTCATCCTTACTCTGGCCTTTCGGCAGCAGTCTCGACCCGAGGTATTTAAAACTGTCTACTTCTTCAGCCATCAATTCCGAGAGGTGCCTTCTCCTGGTCAGGGATGCATCGTGAAAATACTTAAGTCTTCCCAGCGTTTACGAATAAACCGACCGATTTAGCGACCTTGTTCACCCGTGACACTATAGACTGTAGATCGCCAAAAGTTGAAGCAAGTAAGGCAGTATCATCGGCATATTCGAGATTAGTCAGTCGGTGTCCGGGTGTAAATTCAACACCGTCACCTTAGTGTAGAGCCCTCACGAGAATCCGGCCAATAGCGTAGTTGAACAGAATGGGCGACAGGATATAACCCTATCGAACACCAGACCGAATACCAAACGGTTGGGAAAGATTGTTGCGGACCAGGCCTCGCTTGGCGGTGGAGCGATAATGGGCCTTGACAATGGCTAGTTAGGAGTCTCATCTACGAGGGACCCCAGCACACCTTATTATGTATTCCTGGGCTTGAACGTGTCTACAAGGGATTGACTCTAGCCTCTCACGTGTGGGCCCAGCAACCGGCAGAAGCACACCATGTGAGATGCCACTCGAAGCAGACAATCAGAGGCGCCTGCCTGGTTTCTCCTCAGACTCTGTTTTTACCCTCCCCCTCTCACCCGCACTGCGCCCTTCTATTCCCTGCTTCAAAAAGGAAGGTACATTTCGCTTGGCCAAAAGTGCTGCCATTCGAGTCCGCTTTTGTTTCGCTTTCAGAGACCATTCAATGCATCGCGGCCAGTGTCCTTGGCCTCATCTACGACCGCAGCGGAGAAGAAACGCGGGCGCAGCTCTCCAGAGATCTCAACAAGGTCATTAGGGAGGACAATAGGTATTGTGCTGTTTTGATGTCCAGCCCTGATCTGTGCGTCACGCGCATTTTAGTCTGAAACAGCCAGTTTAAACGAGGTCACTCCTGTGATTGGTGAAATCCCTGCTGTGTGTGTGTGTTTGTCCGTGCGTTTGGTTAGCTCCTACGCCCCAGGTAGTGCCCAAACGTAGATCGCGCGTGCGGTTCGTGTTATTTATGGAATGCCAAGACGGGTCACAATGATAACTTATTCTAAGACAGGTTTGTAGTGGCTGGAAATAATTTCCTTTTGCTATCCTATGACCAATTCTGCAAGTAGGCTGAATTTTCCGTCAATTTCAATTAGTACAGCGATGAAACCCATGGAGATATCTAAGAAGTCATGTCCGGCAAACGAAAGCTTTCGATTATTCAACATCAGGCCGGTAGGGTAATACAAGGAAGGGCAGAATAGCTAAAGTTAAACACCCAATAAAAGTCAATGAGGAGGAGAGGGACATTCGGAGGTCAGTGGTCAGATTCTAGTTCTGTCTGGGGCCTAGGGAGGGGGATGGGGAAGGTGTCTGGCAGTTAGCTGTCCCTGTTTCGTTGCTGTAACGCGACGTGGCGGGTGTGAACACATATGCTGGGTTTGTCTTTGCCCAAAGGAGCCTTAGCGCTTGTACAAACGCTTTATGCGAGCACAAGGCTGGGTTGGCTAACCGTATGGCCACTGCCTCTGTCGTCGCAAGTATTCGCTGACGCAGGAGCCTGGAGTGTCTCGTCGACACTTTATAGATGACCCGCAATGCTTGGTTTACGTCTACCCCGTGGCCGCTGTCAATCAAGTGAGCCACAATTGCTGTAGAGGCGAGCTTTTCCCACCAAGATGGTGCTCTCGCATCCGCTTAGATGGACGCCTAGTTGTTCAACCAATATAACCTGCCCCACAGCAGTAAGTGAAGGCGCAAATGCACATTGAAGAGATCTGAAAAGGCAGTCTGTCCATACCTTCAAGGCGAAGAAACGGAGTGCTTGTGAAAAGCAGTCTTACCTTGGCGGCTGGGTGTGTGCGCACTATAGCGGCGCTTAAGCGGGGATGTAGTTCACTCACCGGATTCCCTCGAAATGGCAGTATGAGAAATAATTCCCTCTTCACAGCGGTCTGCGCATCAGATGTTGGAGAACGTTCTTCCAATTAGGAAGCAAGCACCCTGTCAGTCTGCACAGTGGTCAGATTGATTAGGATGGGTAGGTTAGAAGCAGAACGCCATGCTCGCCTGTGACGTGCCTCTCCCTCTTATACACCATCTTACCGTTTAAACTGTTTGTAGTTACTTCAAGAACAGAGCTCCACTTTACCCGCATTGCTCACCTCCCCTCTCCTCCTTTCGCACAGACCCAGCACGTCCGTCTTTCGGGAACTCTGCAGTCTAACAGCCCAGATTGGACGTCCGGATCTCATCCTGCCACTGATTGTGCTGGCTACCACACCTTTGCCACCAAGTGTAAACACCTCGGCTCTTCTGCACTCCGCCAATTGCCTCGACCCGGTAGCAGCAGCTGGTGGAAAGAGCGGCAACGGCGGCGCTGCTGGAGGCACGCCTTGGCTGACACTCTGCTCTGTGGCCTGTGCCGGTCTGGTGCGCCGTCTTGGCCGCTCCGTGGCACCTGCACTGCCGCGTCTGGTGCCGCGTCTTTTCATCCGTCGCTTCGATTTCGCTCGACCACGGCTGAGACAGGCGGTGCAGGCTGTCTGGCTGGGCCTCATCCTCTACGCCATGCCGTCAGCTGCGGTGGCGGCAGCTGCAGCAGCAACCGCCTCCGGAAGTGGTCTGTCCGCTTCCGTCGCCGTGGACTCCCCTAGCCCACCACCCTCGCCCTCACTCAACGCCATGGCTGCAGACTTGGTTAGCTTGTTCTTTTTGGTTTAAGCTGTTTGCATTCTTTCCCGAGCCGACCAGTAGCAGACGTTGTAGATGTCATACCGGATTTTGGGGTTGGCGCAGACTACATAAGACACGGAACTGTCCCATCCCTTGCGGGCGAGAAATGAACCTATTGGTATAAAGTACACAGCAAAGTCTACTCGTTAAGAATAAGTAAAAATATTAGCGCGTATTAAAAAGATCAGGTCCGGACTACCTCGTCCATGCTGTAATACGTCCTTAATCTACCACCTGCAGCGCGCCGGCTGCCGATTTGATGAACCTGGATTTAGCAGTCTACAAACTAAGTGATTTTGCACGTTTTGACTATAGTTGGCAAATGAAGATGGGTAACTATAGGCGTGTCCTCCAACCATTTAAAGACGGCGTTAGAGGAGGATGGGCGAGTGTCAGACTACTGGTGACGGTTTAGGAGAATAGTATCCTGGCGATCGCCAATAGTTGGAATAACTTTTTGGATAACCTTACGACAATTCACCCTGTACTTGGTTAATGTCTGGTAGCAGTAAATACAGAAGCTACGTATAAGTCGCACTTTTCGTCTACAAAGGATGCGCAGAGTCGAGGTGTTATGGCCTTCATCATACTTAAGAGGAGTGGGGATCTGTTTCACGTGCTTTGCCTTTTGCCGTGGTAACCGACCAGAGGGAGCTGCCTATTTGATTGTCATTTATACTGCATCTACTTCAACATTCAGCCAAACTTGCCGAAATTTAGTATGCGATCGGGCTGGGAGGACAGTGTAAAAGTCAGATTGGCAGACCGTTTTTCCTCATCCGCTGTCTCAGATGGTGCACCTTTCACTAGTTTACGCTCATTTTTCCATTTTTATAGTATTTTAGGTTGGGTTAGCGTTTTTAGGTTATCGGTCATCTGCACTGTGTCAACAATCATCTTTTTTAAGTGATGGTATAATTCTAAGGTGTCTGCGCTTCCCGTTATGACCCTGAACCTCCGACCTACGTCCGTGTCCAGTTGACATCCCCTAATCCCCACCTTCATTTGTTATTTCTCATTCATTATTTTACTGGTATTCGTGGCCGAATAACGGAGTAACTATGATGGGGTAGTGTGTCCGAAGCCAACCCTGAACTCACTGCGACTTCTGCAACGATCACCACTGAGCCGTAGTATGTTGTGGACTGCACGGACGAGACCAAGTGTACTGGGCGGACTCGTAGTCTGAGTCCCGAGCAAACCTCCTATTGACTCATAGTTACCTTGGCGTAACGGTTACCGATCTATCAAGATTACAGGACGGACGGCGGAGGTTTCCTTTCTGCTTTATGGTTCTAGTATGTCAACACGCGCGTGTTTATGGCATATGAGTGTACCCATTTGGTGGTAAGAATATAATTTTGTAAAATGCACGTCATTTATTCTTCACTGGGCACTGCATTTCGGCAAACAATAGATCATTTGGAATGCTCACTACTATTTGTTCCTTATTGCTTAGGGATTGTTGGTGGAAGAGAGGTAGCTAGGTATTTAATTCGATTAAGGGCAGCAGGGGGTTTGAATTGCACACGTCGTAATCAGTGGACTTGTCGGGCATCGGGTGAGCGTACCTGAAGGCGTTCTGAACATGCAGATTCCACCTGAAATCCCTCCGAGTACGGGTCATTTGGTTCTACGATTCAATGGCCACCGCTTTTGCTCTGTCTTTGCTACGTTACCGAAGCACCCAAGAGTTCATTTGAAAGGCTTGATAAACGCTCACTTGATGGCCTTCGTCGGACAGAACCGGATACGGTGTTTGTTAGCCTCAGCCATTTTCAGGGTTCTCTGATTTCCTCGCAAAAAGCCCCGACCATCTGAACGATGTGAGCATTTTCGCAGAGTCAAGAAACCTGCGGATTCATCACTGTTTTCAACCATTGCTTTCAAAAGCCGGCCACTGTATATTTCAGAAGGAGCCTGACGCAGTACGGAGACCAGAGGGGGGGGGAAAGGGGGTGGGGGATCTCGGGTCGCTGATCGACTAGTGGAAAAGGTAGATGGTTAAACCGCAACCGCAGTGTATTCTGTCCTTTTGATTGTCCTACCAATGTGTACTAACTGTTTTTCTTCCTTGTCTTACGCTGAGGCTATTTTCGGACATTCAGAGACTCTGAGCTTTTCGGTCCTTGTTGCTTATGTTTGGTTTCATGTTAACTTCAACCATTTAATCTGAACGTAATCTGTGTCTAGGTGGAGGCACACTTCAACGCCATCGTGTGTGAGATCAAGACGCAGCTGGGCTTCAATACCCCCACAACTTCACCCTCAAGTTCCACCAGCTGCACCGGTTCATCTGCAGCTGCAGAGCCTGCAGCCGGCGGCAAGTTGCGTGATGCCTGCTGTTTGGCTGTCGTGGCATTGACGGAGCACCCGTCGGCCTATAAACGCCTCGCTGGTCACCTACCTTCCCTGCTCTCTGGTCTGCTCGGTCTTGTGGACGATGATGCTGCTGCCGCTGCTTCCGGTAGCTATGAACAGGCGGTGACCTCTTCCGAACCCTCTCTAAATGTCTCTGCAGCTGAAAAAGCGGCGGTTGCCATTCAGGGTGTATGTTTTCCACTTTTTTTGCTCTCATCATTCTCTCCCCTTACCTTCATCCTCTGATTTTTGAAAATTCAATTTCCTATCCAGCTGGTTCGTAAGGCCTTAGAGGACCCCTCATCCCGTGAAGTTGCTGCCGGACTTCTCCCTGCCTTGTTGCCCATACTCATAGATCGGGCCCTTTCTACTGCGGCACCATGCACGGGCACCTTGGTGCCCAGCGAGTCCAGACGCTTTGCTCTGGACCTTCTGTTGGAGGCTGCGCGCATCGCTCGTCCTTCGGCTCTTCGTTCGGCCCTGCCCCAGCTCACTTTGGCTGGCCTCCAAACAATGGCTACTCTGAGCCCAGCTAGAGTTATCAGCGTGATGACCTCTTCACAGAAGCAGGAGACCTCAACACAATCCAATATAGTCTGCAAGGAGGAACAGATGGCAAAGGTTCTTCGCTTGGTACGTTGGTTTTACCAGCACACTTATTACTACTTGTTGTTTGGCAGTAGTTATTATTTCAAACATTATATCAATAGTGCGTCAGGCTGATCGACGAGGCATCCTTGTCTCGCCTCATAATGCCTCTGACGGAGATGATTCGCGCCGGCGGCGGACCAAGCACCGCATCTATTGGAGCAAGTAGCGCCACGGGCGGCGCAAGGGGAACGGGGTCGAGCTCAGCGGCCGCTATGGCCACAGCAGCCTGTGTGTTTCTGTCCTTCCTTGCTTCATCGTCCTCCTCTCTTGTGACGGCTCCTGCCCCGACCTTTACTGTACCGTCAACCCCAGACACCGGTGCAGCAGGTATGTCCTTTACTTGTTGCGGATAACTTTACGTCTTTCGTTGCTCCCCGCATCAATCCGGTTACGTATACTCTACATAACGCCTGCAAGATCTGTTATGTGTGGACCATCTACTAGATGTGATACATCGGAATCCGTAGTAGTTTCGTGACTAAAACACAGTTATTACACTGTGATTAAAAACCAGGAGCACACCATTTACGACTCATGTGGTTGTGGGCTCAAGGGATTGATAAAGGGGAGTGGAATCAAGTTGGTGAATAACTTTCATTGATCCCATACTTGTTACGGTTCTACGCTGCGTAGAGTTGGTAGAATCCAGCCAACAATGTAACCAAGTAGGGCGGGTCGGATGACGCATCCCCGTCAAATGCATAGCTTTCCTTTGAATGAGTGTAAGCGGTTGTTATAGGTAATATTAAAGTTGTGAAAATTCCCATTGTAAAATTCAAAGGGCGATTTGGCGAGCATACGTCTGCTTTCTATAAATTCTCTTCGGGCCTGTACATTTATATGGCTATTGAAGCAATGAATTAAAGGATACGGGCAAGTAGATAATTAAGCTGTAGCTCGGGTTTGGGGAGGGGAGGGAGGGGGAGATTGAAACACCACAATTCCAGTCAGCGCCAAGGAGAAGGTGGGCCCGGGGAAGATAATTATATGCTGGTGGCCGGCTTGGTGGCTTTGACCCATAGCAACTGTGGTACCTGTATGAAGTTCTTCTGTACGCATAGGACCGGTCCGCGTAGCCTGATTGCAGCCGCCTCTGCGGTAGCTAACAAGCGCTTCCCAAGTAGTTTTGGATAGCCTGATGGGACCTTTTAAATCACTCTGAAGGTCGTTCGGCGTCTACACGGTGGTCTGTGTCTACCGTGTGCGCGAGGGTCGAGCTGTTGATGTTCTTTATTTGACCCTTTCCTAACCATACTGGAAGATGTTCTTTTATTCTTTTGGATAAACGCTGGCTCGTACGACCAATATATTCTGCCCCACGGGAGCAGGTGAAGGAATTCCACTTTCCACATGCAGCCTATCTAGCGAAATAATAAAATTATATGTTAGGATCGCGTGAACTTCACCGTTCTTCTGTTTAAGAAGCACAACAGCATCAAAAAAGCACCGATGAAGCCACCGGTGCCCACAATTGTGCGGATGTGGGCAATAGCGGGGCCATGAAAAAGACCACCACCAGCGAGCAACCTAGGCCACAGCAGCAGCAGCAGCAGCAACCCACCCAGAGCTGCGCCGTTGTTGCTGGCGCCAATGCCGCCAACTCCATGACCACTACCACCGTCTCTACCTCTATCGCTGCGCGCCGACGATTCCCCTGTCCAGCGGTCTCGCGCGTCGGTAAGGGCGCCACCGGAGCGTCAGCAGTTGGCGTCGCCGCACCCTCGACGCCCAATTCCGACTCAACTGACTCAACAACAAGCAGTCCTCACGGCGGCACGACCACAACCACCACCACCACTACTATCACGACGGTCTCCCTGCTGGCCCCGCACACGGGCAAATTGCTAGCTGCTCTCCTCTGGGCCCTGCCTGGCGCTGGTCGGCAAGTTGACGCCTCCAGTCGTAGGATCGTGCAAGAGGAGATGGCCCGTACGCTTGCTGTCCTTCTTACATTTGCCAAGGTACGCGATGGTTCTGTCTTTATCTGAGTTCCTTCTTTTCCTGTTTACCCTCCCTTGCCCACTACTACTACTACTACTACTACTACTACTACTACTACTACTACTACTACTACTACTACTACTACTACTACTACTACTAATATCATCATCATCATCATCATCATCATCATCATCATCATCATCATCATCATCATCATCATCATCATCATCATCATCATCATCATCATCATCATCATCATCATCATCATCATCATCATCATCATCATCATCATCATCATCATCATCATCATCATCATCGTCATCATCATCATCATCATCATCATCATCATCATCATCATCATCATCAATCATCATCATCATTAGCAACGGATGACTTTTCCTGCTTGTTAAAATGATCCCTTCCATAGCCTTCGACAGCAACCTCCGTCTGACTCAGTTGAGACCACGGGCCGCGGCTTGAGAGTAGTCAGAAGACACTCCTTTTTATGTGTTTGAATTTTTAGCCACGCGTTCACAAGATATCAATCAATCATGAGTGTCCGGTCAATGATGCCTACGTTCTAGTCCCAAAATCCTCTCCAATCGTATCTGCACTGGATGACTTTGTCGTCGGCCGGTAACCCAGCCCGATAGCTCATTTGAGATAATTCGGCCGCGTTCTGCGCCTGCCTTTGAAAAAAATTACGCAGGATGCTATTTGACTTAAACCCAGGCTTGGCTGGCGATGACTTCGAAGCGACCAACTAAAGAGGCGGATAGGTACTGCATCATAGCGCATCTTTGGCCCAGAGGCTGACATGCAGATTAGCTCGTCTTCGTTCTCGAGTCCCTCATCTACCTACTGTACGTTAAGGCCAAGAAGCCGACAATTCACGAGCGCCTGAATCAGCCAATGCTTTGAAATACGGCCTCAGTTCAAACTATAATACTTGGATTTTAACGTCATAAAAGGGCTACTGAAGCAAAATTTATCGGCATCCAGGAAAAAAGTGCATTGATGTATTCCAAAAAAACTGACACGGACCTTGGGGTGTGGGACAGTGACCACGTCTAAGATGCACCCATTCGATAGCTGTGCGTCGGTAGCCTATATCACTGTGGAGTACGAGTAAACGGGTCTGGTGAACGTCGAAAACTATCATACACACGATGGTACTCATTTGCAATACGCCTAACATGTCAGTCATTGCAATAAATTGTGATCTTCTCCGAAGGATGTGTGGTAACGATGGAGAGTCATAAGAAAAGATGCTGAGAACATCGTCGCCGATGCTGAACAGGCCGATTACACAGCAATCATCATTTTAAAAGGTGCCTTAGCGGCGATACCTACAGGAATTGCGGGGATGGATTTAAGGGCAGCAGAGGACGTGGTCTTCAAATGCACCCACCTCCAATGCGCCCCGCACCCTTAATGAGATATACGAGAAGTGATTTTCAGTCCCCTCGCAAAATACAGACCGGGGAACAGTAGCATTACGTCTTACTTGTCGGACATATTTCATGAGGTTTCTTGGGGCAGTATTTCTTAGCTGTCTGATGCGCGGCAGTATAGGCTATCACTACCGACAATCGGAACTTAGATCTAATCCTTCATTGACGCAGAAGCACCACCGCCACTGCCGCCGCCGCCGCTGCCGCCGCCACCGCCACCACCACCAACAACAACAACAACAAAACTGCGGAATTCACTAACGAATAGATTACACGGGTCCGCCTTCTCTTACGGCGTCCGTGCGTCAAGCGTGGGATAGCACACATGAAGTATATGATGAATGTGCGAAAATCAGATTAGCGTACGCTGTGTCCCGTCGCCCGCACTTCGCTTCATTGCCCCGTTTCAGGCTCCAATGCCTTTGCTTATTACACTAATCGGCCTCTATTGTAGGACACAAGTGTCGCCAAGGTCTTCAGCCGTATAAGGTCCTGGTTCCTCGAGACGAACGGCGCTGCAGAGAACGCCTCTACTACGACGGCCAACAACTCTGGCCAGTGGGCCTGCGCGAGCGCGATGCACGCCATCGCCAGTTACTGTCCGGAACTCATCTTCGCCCACGCGGGTCTCACTCTGCCCCTCATCTTCATTAACAAACAGGTGAGCGCCAGAGCATGATAAATATATATATATATGCAGAATGATATTACCGACAAAGACAAGGGAGACTGGAATGGCCATTTCTGGCTTATTAGCCGTCGTCAGCCCAACCAGCTCGAGAGAGAGCCCTTAAGGCACAACGGAACGAGTGAGTTCCGTATGAACGATCGGTGAGCGCCCCCTAACATTATATATATCTATATTTATATATTTATATATGTATAACGAAATGAGTGGGTTCCGTAATAACGGTCGGCAAGCGCCCACTGTCATAATTGATATTCCCGATCACAACCGACAGGACAACGGGCCCGTGGCTCAATGGTAGAGCGTCAAACTCCATGACCAAAGATCCCGGGTTCGAATCTCAAGTGATCCACACTTGGGGTTGGGTTTGACTGGCTGATGACGGCTAATAAGCCAGAAATGGCCATTCCGGTCTCCCTTGTCTTTGTCGGCCCCATCTCATCTATGTCTACTACTTGTCGCTGTGCGACTGCCTGCGAAGGTTCTAGTATGAGCCCCAAGGCACAACGGAACGAGCATGTTCCGTAACCTGATCGGCGAGCGCCCACTGTCATAATATATATATATATATATATATATATATATATGTGAGATGATACCGACAATGACAAGGGAGACTGGAATGGCCATTTCTGGCTTATTAGTCGTCATCAGCCAGTCATACCCAACCCCAAGTGTGGATTACTTGAGATTCGAACCCGGAGTCTTTGGCCATGGAGTTTGACACTACCCTTGAGCCACGGGCCCGTAGAGTGCCAAGCTCTATGATAAAAGATCCCGGATTCGAATCCCAAATGATCCACACTCCGGGGAGGTGCCACCAAAATGTTCCAGTTACGTCAATATGCTGGCTTTTAAACGAGACCCTAATAGACCGCCTGTATAAGCTGCATTTCGTAAAAAAATGACTTCTTAAGCGAGATGAATTTTTCCCACTGATTTTCGATGCTCTTATAAATTCATATATATTTTATAGAAGACGTGCGCAAAAATATTTTCTCTTTTACCCATTTGGTAGCAAATTACGTCGTCTCCAAATTTTATACTTGAAGAAAGAATAACTTTCGGTTTGAAAGGACTTCCTCAATTCCCGAATAATTTTGAACTGGACCTTCCGTTACACTGGCATTCGGGGTTTCCGAACTGCAAGCAGCTTACTTTTCATGCATTAAAAATCATACATTTCTATATGCTATTATGGAGAGAACACATAGAGCTCATGAATTTTCGTAATGCATATGGACCAGTTATCCACTTTATAAGCACTATCTATAAGTGTGCTCATGCGACGCTGTGCGATCGGACATTTCACGGTCTTAAACAATCTTATAATTAGGAACTCTTTTTAAAACCGAAGGATTCTCTTTCTTCCAGTGTAAAATTTAAAGAAGGCCTATTTTGCTACCAAATGGGTAGGATAAAAAATATTTTTGTATATGTTTTCTGCAAAATATATTTGCATTTATATGGAAATCAAAAATCCATTGGAGAGCTCATGCTACTTAAGTAGTATTTTTTGCAACGATTGCACATAGAAAAAAGCTGGCGATTCCTATCGGCGCACTATATCCGCCCTTTTTAACTGTCCATCAAATTCTTGTAGTCCTTGAAGTTTTTTGTCTTTTCTGCCCCAACGTCTATTCTATCTGTCAGTGGATTTTACACTACGCGCTCAGCTACTGAAGACAAAATACTGGTTCACCCAATCTCTGTTAGCCTCCCACCGTCATACATACCATGAACCGTCCTTTTGTCACTTCTAGTGCGAATCCGACCTGTTGCAAATAACCCTGCCTACCGGCAGCAACGTCACTCGCGACGATCCAGCGCTATCGCTGAGTCTCACGGCAGGTCCAGTTCTTACCAGTATCGGCGGCATCCTGCCGGTGGAGGAGGATGTGGAAAACCGCCGACTCCTCTGGAAGGAGACCTGGGACAAGATCATTCCCAACTGCGCCCTGCCCAGCGCTCTGCTGCCCGCTGCCTGCTCCTGTTCAGCCGCCGGCTCCTCCCCACAGCATCTGCCACTGGCTAGCATGCTGCAGTTGTCTGCCGACGCGGACCCGCCGTCGGCCACCCTGTTTCCACTCACTGGGCTCCTGAAGCCGCCACTACTGACAGCCTTTGTGAGCAGTCTGTCTGAGGCCCTGCTGAAGTCGCCCAGTTGGTTTGTCCGAAACCAGGCTGGTCTGGCGCTACTCTCTGTGTCCGCAGCCATTGTCAGCCAGCCGATGCTGGTGCTCACCACTGCCGCATCCACTCTGATTCGTGACGTCTCTGCGCTGGTCGGGTCCTCCGATGTTGGCGGCGGCGGCAACGATGGCGGCTGCGCCGTCGCCGCTTCCGGTGAGACGCCAGCTATTGACCAACCCAACGAGTCGGAAGCCGCCACTGCAGCCTTTGGACCGACGGGGTCCGCCGACAATGCTCAGCAGCAACCTGCAGCTGTCAGCGAAAGCGAAGGAGAGGAAGATGAGGAAGACGAGGAGGATGAAGAGGACGACGAGGATGAAGAGGATGAGGAGGAGGAGGATGAAGATGAGGGGGACGATGATGATGACGATGAGGAGGAGGAGGAGGAAGATGAGGAGACCGTCTTCCTAATTTGGAGCGAACTTGCTCGTCTCCTCAGTAGCACTCTCTCTGAGACGGGCGCATGGACAGGAAAGGCGAGTGCAGTTACATTTCACCCCCTTTGTATGCGTCTACGCAGTTTCTCTCTGCTTGATCTTCTTTCTTGGTTGTTTTTGTTCGTAGGTCTACCTCCTTCGAGCAGCGCGAATGCTCGCTCAGTCGGCGTTGGAGCGGGGCTTTTCTGCCGAAGAAGCAAACTCTAAACTTATCGAGCAGGTGAGACCTTCTGGGTAGACTTGCCTACCTGACAGAGGATGCTTTATGTCCCTTAGGTTAAGACGCATTCCGCGGCACCCATGTCGCCCTTTAACGACAAGTTTGACTGATGCAGTCGTATTCGTCAAGCACTTCTTTCAGGACTAACCACCTTAATTTAGGTGAATAAATCCGAGTGGGATAAATAAAGCGCTATAGGCATAGTGGCATTACCGACAAAAACAAGGGAGACTGGAACGGCCATTTCTGGCTTATTAGCCGTCGTCAGCCACCCATACCCAACCCCGAAGTGTGAAACACCCGAGGCTCGAACTCGCGACGTGTTATTTAGAAGTCAAGGCCTCCAACCACTGGGCTATTTGTGTTTTTGGCATGAAATACTTGCATAACTTAATTTAAAGGCGAAAGACGAGCTTAGGATTCCTCCCGTAAGGGTATACTTGTGGTCTGTCATTTTGTGTATCCAGTTCGGCTACCACCTGTCAGGGACAGGACAGTTTTGTGCATAACTCGCTACTGCTGCGCCTATCGCGTAACCCGCCCATGCTACACTGTGGCCGAGTCATAGTCATCTGTTCGGCCGTAATCTGCCCCATCCCCCTTTCGTCGCTCGTGGCGGAAAGAAAAGGTTGACATGGGTGCACGCTTCGTCTGACTTGTCTCTGAGCTGAATATTTTGTTAGGTAGTGGCGCAAAGTCCCGTATACCGCACCCGGCCCGATGCGGCGACTGACTGATTAGTTGTCTAACCCACATCGCTCGAGTCGGACTTAATTGTCTCCCATTCCGTGGTTTTAAGAGTTTTGATGAAGGCTAAAATGAGAGGAACCGCTCACCTGACCCTCCTGTCAAAAGACCCATCTAGGTTTTAATCACCCAAACCGCGAATTTTAGCATGCTGTGGTAACTCCCATACACAATCGATTTTTTGCGAAGCAGACACGATCTTTGGAACAAGAGCTTTATTGGCCTGACATTTCGGATTCTCACTCGAATCCACCATCAAAGAGAGTCAGATAGGGGTGGCAAATTGCCCAGGTGTGGCAGTAGTTATAGGATGCAGTTACCAGGCCGCTACATGCCTATCACAGTTGGCAGCTCTCGAGTGCATCACGCCTAGACTGACCAGGTGTTGAAGTATGCAGTTGCCGTGCAGTTCCAATGCGCTTGTGTGCCGGTCAGGATTATCGATTTCCACGCTCATCGCACGCTGTCGAGTTGCTAACGTCCGGATTTCGTCATCCGTGTGGACTCTTGGGCAATTTGGCTCGCCGCTATTGACACCAGCAACGGTTACCATCCGAGCGCTGTCCTCGCGGCTTATAACTCTGCCTAGACAAAGTCTCGGTGCCGAATGTGGAGCAGGGAGGTCATCGTGCTTGTTGATTGACTGAGGACCGGGAAACCATGACTCGAGCAGTTCGCGGCTCACGCGGCTGTCACCTCTAGCGAGAATTTCTGATTAGTCAAATTTAAATGTGTGGTTGGGTCCCGTCGAGTGAGCCGCGACTCGGGAACTGGCGTCTTTCCTCCTCACCGCCGTTGCCTGCTCGGCCATTCGCGTCCGCAGTAGGCATCCGGTTTCTCCGACATAGTTGCTTTGTCCACAGCTGCACTGGACACGGTAAACGACTCCAGATGTTTCTTGCCGTGGCAATGGGTCTTTCGGCCGCATGATCTGGCGCCTTATGGTTGCCGCCGGTCTGTGGGCTACTCCAATTCCGAGGGGTGTGAGAAGGCGGCTGACGGCTTCTGAGACATTCTTCGCGTACCGTAGAGCTCGCCAAAATTTGGATTTCGTCTCTTGTCTCCTTTGCACAGGCACTGGTTGACGAAGTTGTGCGGGTAGCCATTGGCTTGGGATACCCGTCGAAGGTATTGTAATTCAGAAAACTTGTCGTCCGGTTCACAGCAATGTGTCTCCACACGCTGGTATAGTGTCCTTACGTAACTGCGTCTGTGACTGAGTGGATGGTTGCTGTTGTAGTTCAGTACTTGCGTCGTGTTGGTCGCCTTCCTGAATACTTTGGTTTTTAAGCCACAAAAATCTTTGCGGAAGACGAGGAAATCAAGAAATTCCAGCTGATTGTTTTCCTCTTCTTCCATCGTAAATGGGATGTCCGGGAAAATGGCGCTGAAATTTTCTTTGAATTCCATCACCCGACCCCGTTCAATGATCAATTTTTTATATTGAGTTAATTATGTGCTCTATTGGTCTTACTCTCTTCCCTCTGCCACCATAAACTGGTGACCGGCCTGAGTCAAACCGACCAAAAATGAGATTCGACGCCATGGCCGACGTGACACAGAGTCCCTGTCTCTCCTGTGCCACACACCTGTTTGATTTCTTTTACGCCTGACGCAACAGTACAGTCTGTTTTTGGGCCCTTTATCATTTATCGATGGTTTCCCCCTCTTATGTACCTGCCTTGCAGCTTTGGTCCAGCTTGGTGCGAGAGACCCGAAGCGGTCGCGCCGAATCCGCCGGAGCTGGCTACCAGGCCGAGGCCTTCCTCGCGTTGGCCAACTTTGCTGAGGCCACTGGCCGAGATGCAACTGGTTTGACTAAGGTCACAGCTGAAGCCCCCTCTAAGGCATCCACAGATCGACTGACTGTCTTACTGCGCCTTATTCTGCCCAACGGTCTTCCGAAGTCGGAGTCCGGAAAACAAAAACATCATCAGCAACAGTCTCACCTCTCTGCAGACCTGACAGAGGCCGAGCAGGAAATTGCAATCAGGGCTGTAGGCATACTCTGGCCCATGCGACCGTTGGAAGTGCATTGTAAGCGTTTTGTGCCGAAGGCACCTCTACGTGACTCCCGGCTAATTATTACGAAATACTCCCCACCGCTAGTTTAATTTAAGTAGCTGAAATTTCCAACTTCTTCCGGAAGGACTGCAACGGCTTAGTTCAGGTCAGATGGCGTTCAGATAAGGATTCGGTGATTAGAGCTAGAATTAGTGGTACTATTAAGGTTATTACCAAGGCGAAGATTAAGGTAAATATATCCATAACGGTAAGATTAATCCACCCGTACTTTGAATAGTGATCCTAACCGAAAACGGAATCTTAGCCCCAACGATGGCGAGAAATCTAACCCTAATCTGCAAATATTAACGTCATCCCAATCTTCTAGTTTAGCCTGAAGTGCTACGCTCCTCCTTGTAGGAAGTTGGAAATTACCCACGTGAACTAGCAGTACTAACAGTGGTGAAAATTGTGTAGTAGTCGGTTATGGCAGAAATATGGTTTGCGGATAGAGCGACTGAAGCGGAGAGGACAATCACGGGAGTTGGACACAAGCCCAAACGACGTGCTGGCTCCTAAGTAGGGATCCTTTCAGCCACCCGTTTAGCTAACACAGCGCTCTTCCAGTCATTTTCGGTCGGACACTATGATAAGGCTGTAAGCACGGACAGACTTTTCGCCGTAGGCAGAAACGGTTGGTTTTTAAAAAAACCGGAGTGGTGGCAAACGAACAATTCAGTTTGGATAGCAATTATGTTTGACCTGCTGGCCGAAATCTTTTTTTCCTCCGACGTGCCCATTTCCTTCATCTTGCCTTTCAGTGACGCGCTTCACGGACACCCTCCGGCATCTAACCTTCATTATGACGCAGGGAGGCTGGCGGCTTCAGGCTGCTGCCCTGGCCAGCATACTGGCTATTTTTGTCAAGTAAGTCATACCCTCCCTCGACACCTCCTTGGCACGTACCAATCTCTGTTCCCCCCGATTGTCCTCCTGTTACATTCATTTCGAGTTCTTGGCGCATTTTTCGGCCCACCTTTGTGCCTTCTTACTCCAGCATACGTATATCGGGCGCAAATAACCCGTCTCCTCCATCCTCCCCTTTCCTATCCTCTCATGCATATTTCAGGTATATGCAGTGCAGTTAATCCTCCTTATCCTTCCTTGCTTTTCGCTCAGCCCCCAACTTCTCGCTGGTCTCCTTCTTTCCTCAAAATTCCCCCCAAAGTTTACCCGAACAAAGATCCAACCAAGTGGGGGGGGGGGGTGGTTGCGTTTTGTTTCGTCACCCCAGATCCCTACTTCTGGCCTGAAAGGTGATTCTGCTCAATGGCTAGCTATTGAACGCATAGGAGAGCGGCTGAAAATGCTAAGGTGCGCTTTGACTTCCATGCGTGGCAAACGCTCATGTCGCCAATACCAGGAAGGGCTTACGGTACCTAAGATAAACTCGTACAAAGTAGACGGTCACATAGCTTTGCACATTACTTCAAGGCCTCCTGCACCCTGGCGTATCAAGTAAATGGATGTCTTACCGGTTTTACAACAGTGTTTCCCAGCTCTGGCTTCGAACGCCACTTAAACACTTTGTCATCTCAACTCAAAGGAGCAGATTCCGATAGGCATTCTCAAGATCACTCCGAGTTACGTGATAAGATTATGGAACTTGGTATACTAGCGTGGGTAGACCTAAGCATCTTGTTAAGCTACTTTGGATGGAAAGAACTATTAGTTGCCCACACCTCCCAGATGCAGTGGGCCTGCTGTAAATGGACGTTGAATTTTCACCAGCCAAAATGACCCAGATCAACGACGGACATAGAAGAATCCCTTTTCCTTAGGCCATTTCCTTCGACAAGGGAAAAAACCAACGACTCCAGTCTTCCCCGAGACCACTTTATGGTCCTGGTTGGTTGTCCGCCAGAAGTGACGATGGCCACCGCTACCCACTGAATAGAGTTGTAACGGCAAGGACTTGCGTAGCACCCAACTCAGTCTATCGTTCCAGTCCCATGGCCCTCTGATAGTGTAGGTGAGTCAAGAGGACTGAATGTGGGTTTTTACGCAGCACATGATCTACTGGAAAATCACCGTCTTCGCGTCCCAAAGCGCGGCTGAATCGTCCCTACCTACTTATACGGATCGTGTACACAACTTGGCGGGGATTTGGGGGACAATATGACCAACCTACGCCCGGCTTCGAGTCAAGGTGTGGCCGCTGAACTCAACGCCAAGTCCTGAATTTAAATGAGTGCTGGGTGCCATTTGGGGTTAGAGCGGAACGGCTGACTCTTACAGCTCGGCAGAGTTACTATCCCTACCTGGGCACCCCGTCGACTATTGAATTACAGGCATATGCTAAGGGGACATAACGGTGACTGATCCCTCCGTCACGATGCCAAGTCAACCCTATCGAAAGGAATCTTGATCCTAGGGCCACGTTCTGCCCCCGCGCGTACGATCTGATCGCCCCAGACGCTGGTCCGCGCGAAATGATTTGAAGAGATGTTAAAATACCGAAAACGACGAGTCACCATTAACCCTTTTTGACTTCTCTGTTTCGTACTCTAGGATTACACCTGCGCAAAGCAAAGAATTGGTGGATCGGCTGCCAGATAAAAGCAAGGCTGGCGAACAGCTGGGCTTGAAAGACCTCATGACACGTCTGAAACGCGCTGTCGATAATACAAAGTCTCAAATTCTACGAGAGCACGCTCTCGGTGCCATTGCCAGCATTCTCAGACACCCTGGTGAGTTTATTTTTCTTCTCTCTCTCTCTCTGGCCCGTGTTTCTGTCACAGAGTTGAAATATTCACGTTTATCTGTTAACAAGAAGTGCTTCGTGTTGTATGCTGACTGATGCGAGCCCAGAGTGTGCCTTATCAGTGAGTTTGTCACTGGAAACGTCATTCTTCGGTGCTCAGGTTTTGCGTTGTTGACGTCTCTCGTTGGCCTCTTGTTTGCGGCTGCTACAATGCCCTCTTGTCTGAACCGTGGCAATTTCAATCGTCTCGGCAGACGCCGGTTTGACACTCCCAACAGCGTGGCCACTCCTCCGGAGCTGAATCTGTATTGAGCGTTTCGAACATATTGATCATATCGGTCTATTCAAGAGCTTTGATGTCCGAGGAGTTGGGTTCTGCCACTTCACCCTATCCTCTGAAGGCGGCCGAAGTGGAAGCGGTTCGACTCCGTCATTTTCCAAGTTCCCGTTCCGTAGAGCAGTTTTTTCAGGGCGACGGTGATACTGCTTGCCTTTCGCAACCTTATCGTTGATTTCGATGTTTCTAAAGATAACGTTTTCCAGAGAGAGAAGAATTGGTTCACGGCGGTGGACCGTCCCGCCGACAGTGACTAAGCGCCTGGCATATTCCGCAGTTTCTTCTACCTCTGATGTTTAATTCAATGCTGGCACATTCCAAGGCGCGTGTATGTTAAGCCTCCGCTGCACGACAGCTGTAGTGCTCGACAAAATGGTGGTCAGTTATCCCGCCCATAAGGCCTTTCGAGAGGGCGTGCGTTCACAGCGAAGGCTCCCCATCGGTTTGGTAGCTGATATCTTATCCTTCACGACGGACGTCTACCAGCGCTAGAGAAAACATGAAGCTGACGAGGTTTAGGCTGAGCGTGTAGGTCTGCCTCTCCTCATTTGTTATCTGGATTGCTTCTGAGATGGACTTATCGTCTCTGATGCGACCCATTTTACCGCTACGCCGTCGTCCCCATTTCGTCATTATTTTCTACGGCACTTTTAAGCCGGTGATGTCGGCAGCCTAGATGAGACCGACGCACGCCGCGAAAACCAACTTCCCATCTGTCATTTTTCTGTCGTTGCTGCTTAATGAAAATCATGTTGGTCACTCCGAAGTTTGTGGCCTGAATCCACATCGCGTTTCCCGAAGAGGAGGTCCTCGGTCCAGGTCTCAGATCAAACGGCCGAAGAGGATCTGGGCGAAGATCTTGTCAGGAATACTGAAATGGGAGTCTCACGGTGATTCCCGAGGATATATCGGTTTCTTTTCAGCTTCTAGGGTTCCACGATTATGTCGTCCTTAGGGCTTTTTGTCAGCATATTTTGTGAAAATAACGAAGAGCGTTTGTCCAAAAGTTGTGGACCATCGTATTTTTAGACCTTGAAATGGGATTAGGTTGGACTTCGAGGTTTTTCCACTAGAAGACTGTTGCACGACTCTGATCTCCTGCAGAGCGGACGGGCGACCAGCTCCAACATTGAATTAAATGAAGAAATCAGTCTTTGTGACTTTCGCAAAGACTGCGCATGGATGACCGAGAACGCGATTTCTCTGACACTAAAGGTTATTCCATCTGAGCTGAACAGCGGCAGAGTTCATGTGAATTGAGTGCCTCCCACTGCTTTAATGGCCCCAATTCGGTTCTTCACTTTACAACAATCAGTTGAATTTTCTTTAACCTGTTCGCTAATCACTTCTCCCGCATCGTCAGTTGCAGCTCATGTTGTTTGCGTAGGACCTTTTGGAGCTTGTTTTTGCTGAGACTCTTCTTCGTCTCCGTTAGGATCCGAGGAGTTTCGCGATGCTGACACTTGACCTTGTTGTTAGTGCCTCAGAGAGTGCCACCGCCCTGATGGGTTCCTCTTTTTTTCTCTGTGGGTGAAGTAGCCGTCCCCTGTTAACTAGTCCCAGATATCGGGACTTCCGTTGGCAGTCCTACGAGTGGTCATGACTTTTGCACAGACACGATCCCATGAGTGTTTTTGTTTTGTAAGAAGAGGCTTTGGTGGGGTTTTCATTTCTGATGCAAACACCCTTGACGTCTTGTGGGGGCTGTTAAGCTAAAATGCATATGCTGATCGGGTTATACTGATTTAAATTAATGTTATTTGCTTGTTTTGACAGAGTTTGTGAACATTGTGCGTGACCAACTACACCAGCTGGTGCAAGCCTACGCAAGCTCTGGTGCGTCAAGCCTACGTGAGTGGTCTTCGGCCTTGCTGAAGGGTCTCTAGACTAAGAAGCCGCCATCCCCCCTCCCTCGCTTGTCGGTGTTGATCGCGACCCGAGGTACCGCGCCAAGCAAAGGGCTGCGCTACTCCTCCGTTTTCAATATACTGTTTATTACAATTTGAAATAAACGCACGGTTCTCCATACTCCTTGGCTATATAATTTAGTGGGAGCTTACCTGGATCATCACCCGAGTGGCAAAATAACCATTCCTGACTACGTGTGCACGCCTACGGCGGCCGCGGTGCGCGCTTATGGAACACGCTTTGTTCATAACTTTAGCGGGCTGCACACTATCGGCATATTATACTACTCGAGCGCCGGGGCTCACCATATCTTCGGCTAGCAAATGTGCCGGACCGACATGAATGGCCGTCCGCTCTCCGTAAGCCACTCCTCTGGGCCGCCGGAACTAAAAGCGACCAAGCACTGGGTTGTCCGAACGAAATCTCCTTCATGTCAGTTGAGGGACCAGAATGCGTTTGGCACACGACAGGCGAGGAGAAATTGTCCGGCCAATCACCTTGCCCGCCTCCAATGGAGGGTCTGGCCTTTCCTGCGTAGCCAACAGCTCATTGTAGTCCCGCCGGTTCCCGTAATTCTTCTTACACTTGGTGCCCGCGTAGAGTTCGTTCGCTTCCACCGGCTGATAGGCATGACAGCTGTATTCAGTGTGTGCAGACTGCTACGAGGCCCCAGCGCACGTCAACCCCCTGCGGTAAATCACTGATTCAATTCGTTAAGACGGCTCAACGAAGGACAACACGCCCAGCTTTCTCAAACATCATCCAGTTACTGAATTTGCTCCCCTTCGAATGTTTATAATCGTAGTCAATCATGCCGCGGTAAATTCACACACTTAAAAAGCTGAAGCTTGGTTGTCGGGCGAAAAAGGGCACCGAAAAGGCGCGAAGTCTGTTTGTTTAGCAGATATGGGATTGACAACTTGGCTGTGGCAGACACCGCCTCTACGGGTCATTGGATGACATGATCGTAAATAGGCGATACTGCGAAAATGTCTTCCCCTCTTCCCCACTATGTGGATCAAAAGTGGCTTCTATACGTGCTTTTGGGGGCTGCCTCTCGCCGTTTCTGTTCTCAGCCACCCAGACCGTATTCACCAATCAGGATGCCTGCCCGGACGCAAAGATTCCAATGAACAGCAATGTAGGTCAAAGTGGAGAGTTTGGGTGGGTGATTGTGCCAGACGGCTTTGTGCAGGGAGGAAGAGAGAGATCAGCAACCCTTGTTGAGGACGTGTGGCAGCGCGTTTGAGTTTCAGTGGTTGATTTGAACACATCACTGCGTCAGGCACGCGTGAACTTTCTGGCCTGCTTATGCAGTCTGTAGACATGCGGGGGTACTGGGAGTTCTGGATTCGTCTAGCAAAGTAGGCGCCCGCCTAGAGACGAACCTGCCACTCGACTGGACTTATGCAGAAGTCTGCTCAACAGAATTGGGAAATACAAGTATATCATATAATTCGTCAGTTAACAGAAGTTAGGTTATGCGGGTAGGTTGGGACGGGACCTGATACAGCTTGTATGGCGTAACATTTCGTACTGTGCCCGAATCTGAACGAAACTTCAACTGTCAAAATTCCCTTCTCAATCGTTATGGCCGCTGTGCGGTGTCGTTGGAATAACACGGTGGGAGTGCTGGTGTGCGTGGGGGGGAGGAAGGGTTCGTCACGTAGTGGTGCTGGTGCTAGCACAGTCAGCATCTAAGTGAGCTCGTTTAGGGGGCCGGAAGACGATGGCACGGGGATACTTCCGGTAGTCCTCCTCAACACATGAAGAGACCGTCTTCAGGCAACGCAAGCCATAGGGCAGTCGAGTCACATACTCCAACGGTACGCCCAGCCAGTAGAAGAGGACAGTCAGGTAGAGCGCCACGCTTTCAACCACGTCCTCTACGGGTCGACCATCTAGGTGTGTGGGGAAACAAAGACAGGAAAATGTTAAGAGCCGGTAAGTCAAACCTGAATACTTAATGAGAAATTTTCCAATTTCCACCAACGCCTAAAGTTACCGACGTGTAGGAATTAACAAGTGGACTGCGCAGATGCGCGGCAGAAAAAAAAAGAACAAGCGGACACAAAAAATTGAAGGAATTTAGGTCAGTAGGCGGCCGAGGTACAAGGTTTCCGCTGCCAAAGTTCGACATCTGTCTCGGGATATTTCAAACAGTGCAATTTGGGGGATTTCCACGGTCGTGTACCCTCGAGCAGGGCAACTTACACCACTCTACAAATATTTCCGGTGAAATTTTGTTAGTAAAAAGAAGCCTGAATGGCGCGACAGTTTCTCGACGCCACCATTAGGACATTGGCTCGAGTCCTGTTGGCTGTGACTGTGACACTTCCATTCATATCCGGGTTGTCTCTTAGTTCCTACGGAAACGCGGACCAGGCCGTGTGTGACACGCGTAGACAGTCCGTTTGGCTCTGTCAGGCACAGTGCCCGCTCCCACCTCCGGTCGTCTTGACATTGTCTCCTCATCGGGG
>CACRXP010000293.1:60782-80253 GCA_902702965.1 Spirometra erinaceieuropaei
AAGGTGGTGATTATTAACGGCTACTCTCCAATTGTAAGTAGTATAAGCGTATATATGTTGGTGATGGGTTGCGTAACTGTGTGGCTTGTGACTGGGAAGCTTGATACGCGTCGAGTCTACACTTAAATGAGCCCACAGAGGAGGACAGTACAGCATTAGTAGGCAGGGCATTCCACGCTACAACCACCCTGTTAATGAAAAAGAACTTTCGTCTATTGATCCTTGCTTTACCTGCGCGAAGTTTTAGGCGATGACCACCCAAAATGGACGTGTCAGCTTGAGCGAAGTGATCACTGGGATCTAAGCAACAGTCTAGGCCGTTTATAATGAGAAATATTGGTACAAGGTCATCATGTAGTTGTCTGTAGGAAAGGGGAAACAGGTTGAGAGTTGACAGTCTGGTTTCATGGGGCAGTGCTCCCAGACCTATTGACATTTTGGTCGCCGTCTCTGGACCTTCTCCAAGACGGTATAATACTTGGCAGTCCAGGGTCTCCACGCCTGTATGACGTATTCTAGATGAGGCCGCACGAGGGTGCCAAATATCTTGGAAAAGCAGCCAGTGTCAAATCCCATAAAGGCTCGCCTAATGAGTTGCAATGTAGCCATGGCCAACTTAGCCGCCTTGGCACAGTACAGTGTTGGTTTGAGTGAAGAGGTAATCCACACACCCAAGTCCTTCCGACTATCAACTTTTTGCAGTGGCGTATCTTGAAGGAAGTAAGTCCTGGGGCTGGAGGCTCTGCAGCTGCCGAGTTGAAGAAAATTGCACTTACTCGCATTTAAGGGCATAAGCCAGCGCTTCGGCCAGTTCTCGAACTTGTTTAAGTTTGTTTGTAGGTGGTCTCCGTCTGCCGCATTGCGAATAACTTTCCACAATTGTATGTTGTCAGGAAACAGGATGGCATCACAGTCGTGGTCCTTGACGAAGTCATTTATGAAAATGAGGAATAACGTGGGGCCTAAGACTGAGCCCTGTGGGACGCCATTAATCACGCTTACCTCTGAGGACTGTCGGCGTCCGACCTGCACTCTTTGGGACCGCCCAGTCAAAAAGCTCTGGATCCATACAATAAGGCGTCCACGAATTCTTGCGTGGTGCAGTTTGTGCAAGAGACGTTGATGAGGAACGCTGTCGAAAGCCTTTTTGGAGTCGATGTAGATGGCGTGCACCGCATTGCCTTCGTCGCGTGCTTTGGTCCCGCATTCGAGTGAAAAGAGTAGATTGGTGAAACAGGACCTACCACTTCGAAAGCCGTTTTGGCACCGGAGAGGAGGTGATGTTGCTCGAGGAACTGCATCAACGCTTTCTTGATGATTTTCTCCATGATTTTGCAACATATGGAGGTAAGACTCACTGGCCTGTAGTTATTCGCCGACGCACGACTTCCACCCTTAAAAAGCTGAGTGATGGTAGCGGACTTCCAATCAGAGGACAGACATCCAGTGACAAATAACGTTTGGAAGATCAAGGCTAACGGTTTGAACATTTCGGGAGCAAGCTCTTTCAGCAGCTTGACCGGGATTGCGTTAGGGCCTGGGAAGGATGATTCCTTCAGGTTAAGTAATTCTTTCTGAACGGTGGCCTCGGTGGAGAAGACTGTTTCAATGATAGGCATTTCTTCGTCTCCACAAGTGGGTGGGAAAAAATCGGGTTCGCTTGTATCGACGGACCTGAAGAACTGAGAGAGATGTTCAGCCTTATCCTTGTCATTTGAGATTTCCGTGTCCTCGGACGTTCGCAGTAGTGGGATGGGATCTTTGTTCCGCTTACTCTGCCTTATTTAACTGTAAAGGACTTCGGGATTAACTGTGGCACGGTTCAAAAGACCCTTTTCAAAGACTTGCCAATCTCTGGCGATGAGAGTTTTGACCCGGTTTCTCTGTAACTTATAACTGTTTAGGGATTCTGGCATCCGACCAATGAGGGATCTTTTCCATAGTTTCCTTTTCTGGTTAACTTCCTTCTTTAAAGACGGAGTCAACCCGCGGAGTCTATTCACTAGTCTTCTACGCATGATTGAGCAGTATTTGGAGATGAGGCTGTGGACTATCTCTTTGAACACCAAACCTCCTCGATATCGCCGGAGTGTGGATGCCCAGTCGATAGGACGAAGATTCTCTTTCATCAGTTCGAAATCGCCGCGCCAGATATTGGGTCAGGAATCGAGCGGTTGTGCAGGCAGGGAGAACAAGGTGTACTTCCACATGAGAATTACATGGTCATTCTGGCCTATTGGGGGGAGACAATTCACAAAGTAGATGTTATCAGACGACTTAGTGAACACAAAGTTGAGGCAGTTCATTTTTTGGCCCTCACGAAATCTCGACGGAAACATTACGTGTTGGGCGAGAAGCAGATTGCCGGTGGTATGCAGAAGCTGCTGGTCGAATGCTGTTTCAGAGCAGTCGGCGGAGGCCGAGCTCCAGTCGATGTGAGGTGCATAAGAGTCCCCAACGATGAGAGTATTCGGCCGTGTAGAGAATAATCTAAGCCCATCCAGCAGTTGGGCGTCACCTTCGGGATCATTTCTCGGGGGACGATATACTGCCAAGATGTCGAAGCTTTGAGAGCCTGGTGCTCTTATGGTCAGCCACGGTGCTTCCGTACTAAAAGCCAGCTTAGCAGCTTTTTCCGCAACGTACAAGTCATTTTTAACAAATGTTGCTATGCCTCCACCCCTTCTGTTTTCCCTGTCTCTGTGGAACAGTTGAAATCCAGGCAGCATAAGCTCCCGATCATCAACCTGTCCGGACAACCATGTTTCTGTTATTGAGATAACGTCTGAGTGGAGGTCGCAGATATGGATTCGGAGTTCATCCAGTTTTGAACATACACTTTGCGCGTTAGTATACATAGATGTGAGTTTCGTGTTCATGCGAGATTTGTTAACGACCCCGACACAGGCTACAGGGGTATCTATGCAGTTATATAAATTGGCTCGAACCAGAGGGGAGCAGAGTGTTGTTTTACTATCTGGCCTTTGTAGATTACCAATTTCTGGATAAATAATATGCCGATCATCTCACTGGTCTTTCGAGTGCCAAGGATTTCTATCTTACTTTCTCCAAATCCATTGCTACATTGACGAAAAGGCGGATAGCTTTAGAGTCCTACTCAGTAGGATTAAATTAAACAGAAGTTGATCATCCTCTGCAAAACTAACTTTAGAAGGCACTATGGCGCATCAAACGGCAAAGCAGAATGACATCTCTGACAAAACAACCCGATTTGCTTTTGGTGTCAAGATTTTAGATAATAGATACGAGGCTGTACCGAAATTGAAAGACATGCTAGCTCTACAATATATCTGTCTCAATCACCACAGAAGACAACTGAGTGTTGAAAGCTTTGACGAAGGGTCCGATCATCCAGCGGAAGAGAGATTTGTCCCGTTTTGAACCCGGCAGGCATAGTACTCTCAGGAGTCGCCCCCTACCGACGTCCCCTCGCCACAGCATAACTGGCATTGGAGTTTACTATCTAAGGGGGCTCTTCTGGCGATGGCGAATATGAAGAAGAGAGGGTCATTCTCCAGCGGAAATTTTCAAGCGTTATTCTACGATGTTATATTGCCGGTAACAGAAGCCCACCAGCACAGCACACGAACCAAGTCTTTGAGAGCGTTGAAGTGGGTAACGTCATTTATGGCTCACCCAGCACTCGTCATGACTGTATTCAAGCGTGTGAAATACTGGGTTACTCAGGGTGCGCTAACAGAGCATCTAGCAGATTGTCGCCAGTGCGTCATGAAATTCGAATACGCAGATGACGTTGTGGTACCACGGAGCTCCTTTTAAGATGTGCAGTGTTGAGTGTCCAAAACAGGTGCGAGGACAACCGGAATGTCATAAAAATAAACTCATTTCAGATGACAATGGCCGTCTTTGATTTTGAAGCCGGAGATATCTGGGCGGCCTCAGTAGAGGTGACCTTCCTGGGTTCGGGGAATTTTTGCCACCTTGGCGCGAACTTGTCGGCAAAAGACAAAGTCGACCGGTGAACCATACAGGCAGTCGTTGGGGCCTATATGATGTGAATCAGTAATCTTTATTGTATATTTTAATATCTTAGCGTCAGCCGATCGAAAGTAATCTGCAAAGCTTCCAGTCATTTTACAATGCGCATAGAGTTCTGTAGCTATAGTTATGGGCGGCCACAATCCACTTGGTCAAAGACCCGTAAACCATCTGACGTCGGCTTTGTTAGTGATAACGGGATAACAGCGATGCTATTATCAATGTTTTCGGTCATGTGAGTGGGCCAGTCTAATCGGGCACTAAGTGGTCTGGTCATGCATGTAAAACTGTGACGAGACTCTAAAGCCCAGAGGATTCGGGGCAGGAAAATCAAATATGATAAAATAAGATAAAAACTTCGGACGCGTTCGATTTCTGCGCCTTTTAACAAGCTAGTGAACTGCCCATGGGCAGCTGAAAGCGGACGTCTTGCCCGAGCCGCCAGCATTTCAGTTTAATAAAACGAAAACAGAAAATATTCACGAATTTCGATTACTTCAGTTCATACGAGCAAGAGGGACATAGGTCTAACACGTTACACTGTTTAACTACACTATTCGCAATCTGAAATTAGATGAAATCCCCTGAGAAGCCCTACGTGTTTAAAAAGTTCGAAGTCAACCATAACAACAGACAAATTTGTACAAAAGTCACAAACACTGAGTTCAATCTCTCATTGTTCAGGCCGCGTTCGAAATAGAGTTCAGAAAGATTCATTTGACTAACATCTGCAGAAGGGCATTCCTTGATGTGATCAACATGGTAGAGAAAGGATAATTTCACTTTTATGGCCTCGTACGCAGAACGTGCGATGTCGATAGCAAACAAGTGCAAGAAGAGCTGCCCACAGATATGTGCATCACTGATGAAATTTATTACAAGACCACCACTTATACTGGCATGATGGTAATTAGGGTTTCACAGATGCGTATTGTTCGCTCTGTGCAACGCAAATGTTAAAAAAATACAATTCGTGCCGAATACTTGCCCCAATTTAATGAACAAGTACGGAACAACGTATCTGCAATTTAGGAGGCTAGTAAAAGTGGCGCGCCCGAATTCACCCACAAAATACTGGTTTATAAGGGCAGTAAATGACCCTGCAATAAATGACCAATTGTGAGCACAGTTGCTATTAGAATGCCAATTTAAAGGATACGGGACGAGGATAACAACACGATGACTGCAATCAATGAAAATATAAGTCGCTACTTACAATTGCACTCCATATTTAGGGCCATACATAAACGTGATGTTATTTATAAAAGACGAAAAAATGTGACTGTTTGACCGTCTCTATCGACGATGTCCACGTCTGCCCGAGAGTTGGTTGGTTGTATAACAGTAATTTTGCGTGTACCAGGTTATAGTGACGGCAAATTTCGGTGCATCCAAAGTACTCCCTGCACCCCCAAACACTCGGGCGGGTGTCAGGACATAGGCAGGTAGACCGTAGACTGTGTCGGACGCAATGCGTGACAGAGCTAAAGAAATCGTATACGTGTGTTATAAATGCCGCGTCCACGCCATGCGGGCCGGCTTTTCCCGTACAACAAGGAAAGCGCGACTCAGACCCGAATTGGGTGGAGCCGCCATAGAGTCCACAGTCAGAAGGATTCGTTGCAGTCCAATTCTCATTTCTAAGGGGCAATGCGAGTTGTCTCGTCAATTTTCAGCGTTCCTCGCTATGGATATTAGCATATCGTGATGACTTAACGCGTAACATTTTGGTCATAGTAAGGGATATGCGTTGATTGCTGTGTGGATTTAGTTCCCAATGAAGACATCATTCGCTCTTCCCTCACCGAGGCAGTCGTCAGACAATCTTTAGGAATTTGGCTTCAAATTTGAAAAAAAGTAGACCATACTATAAGAAAATTTTCTAAAACCTCGAAATCATTCTAACATTTGCTAATCAGAACAAATTTCCCTAAAAACAGACCTACAAATGTAGAGTTATCGGTCGCTATTTCCTATTTGAAATCTGCCTGTGACTGAGTGGGTGGTTGCTGTTGTAGCTGAGTACTTGCGTCGTGTTTGTCGCCTTCCCGAATACTTTGGTTTTTAGGCCACCAGAGTCTTTGCGGCAGACGAGGATATCAAGAAATGCCAGCTGGTTTTTCTTCTCTTCTTCCATCGTTAATTCGATGTCCGAGAAGATAGCGTTGAGATATTCTTCGGATTCCGTCACCCGATCCCGTACGATGACGACGAAGTTATCATCCACATACGGAGCCCAGAATTTCGGTTTGTGGTGTTGGAAAACCGGCGACTCCAACTGTTTTAGGACTGCCTTGGATGTGAGTCCCGAGGTCGGCGAACCCATTGCCGTGCCCTTCACCTGCTCGTAGATTGTTCTCTCGAACATAAAGTACGTCTTGGGATAGGACTGCAGAAAGTGGAGAACTTGGGCGTGTCCAAGGCGATTCTCCGTTTCATAGTATTTGTCTCATAGGAATACTTCGATGGTCTCGACAGTCAGGTCCTGTGGAATGGAAAAAAAGGAACGTGACATTAAAGTATACCATGACGTCGTTTGGCAGGTGGTTTCCCCCTTAACGTGTCTCCAAGAATTGCGTTGACGAACCGACTGTATTGTCTGAATTTGCGGCCAAAAATTTGGGAAGCCGAAACTGCCACTTTGCCAGTCCGTAAGTTGGAGTACCTTTGAGTTAGACGATGGGTCGGAGGAGACACCCTCTTTGTGCACCTTGGGAAGGACATAGAAGTGGGCCAAGGCCGTGTCCTGGGCTCTCGTCATGCGTCGCTCAGCCGGAGATATTGCACCCGAGTTTTGCCATGCTAACAGCGTCACATTGATTTCTCGTGTCATCGCTTTTATCGGGTTGGTTGCGCAGGGGGCATAATACTGTCGGTCCTCCAGTAAACGTTTGGCCTTCCTGAGGTAGTCTGCGCTGTCCAGAACAACCGTGGAACGCCCCTTGTCCGCAGGCATGATGAGGAGGATTTTATCGGCCTTCAGGTCCTTAAGTGCAGCACGTTCAACATTGGGCATCACTTCGCGCGGCCTGTGGGCTGTAAGGAGAAACGATACTTGGTGCCGGATAAAGTTCTTGGCCTCAACCCTCGCTTCCGTTTGAATAAGGATTGATTGATTGAGGAGGAGCACACAGACCGGAGGCAACCATAAGGCGCCAGATCATGAGGCCGAAAGACCCACTGACACGGCAAGAAACATCTGGAGTCGTTTACCGCGTCTGGTGAAGCTGTGGGCAAAGCAACTATGTCGGAGAAACCGGAAGACTACTGCGGACGCGAATGGCCGAGTAGGCAGCAGCGGTGAGGATAAAAGACGCCAGTTCCCGAGTCGCGGCTCACTCGACGGGACACAACCACACATTTGAGCTTAACGAAGCAGAAATTCTTGCTAGACGTGACAGCCGCGTGAGCTGTGAACTACTCGAGTCATGGTTTTACGGTCCTCAGTCAATCAACAAGCACAATGACCTTCTCGCTCCATATTCGGCGCCGAGACTTTGTCTAGGCAGAGTAATTAGCCGCGAGGACAGCACGCGGATGACCACTGTCGCTGGTGTCAATAGCGGCGAGACAAATTGTCCAAGAGTCCACACGGATGACGAAATCCGGCCGTCAGCAACTGGGCTGCGTGCGATGAGCGTTGAAATCGATAATCCTGACCGGCACACAAGCGCATTGGAACTGCACGGCAACTGCATACTTCAACACCTGGTCAGTCAAGCCGCGATGCACGCGGGAGCTGCCAACTGTAATAGGCATGTAGCGGCCGGGCAACTACATCCTATAAATACTGCTACACCTGGGCAATTTACCACCCTACCCGACTCTGTCTCTGATGACTGATTCGAGTGAGAATCCGAAACGTCAAGCTATCAAAGCTCTCGTTTACGCGGTTTTGAAAGTCCTACCTTGTGCATTCATGCTGTCTTCAGGGGTGCACGTATTTGCATCGTTAGATTCTCGTTGAAATGTTTTCATCAGATTTTTCAGAATTTTAATTAATTACGACTTCCTTCGAGCAAAGTTCGGTATGAATGTCAGGTGTCGTCGGAAGGTCTCGGCCTCTGTACCTTAGCGCGACATATTCAAATCTACGCCAGAAAGCATTAATGACCATTTGTCATCCGTTATTGTAGATAGGCAGCTCGGTCTTCCTGCATTATAAAACTACAACCTTTTTTGCTGAAGTTTGGCACTATGTCCTCAATTGTGAGGAAACTGTTCAACGGATCTAAATGTCTTGACTCATTCGTGATGAAATCATCAGAATCTCGTTTGCACAGTTGCAAGCACTGAAATCGAGTGATAAAAAGGGATGACTGCTCACGAAATATCTGCGACAACGTCTGAACCGTGTCCTTGAAAGTGACCTCTCGGGGATTCTTGGGATGATGAGGTTGGCATAACGCTCGTGTTCAGTCAGACCCAGTTTTCGGAGTAGAAGTCCTACCTGCTTGTGCTCTCTCCTATCGAACCAACAACCAAAAATCAAGAGGCGCAGAAATATTTGGAAGGGTAATTTTAACCCAATGATGGAAACCTGGTTAGTCAACATGGAAGATTCAGAAGAATGCTAGCAGTGCTTTCGCAGGATTTTAGAGCGTCTAATTAACTTCCATTGTTCAATAAAAATAAAAAGACCATGTGCGCGACCGCCGTGGGTCAATCCGACGACAAAAAGCCATGAAGAAGAGACAGAGACTGTGGAAAAAGAAGTTGCATCTTCGAGATCCAAGGTTATTAACCGAATATAAGGATCAGCGTAATAAATGCCGCAAGCAAATAATGTTGATAGAACTTCTTTCGAGCGCCGACTAGTAGCGGAATCCATTACATGTCCCAAGAGGTTTTAGGGGTACATCCGCCTTTGGAGAATACATATAGACGAAATAACGCGTCTAAAGGATAGCCTCGGAAACTTATTAGTTGAAGGGCCATAGAAAGTGCAATTACTGTCTCAGTTTTTAAATCCGTTTTTACAGAGGAGTCCTCAGAAGACAATCAGCAGTTTGAAATGGACCGAGACAGCCGGGAGCTTCAAATGTGTCAAGATACCGCTGTCAATGAAACCGTAGCCTTTTCCGTCGAAGGATTAGGACTTGTTCCCAGTCAAATAAAATCAGAGAAGTCTCTTGGACCTAACAGAATTCCTGGGCTGATACTTAAGGAGCCATCAACGGAGCTGTCAAAGCCTCCTTCGACTCTCTTTTAGCTGTCAATGGGAACAGGACGGCTGCCATCGCAGTGGAAAACAGTTAACCTCGTTCCCTTACATAAGGGAGGTAGCAGGATGGCAGCAAGCAGCTTCTGATCTATTAGCTGAACTTGTCTCCCATGCAAAACGATGAAAGCTCTAGTAAAGAGCGCTATGCAGCAGTTTTGTGAGGAAAATAACATCTCACAGAATTTTCAACATGACTTCCAGAGAGGACGTTCCTGCCTCTCAAATCTGCTAGCTTGTTTGGAGATCTGGACCAGGGTTCTAGAAGAGGGCTTTGAGGTCGATGTCGTGTACATCGATTTCCGCAGAGCTTTCGATACTGTTCCGCACTAACGCCTTCTTCATAAATTGAGCGCCGTCGGCATCCGGGGGATCTTCTGAACTATATAAGGGTGTTTCTGGTTAGTCGGAAACAACGTGTCTGTATCGGAGATGATATGTCACAGTGGGTGAACGCAACAAGTGGTGTGCCTCAAGGCTCAGTTCTGGGACCATGTCTCTTCATCCTTTATTTTAATGACAGTCTTCGAGAACTCGACTGCGGCAAAATAATGTTTGCTGACGACGTTAAGCTCCGGCAAGTCATTAAGAGTCCTTACCACCAGAGATCCCTTCAAGATAAGCTGCCCCGACTGCAAGCGTGGTCGAACAAATGGCTTCTAGATTTCAATATGGAGAAGTGTGTCGTCATTCATTTGCGTCCAAACATCTCTCATCGAAATGAGAGCCTGAGGACATATCACCCGAATGATATAATAATAATTTTTATTAAGACCCGTCGGGGTCCCATCAAAGCCTGTAAAAATAAGTTTACATGCGAAGTTTAAACGAGGTAGTCAGAATCTGTACAAAACGCAATTCATAGTTTCTCTGTTAGTAGTCCGTTAAGAAAAATGATTAGCGAGGTGTAAAAAAAACCACTAAAAAATTTAAAAAATGATTTGATCAATTTTTCAGGAGAAAAACCTCCTCGCTAAAGAAAAAAAACCCCCGCAGAATCATAAGAGCAGCATCTCGGGGTTTCGAGACAGAACAACATGAATCCAGCACTGCAGTGCAACAAGACTGCGAAAAACGCTACGGGAGTGCTCCATGCAATCAAAAGGGCCTTCGTAACATTTGACCAAGATCATTTTGGACGATTTCACGGCACCCTTGTTCGGTCCCACTTAGAGTATGGCATACAAGCTTGGCGGCCATGGGCAGTAAAGGACCAAGCATGCCTCGAAAGCGTACAACGTCGTGCATCGAAGCTGGTTAATCGTCTAAAAAGCCAATCCTACACAGACAAACTCAATTGCCTTAATTTATTCCCTCTGTGTTACAGGCGGCAAAGAGGTGATCTTGTCCTTGTCTAGATGATAATAAATGACCTTGAGCATGGACTTAGCTTTGAGGACATGTTGCAGTGGCACCTTTCACCCAATCTTCGTGGTCACTCGATGAATTTACGGACAACAATGCCAGGCTGAAAATTCGTTCTGAATTTTTTACGCAGGGAGTAGTGGAGAAACGGAACGATCTCCCTCAGTCGACGTCTCTGCAACTCTTCAAGAAATACTTGGATGATTATTTGTGCTCCCTGTTTTCCTTCGGCAGTCTGACTCTGAGATAAATACTCCGCAAATTTGTTCTCTGAGACAATGCTACTCAAACGAACAAAGTACTGTTTTAATTGCGAATATTTTCATTATTTGTTTGCAGTTATTTCTATCGAGCTGATATGTAATCAATGGAGTTTTCAAAGACTCTGCCTGTTATCCTTACTAAATAAACTGAACAAAAATTTAGAAGTAGGCCAGAAGCGCCGAAAACATGGCGACCACTTGCGTATTTAATGTCCCTTGGCAGGTCCGGAAGAAGACATATGATAAAAGCCCCGACGTAGCCTCACCTTATGACGAGGCCTATTTCCCCCACAACCAATCTAGTTCAATGAGGGAGGGGTAGCTGAGGCTGGTGGTGACAAACAGAAATGGGAACTACGCATAGATCTCCATTATAGAGCTATGTGCAGTTAAAAAATACGCGCGCCTCGACTTCAAGTCATAAGGTTAGAACGTTTCCTGTATGATGTGCAAGGGGACTCAAAAAGCTATAACGTTAATCGGCACCGACCTCTGAGTAAATAGCTCTATTTGGGCAGCAAAATGCCTCTAATTACTATCTGCATCTTGTTTGCGTTAAACAGTAACCCGCATTCCAGTCTGCTTATGCTGCTTTCTTGTATTATATAACTTGTCTCTTAGGACTTCAGACTACGGCATCCCTCGCTCGTCTTTGTCTCGCGTGATATGGTGTTGAAATGGCTCGAAATTATCTAGAAAACTGTAAAGCCAATCAGGTCTTCGCGACTGAGACAATTTACTGCTGATTAAAACAAGTCGTTTACGTGTGTAGTTTCGAAGTAGCCAAAATAGGGATTCAAAATGGGGCGACGACAGGACTTCGAGATGAAACGGGAGGAAGTCAGGTGTCTAAAATACCACGCTCGAATAAAGCCCATGAAGCTTAGTATAACGCTGTGTGAGATGATTGACTACTGTATGCAACATGAGCGGAACGATCCGCTTTTTTCCCCTGTGAAGGATAATCCCTTCCGTGAGAAGAAATTAGGGTGTTCATTGCTCTGAAAGACTAACATTTGTACGGACAGGGGACTACGCTTTTTTGCTTTTGATGCCTTAAAATATGAGCTCTTTCAATACTCCTGTAGGCGCGCTTCGGACAATCCTCTTTCGTTTTCTTTTGTTCTTTGTCGGTTTCGTCTCCATACTTCTGCTGATTTATTACTTGCATTTAGTATGTATTCTTCAAGACTGTTGGCAAACTGTTCGGCGGGACTCTCTTGTTAAGAAACAGATCAAAGTTTGACCTCATGTACTATTTATTGGACCGGGCCAAGTTCTTATCATGTGACTTTCGAGACGACTTGTACGAGTACTTGCGTCTTTGGCAGTTTTTAATTGTTAATAAAATTTACGAAGTTTGTGGAAGCCATCTGACTTGTTTATCGCTATCTGTAGACCGCATACTTATGCCTTGGGCATGCTTCTCTCATAGTTATCAAATTCCAACCAAACTTTGTCCGTTCAACTCAACCTTTGGACACCTCTTACCAATGTTTTTCCACCTTCACTTCTGCTACGAGATTATTGTTCTCCATTCACTCAAGGCGCCTGGAGGTCAGGTCTCTTAGGTTCCACCATTTGTCGTATGTTACTGGGAGTTATGGACACAACCCCTAAGAAACCAAGTTTTGCATGTCTGTGGGTCATAGGATAGTTGTACTTAACTAATGAATGAATGGTCGTTGTAAGCATTTTATTTATACGGTTTACAAGTTTGGAGTGAGACGGTAATTGCTTTTGCCTCTATTTCTGGTTCAACGCGTGGAGGTAGTACGAAGGGCATGTTCTTTTTAAAGAGCCGTAGCGTCTGCGCCGCCATCACTTCCACGAAAGGATCACCTAATCATTTATCTACACATGAAATATCTTTGCCCGCATCTTTATCTAGGGTTCTCAGAAGCAAAGAGGCAAGTGTCGCCCAAGCACTTCATCAAATTACGGTCATTTTTAGAACTGCTTTATTTGATAAATCACAATAAGGTCCCTCTTTACTATGTACACCACAAAGGGGTTGGTCCGAGTTGCATTTGTCTTCGGGTGAAATCAGTTCTAGACCTTTACATTGCGTTGCATCGAGATTCTCCCTGTAATTCTCGAGCCCTGGCATCTTAGGCATCCACGCTATTTGCCAGTTAAGATCTACCGAAAGAACCGTAGCTTCAACTAACATGTTTTAATCGGGTGCTTTATTCGTTTTTCTGATAAATATAGTGTTCCTATTGGACTTTTAGAAGACGGTGGACGAGCAACGGTTACAGCATGTTCGGGGTCCAAGCACAAGTCAGCTTGCAAGGTCGCTACAAGCACCTGAGTGCCCTTTGGGGAGAATACCCTTATGCCGTTAACAAGGTGGCAACTAGTTGACTGCAGGTGGAGAACGTTGCGTCTCTGCACGTACTGCTATATCGCACCAGTTTCATAGTCGGCGCAGTTCATTTTGGTAGTGTCGTCAGCGGACGCAGACTTACCACAGCCTGGCCCAGAAAAGTTGCCATCAACGCCCAATGCGAATGACAGGATGCGAAAAAAATTGGCGTCGGTGTGACCGGTCCGTTAAGCGAACGAAGCGGCTTGCATGGCAGACAGGAGGTTCTATGCATACCAACCCCATCCGGAACACTTCCTCAAAAAGGACGAGTATTACCGCCAAGCTAAGGGCTAGAGTGCATAGCTAATCGGGCAGCAACCAGGGCAAGGGACCGCAGAAAAAATGCCATGGGAGAAGGTAGTTATCATCTAAGTAGTCCTAACCGGCGTTAGGACTACTTGAACAGGCTAAGAATTGTCACGTAAAACACAGATACAGCAGGGCTTTCTTTATTTGATTTGTTTAATATCGCGCACGTGGATACAGTAGTTGCATCTTTGTCTAAGCCGTTTAATGAACTGCTGACGCCGCATTGGTATGGCCTGCTCGGCTCGTTAGTATAGGCACGGCCTAATTAGTTTGCAGGGATATCTACGGGGTGTAGAGTAGGGTCCCGCTGGGCATGTGTGTAGTCAATTCTATAATGTGTCTTGCAGCTTTTGACAAGATCTGCGCTCGGCCTTCCGCGAGGCAGGGTAGGAATGTTTTGCCATTCCAGGCTGACTACGTGTGGCAAGTTCCAAAATGAGCGAATAAGCTGTGTTGGTGGTGCTAAACTTCTTCCAAAGCCTATGTGTTGCGGATGAGGCACGGGGGACCACACATGTGAACAATATTTGAGATGCGACTGGGGAAAATCCGGCCAACGAACGGTGAGGGTTTGTTCACTGGTATTTTACAAACCTCATCGCAGTGGAGAGGTCTCTTTTTTTGATCTCGCATCAGTCCGCATGCATTGTTTCTTAGGTACTGATTCGATAGTGATAACAGTTCCCAAATCTGCGGTAGTCATGTCAGATGATCTCATTTTTTGGTCAACCCAAAATCTTACCAGGACGACAATGACGCCCACAAGTAGTCACTATTAACTAGTTTAGTGGTCGTGAATGGCGTTTAACACTGAGTGGTTTCGCTTATTATCCGTCCTTTCGCATTTTTGAATGCGCCTTCCGAGCCCACTCCGAACGTACTACTAGGACAGGTTTATATCTTGCTCCCAAAAACTTACACCCCCAGTCACGGGCTGAGGGACACAGGTAATGAACTTTATGAGCTGTACTTAGATCGCCTTATTGCCCATGGTCTTGCGCTTGCATCATGGGGAGATATAGATTCATTTTTAAAATTTTCCTAGAACTTTTATCGAAATGGTGCTTAATCGTACACTTCTATCTAGTACGGCTTTTGCGATGCTTCGCACGACGCCTGTTTACCTGCGGCTACCCGTTGTAGTCGATTTCAGGAGCCCAAATGGCCCACACAGAGGGGGGGGGGATAAATGCCTAGATTTCACGAAATTTCTCGATTGAGTTTGGATTTTACTGGCTCCTCTAGGGAAGGGCATGAGCTCTGAGCACTTCATGTGGACAGTTCGCTTAAATCCGCCCCAGTCATCTTTGTGGGCTTGAGGCATCCCAGGCGTATTATCGTTGGGGACAGCATGAGGAAGTTATTTTGTAAGGAGTAGTAGGTGACGGGTGATTGAGAAGACACCTGAAAAGGGCAGGCGATGGCGTTTGTAAGTCGTCTCGTATGAAAGTGGGAAACAACGCCTTTTTAAGGACTGACTCATCTGAGTGGTGGGACCAGGGACGTCCAGCACTGTTCATTGTACATGAGGGAGGTGGTAGCGTTCTAGAAGCTTCTCCAAAACGTGAGCGGTGGTACGAGTGCCACGACATGTGCTCTAGAACTTGGGGGTTCTGCTCACTTAAGTTCGTGCAAGAGTCAGTCATTTGCCACGTAAGATTGTGGAGAAAACACGAACAGGGCGCGTGTGGCGGGATGCCTACGTCATCCCTGGGCTAGTTTTTCTGCAGGCTGGTGCGAAATGCGCCACTGTGACTGCGCTAGGGCAGCGTATGGGATCCGTCAATTCTGATACACTTAGCTGACTATCAACACTGAATTTCCTAAGCAGTCAATATTAAACCCACCAGATGACTACCAGCTTCACTTTACTAATAAGTATTTTTGGCAGATTTCACAATTGGGTCAAATGAATTATTCAAGTCTGCCGAAAACACCTGGTAATTAAGTGAGCATGATGGCCATCTCATGGATTGAGATTGATTCTTTAGGAAATCCTTCTTAGACAGTCGGTTTACTGTATCAGAATCGGCGGATTTCATACGCTGCACTAGGCTGGGTAGGTAAGCAGGCTCAAATATGGATGAACTCACTGTTTTCATTGGGGCATCATACCTCAGGTGGTCAGTGTTGGCTGTACCCAAGCCTTATCCTTGCTGTCGTGGGCTCGGGTCCCATCAAGGCCGCCGAGTTTTTAACAATTAGGTCAAATGGGTTACCCAAATCTGACAAAATAGCTCTTAATCAGGTCATTATTTGCACCGATCTGAGCATTCACTCGTAGTCTTGGGCTGCCGACAAATTTCAATGCATTGGTCGTCGAATGCACAATCTCAGCTGTTGGGATTGAGCGCTGGCATTTCGTTAGGCCTGAATTTGCCGTCCTGGTAAGCTGGGCCACTAAGGTGCACCGAGCTATTTTACTCCCTTCTCCAGAGCTGTGACGATGTAAACTCACTGTAATGACTGTCCTCAGGCGCAATGAGGCATAGGATTGGATCGCGTATCCTCCGGTGTTCAGGGTCTTATTTAACCGATATTTGTCCAGGATATCCAGACTCATGCATCCTGTAGTGTCCAGTAAAGGTCGCGCGTTTTTAACACGAGCATCATTACCCCCACGTCAAGCTGCCTATAGCGGGAACGAATCGGTAAACTGCCCTGGAGTACATTGCCGTCGCATAAGTTGTTATACTGACTATTGAATAATTAAACAGAATGAGATTCGATCGGCAGGACAAGAAGTTTATTCACCGAGGACTTCAAATTCTCACTAGAATCCACCACCAGAGGCAATGACAGATAAGATTTGTGGGCGCGCAAGGGGTGCAGTTGCCATTCATCACATACCTGCCATAAGTAGCAGCTCCGGCATCCATCGCAATGCCTGCATGCTCGTTCGCATCCGAACCGTTAATTGCCGTGATTCAACCGTTGGTGTTGATTAGTGGGGTGATATACTCACTTGCTGATACCGTCACTGTGAGCGACGTTCACCCGCGCCATTCCCGCGTGGCTAATTACTGTCCACGTAAAGTTTTAGCTATGAATTAGAAAGATAGGTAGCTGTGCTTGATGGTGGACCGGAGAACAATGATTTAAACAGCCTGCGGCTCGCGTTGTCGCCCCCTGTGCGAGAGTTGAGATCACGAGGTCTGGTCGAATGACCCTCGACTTGAGGGCTAGCGTCCTTCATCACCGCCGCAGCGTGTCGTGCCATCTGCATCCATAGTAATCATCCAGTTCTTTAGACGCACTTGCTTTGCCCGCAACTGCGCCTGATCCGGTTAACAACCGCCCTCCCTGTCAGGGTGGTGGGTTTTTCAGTTTGATTACTTGGCTCCCAATCGTCACCTCTGGTCTGTGTGGGACTCCGATTTCAAGTGGTGTGAGAAAGCAGCTGACGGCTTTATAGATGCCACTGATATACGGAAGCGGTCGCCAGAATGTGGGGTCTGTGCAGCTCGGTCTCTTACCTCGTTTGCGCACGCGCCCTTTGACAAAGTTGCGCGGGTAGTCATTCGCTCTAAGCCTCTGTGGTAGGCATTGCAATTCGAGAATGCCAGCTGGTTGTTCTATTCCTCCATCCGTCAGGTGACAAACTCCTAGACCACGATGTTTAGGACATGGTGACAGTTTTGAGCGTTTAAAGTGTACTGCAATTGAAACTGCATTGGATTGCCATGAGGCCTCGATTCTCTCGCACATGCACCGATGGCTTGTTCGAACATTTCGGCCAATTAATGGTGATGTAGATCGTGGTGGCTGACGCGGTCTTAGCGTAATGATTAAGGACCGAATGTAGGCCGAATTGTGCATGCCATTAGCCGGCGTGGCCACGTTTTGCTCTAATAAACCAGCGGTGCAGCCTTGTTGGAGACAAAAACAGCAGCCGCTTGTGATCATTTCCCTGTCAGTTTAAGAACAAAACTGAAGGGTTCTTCCGCTGATCTAGTCACCGCGGCGTCGCTGGAATTTCTTCAACTGCCCCACAGACCGATGACTTTAATGACCATTGGCTACTGCCTTCTCCATCGACTCAGGTCATAAAGCAGGACCGGATTTCTCTGCTCAGAGCCTCGGTGGTGCCGGGCTGTCAAAGTTGGCGACATCAAGGCGTCTTGCGCGCGGCGTTTTGGGTGCACATGAGCGGTGAACTTTCGAGCATATGTGAACGAGAATATTGCCCGACCCATGGGCGTTACCACATTCGACACCTCGCATTGATCGGCTATCGTGAACCTAGCTCCGAAACATTGGACCGACTAGAATGTAGTCGAGCTGGCTAACCGAATGGGTGTCGTTTGAATGCCAGGGTAGCAGATGTTTGTGACGATGCTGAAAGCACGTGTTCGTGACAAAAAATCGGTTCTGATCCACAAAGTTCAACGCTTCCCCACCATTGATGCATTGCGAGCCAAGCCCAAAGCGGCCAACAAGGTGACTATCTGATGAGTCGCCAGGCCTATTTCGGCCAATCCAGTCCCCGGCGATAAAAATAGATCACGGCGGGGAAGTTTTTCGACTAACTAGTGTAGCTGCGAGTAGGTCTCTGTCACGCTGTCGGTACGTACACAGAGACGGCAGTGGTATTCTTAAAGTGACTTTATTGGCACACAAGCCATTCGGTCATTGATGGGAGTAGTGCAAGTAGTGCACAAATCGGTTGTAGCGCGATCGCTACACCCTGTCTAACACAGGGGCGCGTGGGCCGCTGCGGTGCCGAGTGAAGTGCGAGTTGACTGCGGGGGTCCTTATTTCTCGGGCGCCAGAATCGGACTCCAGACGGAGAGCAGATATCCACATTGTACCAATGACGACTGTGGGTAGTCGTGCTTTGGGTACCGGGGTCCAGAAACGTTCGCACGTTCCAGTATCCAATATCTAGGGTCCGTTCCCGACTGAGCAGTCCAGCTTGCACACTATTCGCCCGCACCACTAGATCAGGGTTATGGAGTGTCGGTTCCCGCGGATGCCGTGACATGCATCGTAGTACTGAATTCGGACATATTTTCACGAGGTTTCTTGGGAATTATGAGTACAGACGGTCGCTTCGATTGTCTTCTCTATCGCTTTAATTCAAGAACCTGACCATAAGGCAGCAGTGGCAAGCGGTTCACGGTTTCCATGTCGCAGTGCCGTCGTTCGGCTTCGTGGCATTTTAAAGGGCTGTTGACGTACCAGACCCCAGTCCTCTGCACCCCGGTAGCATAGTCGCTGTCAGCCTGCGATTGCTTATTCGCCAAACTCGAGGGTCTGCCTATCCCGCCGAAGGTCGGTTCACTATCCGCCACCTATGCACGCGCCGGGTTGCCAGCAGCTAGGCTAGCGGATAACCCGTATCCTCGCATTGGGAGGCAGATATTGTGGCCCGACTTCCAGCCCTCCAGTCATGACAAATACTCCAATGAGAACCAAGGTACCATGCCAGTTGGTAGCCTTTCAAGCCACGACTCTTGACGCATCGTGAGTGATTTAAGCACATCGGATTTATTGCAGTAAGGAATGCGTTGATTGTTTGTGACAAATACACCGTCGTTTGTTTAGGTGATTAGAGTTAAAAGGTCAAGTAATCAAAAGTGTGGTTGAAATGAACACCTGTTACTACTCCACTTGGGGTGTAGGGGTGTCAGCGGTGGGTTCACGTAATGGTCGTGGTGGTCGCTCACTTGCTTGCAGGTGAGACTGCGCCTAGCGTCCACTTGCTGGCACTCAACTCTCACCTGTGGCTCCACGTAGCTGGGCTCTGCTCAGCGGCCACACCCCGGGCAACCATCTCAACCGGCGGGCTAAACCAGGTGAGGGGGCCCTGTGCGCTGTGCCGTGTGCACAGGGTTTGCGGATTCCGCTGGATGGAAGGTCGGATGGAACCTTGCGTCGGCACCGTCGTGACGTGGTCCGTCTCTGCACGTCGCTCGACAG
>CACRXP010000293.1:84471-94828 GCA_902702965.1 Spirometra erinaceieuropaei
TTGGCACATACTCGACCAAAACAAGGCAGTTCTTCTGATTCACGGCTGGGACCTACAAGAAGTGACCCGTTTTAAATGCGTGGAACCAGGTACCTCGGTCCCAGGAGAGACACGTCCTACAGAGGACAGAGACACCTTTTCGTATTTTTTCAGCGTCAAATGTCTGAGTAAGTAGCAACGACATCGTCTCCAAAATAGTTCCTCCTTTTATGGTCGTTGGTAGGCTCCTGATGTATCTACAGGTCCACAATGATGACCTCATGAGCACAGAAGTGGGTGCACCCAACAAATGTTGGGTTAATTCCTCCATGCGGCTGAGAATGCTTGATTATACACATCGGCGGTTGGAGCGTCAATTCCAACAATGCCCACCGTATGCCCCATAGCAGGGTGAACGCTGGGCCTGCGACTTGCTCGTGAATTAGTTTATGACGGAGGCACGCTTGCGCGGCGGGAAGTCGTAGCCCAGCTCGCCACCACACCAGCTCACTGAGTGGAAGTGCCATGGAGGCCACATAAAGAAACCATTACAGCCTGACGTTCAGTCCGATATACACATAGAAGATGAGTGATAAATGGACGTTTTGAGCCAGCACTTAGGAGCAGCCTGTCCTAGTCCTAGACGGCTAATATGGTCTGAACGCATTCTCCATCGCTCGTCCCATGAGCCCAGTGTTGCCACCTAACAGAAAATGATGCAGAGGCGGTCAGCACAAGACCCCGCGAGACAATTTGTCAAAGTTCAAGGGCAGTCCTTGGACGCTGGAGCAGTGAACTAACCCAGCCAGTTTGCTGACAAGCCCGAGGCATCGACAAGCGCAGTGAGGGCCATTATTTCATTAGTCATGGTCTCAGCAGTATAGAGTAAAAACTAGAGGATTTAGGTGAGAAAATTTCAGAACAACGGTGCTGCAGGAGTCAGGGCATGGAACGCGTATACGAAGTGTACCAAATGCAATACAAGTAGTCACTGCAATTTCCTGCTTTCCAAGAAAAGGGGACAATGGGAAGCATGAATTAATCTTTACAAGAAAATACAAAATCTGACCAATGCTAGAACTAGTCATTCACCACCACTTGAGGCGGATTTGGTCCGTGTCACTGCGATTACATCAAGGGTCTGAGCCGAGTCCTCAACATCGGTAGAAGAGTCGCTAGAGCTGTCCGAACTGGATCCAGTATAGGCGTCTAGTCCAGGAAGAAACCCAGCGAGAACGCGAGCTTCTACTGGACCAGTCTCTGTAGTCATCGACCCTGCGACCTTCGAATTGCTTTCCACTTGCTCAGAGAGTTCGTTGGGTTCTACAGGCAAAGCGACAACTCTTAGATTGTCAGAAAATAAACTTCGAAAAAATAAAGATGTGCAATTCCAATGTGCGCACGTGGCCAAAGCGGGCTGTAGGACGTGAGTTGAGTGTTTTGACCTCTGTAACATTTGTGGTTGTGCCCCTAGAATGGAGCACGCAGTAAAGACTCCGGACCAGCACAGGAGTCGGATTGCAATCCGGCGGACGTTACTAGAAATGCACACCCATAACAAATACCAACATTGGGGTGTGGTGGGAGGGCCTAGCGCGGTAGTTGGGATCCGAGTCGCCCCCTCTCATTGGTTGGTATAAAATATTGGCCAGTGTACGTTGTGGACCAGGAAATATGGTGGTACGCCTAGCTGCAAGTTTCCGCCGTCCCAGCCACCCACGCCTTCTCGCCTCCGGCCTTCTTGGCTGTCATGACACCGGGCCCAAGTGGGGAGAGGGAGTGCGATAGATACTGCGCGAGTATGCTGCCATTGTAAACGAATTCACGCGCGACTCACCGTCCTCGCTCCCGCTCTGCTGTGGAGCACACGGGTGCGCATCGTCAGAAACGACGGTCGGACTGTCGGTATCTGCGGCTCCAGCATTGGGCAAGGACGGAACATTTGATGGAGCAGCCGCAGCATCCATGTCCACCCGTACCAAATGTTCCCTGCCTTACAGCGACGATCGGTGGTAGGGCGCTAAGCGTCAACAACAGCCTACTTGACTGGCAACTATTCCCCCATCTATACAAACTTTAGGAACCCAAAAACGGTACTATTTCATCAAATTATGTACCCATGTTCATACATCCTGTCACAAAAGTCCTGAAATGAACTAAAAAACATGACAATTCCCACCACCGTCAGTTATAACGAGTTCCTCACCAACACATTCAACATCCGCCTACGAAATCTTGCAAATCCGGGCATGGCAAAGGCCTGCTCGGTCACATGCGCATACACGAAGAAATTTGCTTAAGTATCATCCATCTTTCACACAACAAAATTTCCCGACGTTTTGGGCGTAACGGACATGAACGATCCCGCATCTACGCCTGCCTTACGTGTGCAAGTCAACACGCAAACGAAATGCGACCCAACGGCTAATAGATTGTGAACGCAAAGCTACCAATGGTGTGAGCAAGCCCCACTGAGTACAGAAGGAAAGGCCAGTAAGCATATACAACTGATATTCAAAAAACCAACGGCCTGATCGCCAAACTCATGCCGAAAGCGTGTGTTGGTTCACCGCGTTGTTCGGATTGCGTTAAAACAACCAAGGCTGTTAAGGAAAAGTAACCAGACTGTTAAAGGAATAAATTAGTCTGGCACCTCGGCGGCATCAAACGATGCCGAAGGATATAGGGAAGTCCGGTGTTCAGAAAAAGACAGCACATTTCGAAGTATCAGGGTCAACAACTCGGTAGTTTGCCAAATCAGAAGACAGTTATACGACCAGGCTTTACCGAGGCAAGGCAGTGTGCACGCGACTCAGCAAGCATTTGCCGCAAGCGCTCTCAATAGACAAACGTCAGCCACTGAGGTCCCCAGCCCCGGCGTGAAGCGGCTGTGTGCGTCTGGGCATTGTCCGCCAATTGCCAACTAGCAAAGGACGGAGTCCCACCAGGCCTTGAACGCTCGCCACACTAGTACTAAGTAGTTGATTGACAGGAGCCGTCAGGCGAACTGAAGACGGCGTGGACGAGTGGCCGCTCGGACGACCGTAGGAACGGGCTCTTACAGCACCCCCCACCCAGACCAGAGGCAGTGTGTTGCGGTGCCGAAGAAATTGTCCCAGCGCAAGAACACATGAGCGACCATTTCGTCCCACCGCAGACTCCAGCCTCAGAGTCTGATGTCCAGAAAGGCTCTGGAATCTCCATGAGAAGGACTGTTCTGGGTACTCTCAAGTGCTACCAAAACCTGTCGGAACCTTTTAGATGACAGGGATGTGGTCAGCGCCGACCGGGTCAGGGCTGCTATCCTAGGCACAAAAATATGCTCAACCTGTATCCTCTGCTTTCCCACCCTACTCTCTGTATCTTCATCTCGTCTACACCCGCCCCTACATGTTCACCGCCTTCAGCTGTAACTTCGTCATTCTCCAATTCTTCCACCGCAGCGCACGCGAGACTTCAAATGTCCCTTCCGTATGAGTCACACAGTGGACGCCATGCTCACGTTCCTGGTCGACCGGTTACTCGTGTTTTTACACCGAGACAGTTCCTTCGGCTTCATTACACTCTCTTTTGTCTAGATGAGAGTACCGTAGCGGCCCGTTGTCAGAGTCATCCGAGAGGCCGCTCGTTCACGCTGCCTTCAGTCCGTCGGACGCTCCCTGTCAATCAATTACTTGGCACTCGCGTGGCCAGAGCTCGAGGTCTGTTGACGGACAAGGCCTGATGCACGCACGCGCTTCACGCCGGGGCTGGAAATCTCAATGGCTGTCCCTTGCCCAGTGAGAATGCTTGCGGAACTGTTTGGTGAGCCGTGTGTATACTGCTTTGGTTCAGTAAAGTCTGACCGTCTAACCGTCGTCCAGGCCTCCTGATGTGGGGTACGACTGAGTTGTCGACCAGCGTAATTCAACAAACAGTACACAGTAACTGGATGCCGGCAACATTCCGGGCTGGCCCTTAGTCCAAGTAAGAAACGAGTTCTATCATTGGTTGGCGATCTTCCGAGTTACGGATTTTAGTACCTCGGAATAGTTTCAAACACACTAAAGTTATTGGGGAATGTTCTAAATTGCACCTCAGCATAGGCCTCACTCTCTTTCCCCTCTCACGCCCCTGTTGCCTTTTTGAGGCTGTGGCGAACTGGAAATTGCGATATTGGAAACTAGCTGATGCGGCGTAAGCCCCTTTCTGACGCGCATTACACGCGAATATCCGCACACAAGAGATGCCACTTACCAGTATCGGCGTCGATAAGTTCAGCCGCATGATCTTTGACATATCAGTGGGTGATATTTTAATAAGCGTTATCGTATACGTGCATACGGCGGAATCGGCTTATGCCGCGGCCGAATAGGTGAGTAATACCTAGTCTGCATAGGCAGACATGCTAGACATTGGACGGCATTCCTGGCACTGGTGCTTTAGTTGTAAGTTGTGGCATTTTTGATTAGCCGTTCAATCAATGACGCCCATCAAGCTCGACGGTGGAACAGACAAACGGTCTTTTTCTTATTCATCATCGATTATGAAGGCACTTCTGGCTACCTTTATATGGCTTCGAGACGACTTTCAGTAAAAAAGCAAGGGACATAGTCTGACGTGTTTACACATCATCTGCGGAGGTCATAAACCTGATCGTAAATAAGGACGCGCCTAACAGGCCGTTTCTGACCGACAGTGCCCGTGACAGATGACTGCATAGATCGTACCGATGGTACGTTCGTCAGGCGGCTGGCTTAGATAGGCCTTGTTAACTAACAAAAGTCTATTGAATGCCCGAGGGTCGTCTCACCAACGGCTTTACTCCTGCCTCGGATAGGTGAGGAAATTAGGTCAGGCGATGGAAGATCGGAATGTGGAAGACAGGTAAATCATGGCACTGAATGACCAGACGTTTGGATGAACACAAAACCACTGCTGTGCGATAGTTGGAGAGATATGGAACAATGTATCATCATCATTGGATCCCGTGTGGCGGTCGTCCGACGATAAGATAGTATGAGATCTCCGAAAGCTACTGAGGTGTGTGCGATGCAGCTTGAATCGTCCTCCGTTTTCAAAGGTGAAAGTGATTTTAAGCATCTGTTCGTACGGTGAAAGCTTCTAACATATACGATCTAGGAACACACAGGCCGCTTCCTAATTAGGTGCTGTGGTGGTGTACGTGCAGTTCGAAATAAAATAACTAAGGCTAATTTATGATGGATCAGGCCGAAAATGAGTGACAGAAGAGTTCAGATTTGGGAGTCGAAGGACGAAATATTCTGTAACAGAATGGGTATCTGGAGTGTGTAGAGCGAGACAATGATCACTCATGCTTGGCCAACAGTTGAAGGTTCAGCAAAGATCAGCACAGTTTCCCTTGGTAATAACGATAATAGTTCGAGCTCGTGGAGGTACTGCAGTAGCATCTTTTCCCAGTGGCGAATTATGTCAGGATATGTTTTTAAGGATGACAGTGGACCGGCTCACCGGTGTTGCACCGTCCACGACCTCCAGAGCCCTTACACCATTGAATGCCCCTTAAAGCTATGTTTCCCTGACCTTAATCGAAGACGGTATGTTTAAGCTTGTCTTTGGAGCATAAATTAGTACAAGTTTAAAACTAAAACGTTTTCCCAACTTGATATCGTTGGTCCGGCATACGACATAACCGAGAACAAATATAATATCTGGACGGTAGCATGCGAAGGCAAGTTGGTTTACACGAGGTTAGTAAGTTAATTCTTTCTGTTAGGGTTTACTTATTTCGTTTTGAAATAGGTTAGTCAAAACTAGGATTAAATAATACTGTGTCTACTTGACCTCTGATTTATCGCGGTCTGCTATGGGGTTCTTTTTAGTGCACAACAACCCTTAATAAATGTTCGAAATTTGGTTACAAGTGCACTTACCACTTTTAATTCCGTAAGATACTGTATTGCCCAAATTTCTTTGGGTGGTCCCTATGGCGTTGCAATTACACAAGTGTCACATGAACAACTGCAACTACGCTGGTATCGCCCTGTTTCGGGTTAGCATGGCTATGGAATCATTTGACTTAGTCATCAGTACTACCAAAACCGATATTCCCCCAAGCTTCATCCCTGAACAGGACAAGCGTTTTCTTGTGATTTTCGGCTGTCAGTTAGGAAAAGTAGACAGTTCAAGATCCCTCAGGACAAAATATCTGGAACAAGAGTAAACCAGCTGCCATATGATCGCCAGAGTGGATTTTTCGTGGTGGCTCCCGATATATCATTGGGATCACCGTGATACTTCTGTCAACGTGACATTCTACTGCATCGGTTTTCAAAGAGGACTAACACAAACCTGAGCGTCATAACCACAATTGGCCGTCTATATACCGAAAAAGGCAAACGAAATAGTCAACGCCCCTTACGACAATATAGCGAAAAAAAGTATTTTCGTCGATTTTCCCATCGCTGCCTAAAACTCAAGACTTTCCAACACTTCTATCAGGGCAAAGAGATTCGCACCTGAAGGTGATTCTAAAACCTTCGAAGCTTGTTCGCTGTCTTTACCTAAAATATGGAGTCAGTTCCATGTGCACATGAAGTGCACGTGAATAAAATAGGCGAAGCTGTGCAAATAACAGCGCTCACCGTCGGTGAACCTCTAGTAATGGAAACGAGAAAGGATGCCGCTTAACCTAATTATTCACCAACATGCCTAGTCTGCATTTACGCCTAATCCCATGAAAATTGTTTGGCAGACGAACTGAGGGCCTGAGCCCAACAGCTTGCGGCATCGAACAGGCAAAATCTGATGATGATGAATGGGCGAGTAGTTTAATGATGGATGGAAGTTTATGTAGAATGGCAACCACTTGGTTTGCTTTTTACCTTCATGTTAAAAGGCGTGAAACATACAAAAAATTCTTACCGGGTGCACTTGTATGCAAACGTTTTGGGTCCTGGTCGGAATTCGAAACACTAGATCGGTGAGAAAACAAGAAGTGGTAAGTACCTTTTCCGTTTAATACCGGACATGAGGCGTCTCTGATCCAATGTGGAGGAGGAACTCGGTGTAGGACGACGAGGAAGCACAACTGTGCCTGCGGTACTGCGTTCAGTGGTGACCTTTACAAGAATAGATCTATTGGCCGCGTAAAAACAGTTAAGGAAAAATCGAAGGGTGAAAAGGATAGAAAGAGGAGAGATCCAAGTGCGCGGTTGCCCGATTGGACCAAAAGTGAGTGTACGGGGATGAGAAAGTAATGTGCGATGCTGCTATCATTTTAGTGAGCCATTTGGTTTAAATACTTGAAGACGGATGACTACTTTGCGATATTGTGCGGTCTGGACTACAGTGCCCGGCTGCAGGCTGGGCCTGCGACACGTTTTTGACGCACAAAAGCGCCCAGACTAATTTGGGGCCTCGGATCCCAAGTGCGGATAGCCGAGTGCATGCTGACAGTGAAAATCTATTATACCAATTAATATACCGCCGGTCACTTGACACAACTGGGTCATACGGCCGGGATCAGTGAGAGTGGCACTTTCGTAAGTCGATTAGACGAACTTCAGAACAAAAAACCATTCATACGCCCGTGATAGAACGCTGAATTTACCAGCATATGAAGATATCTAAATGAGAGGTTGTCTAGCATCGTTGAAGACCAACGACTTCGCAAAAACACAAGAGCATACTTCCAAGCGAGATAACCATAAAATATTGGGATAATGCGTAGCAACGGAAAAGGGGCTGACTGTGTTGGTGTACTGTCGGAAAGTCACATAAGTGGTTGGAAACCCCATCAAGGCCCCACGCTGAATTGTTCAATAGGACCTTGCAAGAATAAAAGTCTCTGGACGGCCATCAAATTCTTAGTGACCCAGAGGTTCGGAAAGCGCAACCAAAATACATACGTGGCTATGCTTAAATTATGGTGTTCAGAGTACACAATTGCCCAAAGGCATGCAAAAAGGTCACGAAAAAAATGTGAGCAAGGATCAATAAAAGCAAAAGGATATTTTCGCCTCCTTAATAAGCATATCAGCCTCATGTTCGGCAAATTCTTGAGCGCTATATTTCTTTTCTTCAACTTTCGCCAAAAATTCTGCTTCGTCAGGATCCAATCGATGAATTTGGTTCTTAAAAGCAGCATTGGTTTCATATTCTTCTTGTTTACGAGCCTTTTCGGCCTAGAGACTGTGCTCAGGTCGATTACCAACGAACCTGTAAGCGATCATACAGTGATCGCGGATCATAGGGTTCCTCTTTTATTCCCTCAGCTTCATTTCGAAGTCTGCGTTCTGTAACTTCCTTCTCGGAAATAAACCTCGGCAAATTCGCCGACATCCCTGAGTTGATTTGTTGAGAGGACCACCTGAGTCCCTAAACCGCGACCGAGCAATAACACCAACGCAGGCGGGACACAGCCGAAACACAAATGCGTTTAACATTGAGCAGCCTAAAGAAACAAAAATTAGAAAAATCTGCAATGCAAAATACGCAGAGGAATAGAACAAACAACAATAGCAGCTTAATAGCCACAGAAGGCGCGTTATCAAGGCTTTCGTAAACTGGGTATTTGGTGAACATCTTCAGCCCTCCCTGATCCTAGGGTTAACCATAACCATAGCATCTGTAATACTCGGGTTAACTTTCGGTTTAGTCTCATCTGGATTGATGTACTTAGGGAATGATTGGCGGTGCTGGTCATTAGAGGTCGCTGCAGACATTCGTTCATGAGCTTCCTTGCATGGGGATCGGGAACACGGACCAATAAATTCTTCATGCCAATGTCTATACTGGGTCAGTTAATTCATCCGCTCCTCAGTTTCTTTCCGCGGTGAATACGTTACAGTATTCGGCCATGGATTTCCAGCTGAAAATGGGCTAGCTAACAATGGTCACCAGTTTTCCTGTCCGTAATTTCCTCCCCCAAGTCCTACTCCTTTTTATTCGTGTAGGAATCTTTTCATGCCACAAAATATTTTGCAGGACCGGATGGGTACATCCGGACCGTGTGTTCCGTGGGCAGCCAATCCCTGGACGACGTAGCCCACCTCACTCAGAAACAAAAAGCCTTTTCCGTCAAACGTTTTGTTTTGAATGTCAGATCTTGCTAATTTAATGTCTTTGCTTCAGTCTCTGATGTTCGTCCATTGTTCAGATATTGTTTTAGTAACGGAGACATGGGCATCAGCTAACGTAGCTGATTCCGATCTCTCTCTTCTAGTCTATACCGGCATTCAAAATAATCGTCAGAACAGCCGCGGTGGGGGCAGTTGCGTCTACGTTAAGCAAACACTTAGATTTTTGACGCTGGACCTCCCGCATTTTTCCGCGATGGAAGGAGGCTGCTGGCTCCAGGTTGAACTAAAAAATAAGTTCTCCTTATTCGTTGGCTGTGTCTATCGCCCTCCCAACGCCAATGAGAATTTCAATCGTTCACTCTCACTGGCATCTCATGCTGCGGCAGAATTAAGCTTTAAGTATCAATTGGTTGCGGGGGACTTTAATCTTCCAGAAGTCCTCTGGTCTCCGCCTTCTGGCCCCAGAAGGTTCGTTGACTTTCTTGAGGCGGCGGATGTATATGTAAATTTGAACGGTTAGAGGCTGTGCACTTGATGGCCCTTTTTCATGTACAATGCTTTCGCAGATCCGCACTCAAAACTAAAATTGCAGGCATTTACCATGTGATCGTGTCATAGATCAATAGTAATCATAAGGAAGTGCGTCAGGTCCCTGTAAGTTAGATCGGAGTGAAAGTACATGACAGTGTTTTACAGAACTGGCTGTGGGTAGTCATGCTGTAAGAGCCGATTTCTGTCGAAAATTAGGCGAGCAAGTTTTCTTTTAAACATGCACATTTTGTCAGCACTCACCAGCTCGCTTGGAAGCGAGTTCCACGGTCGGACAACCCGCTGGCTGAGTGAAAACTTTCTACGGTCAAACCGCGTGCGCTCATTCTTGACTTTGTAGACATGACCGCGTAAATGGTTTGCACTGGCGAATTCAGTTTCAGTTTCAGTTTATTTGAGGGAAATATAGGCGTTGGAACTTTGAACTCCCTATTTGTTACAAAGAAGCGAACTATATCAAAAATGCGAAAAATAGAAACATCAAACACCTACAGTTTCTTCAGATTGGCAAAGTTTTCGAAACCAGGTAGATAAACGAATTGTTCCAAATGTTAAAAAACAGAAAAGTCCTCCGTTCTTAATGAGCAACCTTGGCCACGGACAATGCGGAATGTCCAAAGCAGACTACAGTTGAGTTGTCTATAAGAGAGAGGTAATATGCCAAGCAAATTCAGCCTCTCATAGTAAGACAAATGCTTTAGACCGTCGACCATCTTTGTCGCTCTGCGTTGCACCTATTCGAGTAAGTCAATATCCTTCCTCATCCATGGTGAAGCTGCTGGCAT